>OY986063.1:18188588-18623489 GCA_963920205.1 Stenodema calcarata
TGAGTTGTTCTTCATGGACATCAAGTTCTTCAATGGAGACAATTGACATAAAACCATTTATTTCTTCGAAAATTTGCTCTTATAGCCAAGCTGCATGACTGCGGATTTTTTCCTACTTGTCATATTGAGATAATAAAGTTCATTTCATTTTGTACGTGACCATTTTGTAATTTGGATTTTTTTCCAGGATGAAATTGATGAAAATGCTGCTTTTGAGAACCAGAATTCTCAATGAAACATGAAATGCAGGGCTTTGCCTTCATCTACCCTTCGTAAGATAGGTAGGTACTCTTTCAATTGGCTGCCCCTAATAGTTGATTTGCAATTCACCAAAAAGGGAAATTCACATTGTATGAATTAAAAGATCCCTTGCGCAAGTTCACCCTCCCCCTACACCAACCCGTGCTGCACTTCCGCGCTTTTGTAGCCATTCTGTAGCGCAATACGTTATACGGCGCGGACGGAGGAAGATTCACGACTTCGGGACTCAAGTCGTATCTCACGACCATCATGTCCCGCGAAACAGAACTCTTCGGTTTCCCCTTCAGACAGACAAACAGACTCCGGAGGGCCCTCGGGCTTTTGCGAAACTCCAAAAGTGACTCGGAAATTGAATTCATGGTTTTTATTTCATCCACTTTCACATGCTCGAGTGTCTAACGGGGCCGCACACACGTTCAAATGCATCACTTCGTTTGACGTCTCGGTGGGTCTTTTGCAATGATTTCAACGTGTTTGGATTCAGAGCTACAATGTTTGAAGTCGAGTTAGCGTTGTATAATCTTTCTCATTCTCACTTGAACTGGATCGTGGGTGTTTCGCCAACTCGTGATGATAACATCGGAAATGCAATTTCTATACGTAGAATATACGCATTGCCACGAGTCGTTGAACCCATTTAAAGTTTTCACGAGAAACTGCAGAAACCACTCAAAATCACTTTGAAAATGACGAGTCAATCAGTCAAAATTTTGGGGTTATAAATTTACATTCAATCTCGTATAGTGCGGCTCATGAGTTCAACAGGCTAAAAATATTCTCTATGCCTACAAAGTGCCTAATTTTTCAAAGGCAACCAATCAAAAATAGAAACGTTACGATGCCTCGTATCGAAACGATTGAGTCAATGTAATAAAATCCACAGTCGTGTAGCATGGCTGTAAGAGCAAATTTTCGAAGTGATAACTTAGAAGTAGGTAGGTAAATATGTCTCCATTTAACTGTTTTTTTTTTTTTTTTTTTTTTTTAAACATAAAACCAGTTATTTATTCGAACATTTGCTCATATAGCCATGCTGCATGACTGTGGATATTTTTCTTTATGGGTTTTCCACCTCAGTTTACAGTCGAGAATCATGCCAAGGTATTTCGTCCCACCCGCCCTGTACAATGCACTGTTTGCGAGTTAATCTTTAATGGGAAATCCGTCTTCAGATCTGTGAAGTTTTAATGCATGGATTTTGTTTCGTTCAACTTCATCCTTCATCCTTCATTGTACTGATCTTGTAACGTGTTCTGTGTAGTATAATATACAGTAATAGTAGTATAATACTCCAGTGCTAGGCGTAATCGGGCAGAACTCTGCTTGCACTTAACGTTTCTTTTCTCGTTTTTAAAGAAGGAAATTTGATCAATTTTTTCTTTTAACTTCGCCGTAGCCGGTCCCCAGCCCGGTTGAGAAAGAAGGAGGGAAAGAAAATAACACTATTTAGCTTTCCGAAGCTTTCCGGCTTCATGACTCGTGAGGACGAAAAAAAGAGCGGCTTTTCGCTAAAAACAACCGAATTTTCAGCCGCCATTTGAAAAATTCCAATTAAATTAAAAAATGGATACCACCACGTGATTCAGCGTCGAAAAATAATGAAAAAACATGTGCCACACGTGTGGTTTTCAAAAGTCTGATTTTGGGCGCAATCGTTGGTTTGAAATCCTCACAAAAAATACATGGAGTCCGAGAAGAAAGATTTTTTTCCTTGACTAAGGATTTTAGCAGGAGGGTTAACAACTTTTGAGACACCCTGTATGTATTCAGTAGTTATACTATACAGCATCCCATACTTTATGGTTCGACATAATTAAACAGTCACCTTCTGAATTAGTTAACGCTTTTCATGAGTGTTACGTCTTACGTTGTGCAGTCGGTAGGTGCTTACTAAAGTATTCGAAAAGGTGATTCGTGCGTAGGATCGTCACGACTTCTATTCACTACGCACTTATCAAACGAGTCGTCTTCAAAAGGACCATCTATTGAAAGATGGATAATTATACAGCGTGACTTTCTACTCGAAAACTGGATCAATAAGATTGGCGAATTTGGTTCATCTGTTTAAGGTCAAACTGAAGCGCCTCAATGTGTTGTGCCATGAAATTTGTACATGGTGATATCTACATTTAGTGATCACCATATCCTTACATATTTATAGCATTCTATTGGAAACTAGGTTTCTTCGATGAAAAACCTCTAGGTACATTAGCGCTTCTATCGGAGCATCCAAAAACTATTATTTGAATTCTCTTTGTGTGAGAATAAGATTTTCTCTGTTCTGGCTCCTTCAGAGCAATATATTACCTGATAAACTCGTAAATATTTTATACAATAATAATATACTATATTACATCCGTTATTGTGATATAGAGAGTAACAAAACATCTGAAACATGAGATTACGATAGCATTGGGACTTTTGATACGTTGGTATTACTGCCTTGACTTGCTCTGATCTGTGCCACTTACTTCACTTGTTCTTCTGTGTTCTAACCTACTGGTTGTGTTCTTTCCGAATATACTCTCAATCTCTAAACTCGTTTACCATCTTTTATTCGAATCCTTCCGTTTCATATTGTTGTTGAATACGTTGTAAGTGTGTATATGTACATCGCTGTCGACTACTGCTGTGGGTAAGTCTAACTATTTGATTCATACGATTTCCGTCACATTCAGACCCACTCACGCCTAACACCTTTTGAAATAGTTCTTAGAGTACGATATCGCCAGGATGTCCTTGAACTAAATTTCATTTATGCAAACAATGCCTTTCTTTGTCTGAATAAGCCCGAAAAGTAAACTTGATCACCGTGAAATTAATTTGTCAAAAGGCTTCCTCTCTCCCAGCTATTTGTTTTCCGACCCCAAGCTAGTTTTCTGTTGTCGAGACGCGGCTCATAATGGCGGCCATCATTAGTTTCGAATATTCCAAACGAATTTTCTACAGCTCTCTTTTTCTCCCTCCTGGCCTAGGTTTCGCTCCGAGACTGATTACATTGACTGAACTTAACAGAATTTGACCAATTTTGACATTTCTGACTGATCTTTAGGGAAAATGTCCATTTTAGAGGGATTATTCTTCTCAACTTCAAGTTTTTCGTTAGGGGGTGACTCAATGCCTTTGTCCACAATCAAGGATCCATACCTTCAGAGCGCTGTTGTGGGCAACTCCGTAATCGATTTTGGATTGATTTTTGGTCGATTTTAAATCGAAAGGCGAAAATCGTGCTTTTCCGTTTGTCATCCGTCCGAGATTCGATGGGAATCCGTTCCCTCGAATTATTATTTCTTTTGCTTTCTGTCTCCTAGCGCCTTTCCGATTCCGTGGCGAAGTCGTTCATCTATCCTAAAGCCCTCAAAGGTAAGATGAGCGCACGACTCGCGCAAAGACGAAAAGTTTCGTCTGCCCAAGTCAGGGAAGATTGATCACTGGTTGTAGTGCACAACCATCCGTAATCCGTTCCGTCTGGCGATGAATATAATCACGATAATAGAATGCATTCTCCACAGTATTCGTGAGTGATCAATTCTGGTGCACTTCCGTTTCCGTTTTTCCGTTCCCCTGGCGTGTAAATGTGTCATAAGGGTACCCAGTACATGAATCCGAAATTAATCTTTGATGCATGTACTTAAAATGGGTCGCGAGTCAATGGGAAGATCCGCTGGGCTGTTTGAGCTTCCCGGAGTTAAAGAACGATCTGAAAGTCTTCATAGACTCGTCGCAGAAAGATGCACGTATCCGCTCAGTCACCAGGGAGAGAGACTTCAAAGCCTTATTTATTAGAGTTTTATTTGAATAATTGTGATTGTCATCCGTCAATTTCGAATTTCACGAGGGCCCAAAATTTGCTATCCGCCAACAGTGTTCAAAATATTTTCTTGTCGAAATCCGTACTTTTGGATAAAATCCGCAAAAATATAATGCAAAAGACAAGAATATCAGAATGGATATTTTTATCACTGATATTCGTATTTTGTTTCTGTGTTCCTGTGACTTCCGTTAATATCTGCTTTGAATTTTCCGAAATAACCAAAAGTTTTCATTCGGATTTTATCTGAAGAGCTTCAGTTTACTAATAGTAAACATGTCACAGACGTAGCAAATTTTGAGGATCAAGGATAATTTACTTATGAGGAAGATTGGCGCAAATCGGAAGCTCTAAAACCAAAAATTTGTAGTGCACTTTTTCGCAGTTTGCAAAGGTGTGAGTGGATATTTTTGTATGCACAAACGAGACAGAGTTGGGAGTTTCGCCTTTAATAATTAACAGCCATTAACAAACAATTATTGTTTGGACTCAGTTTCAGATGAAAAGTTCGTATTTTTCCGAAATATCCAGCGCTGGATCAACACTTAGCGAATTATTGAAATATATGGATCCATATACCTCCGAATTATTTAAAATATCTGAGCAACCCATTTCTGATATTTGAAACTTTCTTGTCCAAACGTTAATAAATTTCGGTCACGGTTGTTGTCTCTGGTACTGTTTTCGAGTTTCAGGTTCTGATACGAATCATCGTCCGAAAAAAAATCCGAAGAGAAGGAAAATGCAGGTCGCGACATCTCTCTCGACGGTGAATTCGACCGTGAGATGTTCTCTCTGCAGCAGTCACCGAGACCGAATGCTTCCGGGATGACAGCCTTCCACCCTCAGAATCCGGATGTACATCTGTCCAAGGAAGGCTTAAAACTTTTGACGAGGTTCCTCGAAACCTCTACACGGAATGTACAGGTAAGCGTTGAAAAATTTACTAAAAAAAAAAAAAAATTGTCTGAGCTTGATTCCAACGTAAACCAGCTAACCATTCCTCCACAGCGACACTCAGGTGTTGCAATTCCGTCTAATCTGCCTCCTTCCGATCAGGTGTCTCATACGTACATGGAAGTAGACACACCCCCTTCCGAGTTGCCTCCTACAGGCAACATTCGGTTTCTCCCTGGACATTCACAGGGAACAGGGGTGATCGGTATCCATAGAAATATCAGTAAAGATTCAGTATCCATAAAAGCATCAGTCGAAATGTCAGTGAAGAGTCAGTATCCATAAAGTATTGGCTGAAGTATCCATAACGATTCATTATCTGTAATGTATCAGTATCAGTAGAATGTCCGAGTCCGTACAATAGTTTCCGTTTCACTCACGTTAGAGAAAAACTCAGGGAGGCAGAATAGACCAGATCAGTACTGGCGCCGTAGCGTCCTGGTTAGCTAAGTCAGCTAGTTACGTAGGAGTGTATTTTTGTCCTGGATCCGAAACAGTCCGTCCAGCTTTACAGAAGAATAGTTGTTAGCTGTAAGAAGGAAAATAAGGTATTTTGTCCAGGAGTCCGCAGGTCAGGCTAGAAACCTTTCCTTAGTTTTTCAGGAAGCATCCTGACTCCGTATTTTCCGTGGTTGGCCTCTTGAAATTTTGAACAATTCCCTGTATGTTTGTGTTGCAATGGGGACCGAACAGGCGCAACCCACTACACCAGGTAATGCCTTGTCCGTTTCTGAAAATAATCGTAATTTTGTGGCTATTGTGGGCACGGGATGCACCGAACACGTCACAGCTACTGAAGAGCATTAAATGAAGAGCAGTAAATTTTATAAGTTTACAACATGAACGAATTTTTAAGTGTGATAACGCATCCGATGATGCCAATTTGTTTGTAATTTTTGTGGTAACATTAGATTTCTCAACAATGGTCACTATGCTCAGCTGCAAGGTGTTCTGTGCAACCCTGGGGTGTCCCGTAATTGGTTTTCCGTCAGTAAAATTTCCCAAGCTTGAATTAATGCCTTCTTTTTTTTTTAAAGATCGGATTGACTTCATTCTTGCAGCTACCGGTAAGGTAATTAGATCGGGGTAGTTTTGTGATGGCCTCTGGTGGGTTGATTTTCCGATTGCCTCAGCATCACATGCTGCAGAGGTTCCGCTTTGTCAGTTTTCCAGCCCCAAGAAGCCCAAACTTAGCATCATTCCGGGTGCTTTCCGTGATCAGCCTCGCTCCTCTCCTCTGATCGGTGCTCAGCTGGGAGGGAGGAGTGTCGAGGATCAGCACCCTGGTATTTTAGGTGGGAGGGAGCAATCCGATTTATGTCCTCCCCAAACAATAAATCCGAACACACCCCCAAGTAACCCTAATTTAATTGACATGAGCATTTCAAAATTTGATCATGAAAATCTGACTAAGATGTACAGTTCTCCTCAATGCCCAGGTATTTTGTGGCACCTCCGTTTGAATCATGCCTCTAAACAATATCTTGAAGCTGCCAAGAAATTCTTACCCGAACTCAAAAATGTGAAATTCTCTGACGATATTACAATCTGTGAGGACTCATCAGGCAAACACCATCCGAAAATCACATTCCCAAATTAGACACAGATCCGACAAACGGTTCGCTATCATGTTCTCAGATCTCATGGGGCCTATTAGCCCTGCAAACTTCCGTTCAGGCGATTCCTATATCGTCATTTTTGTATGCAGTTATTCCCATTATGTATTTGCTTACACTTTGAAAAAATAAGAAAGAGGTTCACTTGGCTCTCAGGAAATGTCTTCTGGAAATAGCTTCCATCACAGCTGAAGTCAAAAATGTTTTTACCATTCGTTCTGCAGAAGGAGTTAATCAAGAACTCATAAAATCCGAGTAAATTTACACTCAGCCCGAATGCCATTTTCTTTCTGGGGTCATGCGCTTAATTACACCGTGTTTGTATATAATCGCATGCCAGATTCTGCTAATCTGTTTGTGAGTCCATTTGAAAAGGTTAAAGGATACAAACCATCTCTCAAATTTATGAAACGTTTTGGGTGTCTGATACATTATGAAGATCCAAATAATAAAACCAAATTTGCTCCAAATGCTAAAAAGGGTTATTTGCTCGAATGTTCCGACACTGGTTATGTGATATTTTCCGAACAGCACAAAACGCTGGTAAACTTATGTGATGTAAAGTGTATAGAAACGATAGTATATGGCGATAGAATTCAAGACTACCCGATACCCTTAGCTGAAATACTAGACCTGGGAGATATCCCTAACCGAATCGATACATCCGAAAAATCAGAAAATGTACTTATGCTTCAGAAAGATCGAGGTGAGTTTCCGGAACCCTCCTCATATACAGAAGCCATGAACTCACCTGAAAAGGACTTTTGGGAGGGAGCCTTCCGGGAAGAACTTGAATCTCTGATTGATATGAATACATGGGAACTTGTACCAAAATCCGATTTACCATCCCACACTAAAGTCATTAAATCTAGATGGGTGCATAAAAGAAAACAAGAATCCGATGGGTCTATTCGTTATAAAAGTCGATTGGTAATTAAGGGATTTGCTGATGTTAACGAATACCTCATTTCCCAAATCTTCGCTCCGGTTGCCCGTTTAGGCGACGTACGTTTGTTCCTATCCGTTGTAAATAAATTCGGCCTACATTTGTTTCAATTAGATGTGACTACAGCTTTCTTGCACGGCACACTTGAAAAGCCAGTACATATGGAGATTCCCGAAGGACTTGTGGAGCTGACCGAGCTTGGGCAGGACCTGAAGGATTCCTATGTGTGCTATCTTAAAAGATCCCTATATGGCCTCAAAGTCTCTCCTAATCTCTGGTACAAGAAATTTAGCTCCGTTCTTCATCGCTTAGGCTTTGAAGCTTATCCGTTTCAGTCTTGTATGTTCAAATGGCATCAGGACTCCGTTTTTGTTTTAATGCTCATTTATGTGGACGATTGCTTATTGGCTACCAATAACAAACAAAAAGCACTAGAGGTCATTCAGAACTTACAAAAAGAAATTAAAATTAAAAATCTGGGGGAGCCTAAGAAATTTTTGGGTTTTGAAATAATCAGAGATGTGGCCAAAAAGGTGATATTTCTGCATCAGAAATCCGCAATTGAAGCACCAATTGAAAAATATTTATATCCGAAAAATAAAATTAGTGAAACTCCGATGGCACCTACCACCTGTACATTGTGAGCTCAGATGAGGGAGACTGAGAACGATGATTTCTGTTCTGAGTTGCTTTCAGAGAAGTGATTGGTTCGCTTTTATATATTTAAAATTGTACTAGACCGGATGTTTCGTTCTCTGTCAACTTCATGAGTAGGAAACAGGTAGGGTACACTCTGAACGAATGGAACTCTTTAATGCGAATTCTGCAGTACCTAAAGGGTACAACCGATTATGGTATTTGAATTTCAGGAAAATTCTACGACCTCATTGCACATTCAGATGCTTCTCTTGGAACCAGTGCTGCCAATGGTCGATCAACTACAGGGTATTTGATTAACTGTTTTGGTGGCCTGGCGATCAGGAAAAACAGTCTCATGTGGCCTTATCAACATGCGAAGCGGAATAATATAATATATTATTATATTATTTATAATATAATAATAATAATTTAATTTAATTAATAATAATTATAATATAATTATATTATTTATATCATTTATAATATATTATTATATTGCCATGTCAGATACCAGTAAAGAACTAACTAATATTCGTAGCTTGTTTGAATTTTTGACAGGTCTAGATTTGCTTCCGACGCTCAGATGCAATTGTGCTCCGGCTATTTACTACGTGCACGAGAACTACAAGAATAATGAGCTTGAAGTTACTTGGGTTCCTACTGATGATCAGCTGACAGATATTTTCACTAAGGCTCTACCTTTGGAAAAATTAGTTTATTTCCGTGAAAAATTTGTATTCCGTTTCTAACAGGCTGTTCTTTTGTCTCATCAGGTGTGAACGAGTCGTGGGAGTGAGTTCCCATTTGAATTTCGACTACCGATATCTCCGGATCTCCGCAGCATCTCCGGATCTCCGCAGCATCTCTGAATCTCCGCCACATCTCCGGATCTCCGCCACATCTCCTAATCTCCGAACTTTTCAACTCATCTCAGAATTTCTTCACTTTGAATTCAAAATTTGCGTAATCTCATTCAAATCTCTCTCTGTTAACTGCTTAGTTTGATTCCTTTCAAAAACTGTGTTTTCAACTTTTGATATTGACTTGGTCAGTCATGAAAAATTGTAACCTCTTTGTCATTGTTTCAAATAATTGATCTGAATTTTGAAATCTTTTTGTCTTTCCTCGAAGAGGAGGGAGTATTGGAAACTAGGTTTCTTCGATGAAAAACCTCTAGGTACATTAGCGCTTCTATCGGAGCATCCAAAAACTATTATTTGAATTCTCTTTGTGTGAGAATAAGATTTTCTCTGTTCTGGCTCCTTCAGAGCAATATATTACCTGATAAACTCGTAAATATTTTATACAATAATAATATACTATATTACATCCGTTATTGTGATATAGAGAGTAACAAAACATCTGAAACATGAGATTACGATAGCATTGGGACTTTTGATACGTTGGTATTACTGCCTTGACTTGCTCTGATCTGTGCCACTTACTTCACTTGTTCTTCTGTGTTCTAACCTACTGGTTGTGTTCTTTCCGAATATACTCTCAATCTCTAAACTCGTTTACCATCTTTTATTCGAATCCTTCCGTTTCATATTGTTGTTGAATACGTTGTAAGTGTGTATATGTACATCGCTGTCGACTACTGCTGTGGGTAAGTCTAACTATTTGATTCATACGATTTCCGTCACATTCAGACCCACTCACGCCTAACACCTTTTGAAATAGTTCTTAGAGTAATACAGCGTGACTTTCTACTCGAAAACTGGATCAATAAGATTGGCGAATTTGGTTCATCTGTTTAAGGTCAAACTGAAGCGCCTCAATGTGTTGTGCCATGAAATTTGTACATGGTGATATCTACATTTAGTGATCACCATATCCTTACATATTTATAGCATTCTATCCAAGTTAAGGTAATCCTTAAGATCGTCGTGTTGCATCACAAAGTAGATCAAACCATGTTTCAAACATTGTTTCGGTAATGCAGTTCGTATCGCTACAAGAGGATAATTGCATTTTATTATAATTTGCTCGAGGGCATCGGCAACAAACTCATTCATACAGAGTTCACGACCCGACGATCACGACGCATTTTCATCTGGAGCGGGAGAAGGTTCGCAGTTGAACCGCTTGTGGGGGCTTCACAATATTAGTTGCAAAACTACTCAATAGCTCTTACATTAACCAAGTTGAATGAAATGTTTGCTAATTGACGAATTAATCATTTCTCCAGCTTGTCAACGCGACGCCCAACGGTAGATTTCCTCAGTAAAGTTCTGAATTGGGTTAAGTTGTGAAGTTTGCTCCTTTCAATGCCCATTTCGCCCACAGACGCTGGGGAGGGCGAAAGGGCCGATTCTCAAGCAAGTGCGGGTTTTTAAAGCCAATTTTAGCCAACATTAAATATTGCCAATAAAACAAAGCTTCAATTGTACAAACTGCTGGAACTTCACTGGGTTTATGCTGGCTTTTTGTACAATAACGCAACTGTATTAATACAGCTGCGTTATTGTACAAAAAGCCAGCACAAACCCAGTAGAGTTCCAGGAATGAAAGAAGGTTGGTAACACTGTGTCCATGTGTTAATAATTAACACAGTGACTTTTTCTACATTATTTTTATAACGATTAAACGTAACAAGTTCTATTGGAATCTCTACTACCTATAAAATTCAGCCTAATCTTTAAAAAAGCTTTTTTGTACCAATGAGGGGGGGTTTCAGCTGATCTTTGGATCCGCCCTTGGCTCTTTGGTGAGATAGGAAGTAAAATTCAGAATTTGGTTTTCTGATTTAGTCCAAACCTGCAGCCCTAATAGTTAATTATACACTACCTACGTAATTTTTCTTAAGCAAGGGCGGTTTTTTAAAGCCAGTTTTAGTCCAAAAACATTGGAATATTAGAATATTGCTTAAATATTAACGTTAATACAAAGCTTCAATAACTACTGGGCTTTTTGTACAATAATGAAACTAGACACAGTGTTACCATTTATGTACATTAACATACGTGAATGGAATCTAGATGAATAAGGTTTCCTCCTGTTATTTTCCAACATTATTTTTATAACGATTAAACGTAAAAAGTTCTATTAGAATCTCTACTATAAAATTCAGCCTAAAATAAATTATCGTTAAAACACCTTTTTTGTGAATATTGAATATTATTTGTGTAAGTTGTATTGTTTGAATTGTTGTATTGTTTAGTTGCTTGGCTGTTGTATTGTTTGAATCTTCAGTCATCACTCATCAATCCTCACACCAGATTGTGCTGTTGGAAATGCAAATGATTAAAAATCCCTGTTTCTCCACTCGGGGCGTCTAAATGGGGAAAAAATTCCGCAATCGTTTGTGTAGCATGATAGGTCAACTCTGAAGGATAACTTATTGGAAATGGAAGAAGCTCACGGCCGCGACACCCGAACAAGGCGATCGGCAAAGTCGTGATTTTCGATTCCCAATGGAAAACGATTGTTGAAACGAAAAACTTTTCTGGAATAAGAAGGTCCCTTGCTCAATTCGAAAACTCCGAACGGAAAGAGGGGCTTTGAAAGAAGAGTAGCTCGATAGCTCGAGGATGTGTGACAAGATGCTGCCGATAGGAAGGACGTAGCGTTTACAAAAGGATAAGGGCGTGATCGTGATTTTCTGTCGCAACTCCAAATGCCCTTGCAGGAGTAAAAGCAAAAGGTCTCATCAAATACCACGATCCGGAGGATGGTAAGTGATCACGTCCTATCCGTTTATGCCTCTCTCTGTGACCATTGTGCCCTGAAGGGACTTGCCCAATATTGGAGCTCATATCTCCTTTCTAGATGTTACAGATTATGTTTTTTGTCTAGAGTCGAAAAGGGCTGACTCGTGAGTGGAAAAGGTCGCTCGAGTTTGATGCTTCAGACAAACGGTCGAAGAGCATTGTGTCCTTGGTAACGACCGATTCTAATCTGTAAGGATTATGTTTGGTGAATATGATTTCCAGACGATAACCACAAAAATACATATTCTGGCAGCTGGAAGACAGGAGAATTTCATCCAAAGTCCACAAAAATGTATCCCATATTACTGAAACTTGTTCAGCCAAAAGATGGTGGAATGATTGGGAAAACTGCAGGATGATTCTTGCACTCTTAGGGCTTTAATTAGGAACATTGGTACCTCAACATAAACAATGAACACTCCAACTTGTACCTATGGAGAACCTCGCAACTTCTGACCTCTGAGAATGAATCTCATTGTACTTTCCAGAGTCATCCTGTCAGAGTCATCCTCTCATTGTCAAGAAGAAGTTCTCAGCAAACGTTTTTTTCTTCTGGCGTTTTGAATAATGAATGGAAGGAAGACGTAGATTACCACTCGAGTTTTACGGACGATAAGTAATAAAATATGGTATGAAAACAATAAAAGGAACGGGGTCAAGGTAAAGGCAGGAAATGTCAACAGAATGTCACTAACAGGAATTAGACATTAATTACGAAGTAAAGAGAATATTGTGATGGGAGAAAAGAAGAAGCGATGAATAACAATGAATAATGAGAGACGTAACGTGAGAATGAGTGTGCTGATGGGTTCGACCTCGGCCCTTTCCACTACCTTTTATGTAAATAGCATTTGTAGTTGGTGCGAATGTTAACGATTAGTCAGTGACGACATGACATCAAACGGAGTAACAATACTGTTTAATGGCACCTAAAACCTGTAAATTACACTTGACCAGATGCACGAGCATACCTTCCTCGTGTTTGTTGTCACGGATGTTGAGAAGCGGGGGTATAACTTCAACGAGGTGACAAATAGCACCATTTCGTCTTGATGGTACATCCACTTATCATAAACGGCCCTCGAAAGGTTATTTCCCTAAAGCATGGAAACACGCAATAATTCGTATGGTACCTAAGATTGGCAAGACCTAAGATAAGCAGTATCTTCACTGACGAAAATATTTGAGCGTTTGCTTCTGCCCAAGCTAATGGGCTACACGGAGCATCTCATTCCCAGTCAGCAATTCGGTTTCCGAATTTCGCTCTCCTGAGCCTAACTTCTTTCATAAAACATCTATGAAGATCAGATATTCAGAGCCATTTTCATTATTCTTTCGTGGGAGATCCCTGTGCAATTTGCATTCAAGGCCCCCGTGCCAAACTTTTTGTGCCACATCCAAGAAGATACTGGCACATATTTTTTGCCTTCCAAGACTTTGTTGAACTTGGTCTATTGTGGGTGGCGTTCTCTGAATCCAAATTGGTGATGTGAAATCAAATTTCTGTCTTCAATGATTGCCTTCAGTCGTTTAAGCAGTAATTTCTCAAATGGTTTTGACATAACAGGGAGGAGGGATGAAGGGCAATATCCCTCCTTTTCAGTCAGAGATTTCCCCGCTTTGGAAATCATTATGACCTCTGCAACTTTACTTACTATTACTTTACTTACTATTACTATAGTAATTACTAGTATTTAGTATTACCAACTTCTAAAGTCCTATATTCAGTACCGACATTTTAGAGTAAAGCAAGATGATCATTACTCCAGCCTGAAGCCTATACAAGCTGAGGTCCCGCAAGGAAGTGTTCTAGGTCCCATAATTTACAGGCAGCACAGGTTTAACCTACAGTTGTCTTTATGATCTTGTTTGTGAGATGTATTTATGTACGTTTTTTTAAAATAAGGTAATCAAGGTTTAGAGGATGGAATTTTATTAACTTTGTATTTTCTTTTCATGGCAGAAATTTAAAAAATGGCTGGCTCGTCAACGAAGAAGAAGACGAAGGAGGCTCCCAAAAAACCGAAGAAAACATGCAATCCCAATAGGAAGGGAAGACGACTCCTCCAGTACACAGAGGACCGAATGGCTAAGGCTATTCAAGACGTAAGAAGTGGAGTAAGAAGCATCAAGGAGGCAGCAAGAAACAACGATGTTCCTAGAACCACTCTACTTGGCCACTACTTTCAAGGCCAAAGTAGAAGATTCTCAGCTGTGTTTTGTGAAAGATGTTACAGATAAATTAAACCCTGTATTGATTGGGGACGACAACGATGAGGACAGGAGATACATTTTGCCAAGTTCTTCCAAGTGATTTTGTTCATTTTGCAATAACAAGTTACCAACTTGTGATTTTAATTAAACATTTACTTATCTTGTGATTTTATTTATTTCGTAATGTGATTTATTAATAGTCCACAGCTAGTGTGTAATGAACCATGCAAAGTATTTCTCTAGTACTTGACAATATTTTTCTTGAAATTAAAAGTGTGCTCTACATTTTGACATTTTATGTCTTTACTATGGCATATAACTCAAAAAGTGTGACATTACGGTGTGACTAAGAAAGCGTTATGAAAAATTTCTAATGATTTTCACGTACAACCGATTCGTTGCTACGGAACTTTAACTTCGCCAGTTATCATCGTACAAAAATCGTTCACCACTCGTTGGATAGCTCTCGATTTACCTAACCATATTACGTTAACCACTGCGGGGTGCGTGGCCGACAAGCTGCGGTATGAGCGTGATTCTTTAAATAATTGTTTACACACAGGTGATCATTCTCAATAATTTATATAACAATAATTATTAAAAAAAAAAAAAAAAGTACGAGGTACGTGGTGTGGGAGGGGGCGCAGAGACATAAAATGTCTCTCGTGGTTGCGTACTTGTACGGAAGCTGTACATTTTATGTACAGTTTCTTCGAAAATTCGCTCTTATAGTCATGCTGCATGACTGGGGACTTTTTATATCAGTTTGATAACCCCGAAACAGAAACACTGTACTGAGAGTGAGAGTTACACCGATAACCCGCACACAGATGGATGCCAATGCATAAGCGATCTACTAACATTTTCTGGTTTACTCAATCTTTATGTTGCTTATGTATCCCAACCGTTGTATAACGCTATTTACTGAAGTGTTTTCCTCAATAAAAGATTTATTAGATGTCGATGGGCAGATTTGGGTGGACAAAAAGTGGGGGGCTAGGCTCTGGAACGCGTTGCCTGTTTCGGTGCGCGCACTGCCCACTCTTGGACGGTTCATGTCAGCCATTGCGGAACATTACCTATACTGTTACTTGAATTGGTAAGCACATTCCCTCTCCCCATCCCCCCCTCACATGATTGTAAACTCCCCTTTTAATTCTTTGTTCTTCTGTTACTTTCTTTTAACCTTATAAGGCCTTTGTATGACCCGAGATTTATATTTTAGTTGTTTATGTGTGTATAATATGGACAAGACTGTCTTTACACAATAAAGGTTTTTATTATTATTATTATTATTATTATAAAATCTGAAACTCGGAGATCCTTTAGGAAATTTCACGGTGATCACTAAAGTAGTGAGGAAAAAATGGGGGTTTCAGATATCTGCCTCCCTCTAGCCCCTCTGACGTTATCACCACCTCCCTTCGCTACCACCCGATCACCTAGCCAGCCAGCCCTCTGACGTCATAGGCTCGTGCGTCATAGGCTCTGACGTACTAGTTGGCCTTCTGCCAGCCGTCTTACGTCATACGCTCGTGCGTCATAGGCTCTGACTTACTAGTTGGCCTTCTGCCAGGCCTTCTGCCAGCGGTCTTACGTCATACGCTCGTGCGTCATAGGCTCTGACGTAGTGGCCCGCCGGTCGCTTGTGTTCTGACGTGATCTGAGGGAAAGGGTGAATCAAGGGAACAAATTTTTCCCGTTTCAGTTTATGTGCCAAAGCAAAGACATGAAAATGTCAATAGGTACCTAAGCCCAACTGTAATGTCAATTTTCTGACAATGAGTTTTCGACTATAGTTTTCATACCTTTTTACTTAAGTAGGTACTTATTGCAATTTGAGACTGATAATGAGCTGTTTGCAAATAAAAAGTCTGATAACTACTTTATTACATCTTATTAAACTATTTTCAAGTTCCGATTCACGGTTGAATGTATTTTATTTAGATGGAAGTCGAAAAAAGTGAAAACGATGGAATGTCGAAACCTGTCGACTACTGCCTCAAGAGATACTGTCGACTTCTAACACATGTAGGTCGACTACTAGTGCAAAACCATGTCGACTACTGAAGAAAATGTTGGTCACTGGTGTCGACTACTAGAGCATTGGGATGTTTTACAAAACTTGTTTTTCCCTTTTCAAACCATGTTGAATAATATTTCCCGCTGCCAGGTCTTTTAGGGAAGGATCTTGGGTACACAATGAACAGGTTTGCAATGAGAAAAAACTATTTCCCTACGTGAAAGGTAAGCTCAAAGTTCAAACTTCCTTTAACGTGTCGACTTCTGACGCATTACCTTAAATGCATTATTATAAAAATAAATGTTTTTTATTATGCATTTAGTTGTAAAATAAGTTAACACTTTCACTGCGCAATCGGACGGCAGCAAAAAGATTTCATTTCGTAGTTTTATAAGCGCGGAGTTCCGCAAGGCGCGATAGACCGTGGTTTACCGAATTATTGTGCAACGGAAATAGGGCAGGGAGACCCATCCAGGGTGGCCCCGATTTTTACAAACGAATTCCCGAGTCAAATGAACCAGAGCTCTGAGTAAATTATGATAAAGTGGAAAACCATTTACGAGGCCCGCTCTGGCATGGCGTGCTCCCCAGAGCTGTGGGGTTCCAGGAACGAAATGAAACGATCTGAATTTCACGTAATCCTCGGGCGTCTTGTGGGCGGCGATTGCTCGATTTTGGGGTGTAGGGCCGTGTTTTTCGTTTTTTTTTTTTTTTTTTTTTTTTCGTTCTCTCTCTTCGTTTATTGTTAGAGTGACGTGCTTAACAGGCAGAATATATTCACAGATTTTATTCACCTTACTTCGCTCGCACTAACGAGTTTAAGGGCATGCAGGACCTTAATAATTTATTACTAATAATAAATACAAATTATTAATACCTAGCAAAAAATTATAATAATTTTCACAAGGTACTTGATAAAATTATTAATAATTAGTGATAATTTATAATAATAATTAATCTAACATTTAGGATCTAGACATTTCGACCTAGAGATCTAGACAGAAGGGTGATCTGTACAAAGAAGATAATGAAACGTTGTGTCAAGAATTTGCAGAGTTTTCTTTTATAGATAAAATAATAGATCTATTATTTATACTTGTTACTATGTTTAAAGCAGTGTTATAGCTTAAAGTAATGTTTAATAAATCGTTATTTATGTTCTATTTAATAAGAATTCCGAACTCCGGCTCATAGCTAGGTGCTGCATCCGTACAATGTACAGTTATCGATTTTGTATAAATTTATTGTTATAAAACATTTTCAAAATTCAAAATTCAGTAGGCTAGGTGTTTCAAAACATAGAATGTTTCATAACCTTAAAAAAAAACATCGATGCAACCGATACCTATCCCTACCGTTCAGATGGTTCATAAATGAATGTTATATGCATTCATATAATATATGAACATTCATAATATTATTATGAATGCAAGTAGAAGTAGTTATGAAGGGAGTGAAAATCTAATATTCCCATTGTTGTTTAGGATGTTGGTGATTTCTAATGTAACCCTACAATTCATCGGGTGAAGACAGGTGACCTTCCAGCGTCTTCCGAAGATCGTTTGCATCAACAACTCCGTCCAATCAGGAGGCGGCATCTGCCTGAGAATCCGTCGGACTTGAACTCGGGAGTTGGCCGAGCAAAACGATCAAGAGAAACGATTTATGCGACCGTCCCGTCAGTGGGCGCCCATTTGCTGTCAGTTCGCGGGGGCTTCCGCTGGGAACGCGACCCGGCAATCGTTACGGACGCAGCGGCAAATCCGACCGACCTTAAAATACCTCGTTAAAAAAAAAAAACACGTTTGTTAATCAAAGATTTTCTTGGTTCTACATTAAACCTTTTAACTGACGGTTCGCTATTATAGATATTTATATAAAACGGACAATCAAGGATAATTATGATAATTAACACTAGGTACACAACATAAAAAGGTGGTTTGATGCAGAGGAGACGAGGTATTTTTTCTTTATTTAACAGAATACAGAATATTTATATATTTCTTACTGAAGTACTATTACAAAATAGTTGAAAAATTTTTTTTTCCCCAATATGGTCCAAGTGCCCGTGTTAGGGGAAGAGCAGACTCTGGCTACTCTATTGGAAAAAATGAAAAAAAATGTACATTTATATACTTGGGTAGTTAAATAATTTAATGAACCATAATGCTAATTAAAAAATACACAACTCGGATACAGGAGCGTAGCGTGGCTCTGAACTTGAGGGTACCGCAACCATTTCACACCCCCCCCCCCCCCCCCCCCGACCACACACACACTTCCTAACTCTCTCACCCTATAAATGAAAAAAGAGACTTAGCTAGATCACATTGATTGTCATCTAGAATGACTCTATAGCACTTATAAGATCATTGTGGGGATACATAACATGTATTATATTATAATTTTCCGATCATTGAGATGAGTCAGATCGTCCAACTCTACTGGAGACAGCTCGGGCGGTCACCCAAAGCACTGAGGAGGGAGGAGGGAGGAGTGGGTGGGAGGAGTAGAGAGGGAGGAGGGAGCAGGAGCAGGGAGGATATTGAGATATTGAGTGAATGACAAGATTTCAAGTGAATGACGAGATGTCAAGTGAATCACGAGATTTCAAGTGATTGACAGGGGGAGGGGGGTATTGAGTTTACAATTGAGGCGTTCAGGATCAAAATCGGATAACCCCATAAAACTAAATATTACTTTGAATACTTAAAATTCTCATCCCGACGGCAGTTTATCAATTGTTCGTTGTTCGTTTATTTTATTATTAGGTACACTTTGTTTAACGTACAATTGATGAACTGCCGTCGGGATGATAATTTTGAGTAGGTACCTATTAAAAGAATTTAGTTTTATGGAGTTATCCGATTTCGATTCTGAACGCCTCAATTATAATCCAAGGGCTCAAATGAAAGCTGTAGACAAGGGGATTGGAAAAATAAATGTTTTTTGAACCTTAGGTACCCCCCCCCCCCCCCATATCATAATAATAATTAATCTATCTTTCAGTATGCTAGACAGAAGGGTGATCTGTACAAAGGAGCTCCTTTGTACTTTTATTATCTAGATAATAAAACGTTGTGTAAAGAATTTGCAGAGTTTTTACTCCTAGTTTCAACCAAATGTTGCGGGTAACAGTATCATTTTTCTTTTAAGAACTGCTTTAGCCGACTGATCTTCATAGTATGATCGAAACAGAGGACATGCAATTCTTTGAAGAATTGAGCAGTATGGTCCAGTCTTGAAAATTTTTGGAATGATGGCCTTTTGATTTTTCACTAACGGATTGAAGGCTGTGCTATATCCCCCACTTCATGCAGGCGAACTGTCCGTTAGCAGATTCGACTAGGGCACAGTATACTTGTTTCCCATGTTTTTTTATTAAATAAAAACTAATTTTTACACACCTTTTGTAAATTTTACACGCCTTCCGAACATTTTCTTGGCGAATGAACCCGATTTTCGTTATTAACATTAATATTAATATTAGGCAACGTCCTTTGGAGAAAAAAGTTTTTAAAAATTGACTGGAATTCCAGGAAGACCTGTTTGAACAAGCACTCAATAAGTAGTGGGTGTTACATAGTATACACAGTACATACCTACTCGTAGGGCAGTGATCTATACAGAAAATAATAGGAGCGTTTTCAAGGAGCGTAACGAACGCATCCCAACTTCTATTCTATTTGAACCCCTTTTTCGTTGGAATGATCTCATCACAGCCATCAGGCGACCAAGAGAACCTAGAATTTCCCCTCTACCTCTTTCTTTAACCAACTTTCCAAGTTAGCTTCCAGTTTCCCTGATACTGGCGATATTTTATGTTCCCCTGAAGTTATCGCTACCTATAAAAGAAAATCTACATGACTCAGAATACAGGGATTTACTGTTAGACAATTCAAGTAGAGGTTAGGGCTCATGACGTGTACAAGAGATATTATTAGTAAAAGGGTAAGTAGTATTCGTACAGCCTATTCGGATACAGCCATAAAACGACTTGACTTTTCAAACGCACAGGCGTGACATGACACATTTTCGTCAATCGTCAGGTGGAGGTGCATTTTATATTCATGTTATTCATGTTTGGATGCGTAGAACGGTGTTAAATTGGCTCTTATGGAGTTCCGTGTAATGCACGGGTAATGGTTTGTATGTAAATATGTGTAAATTTTATTGATGAATTCGCTGTTGAGCATCAAAGGTTGTCCATCAAAGACAAAAGACCCTGCAGTACCCGCGCATGAAGTGTGAATCCGAATTTTCAGTCGTGGAAGGATTTCCAGAGTAATTCCTGACCAGATTGTAAACAACAGGAAGTTGATGCTACGAGTCTGCACGAAAAGGTATCAAAAATCTTGTGGAATGCCATGGGAAGTTTTAGGGGAGAGATTGTCCCTTAAATTCCAAAAATGAAACAGTCTGACAAGAGACGAGCCATTTTAAAGATTTTTTAACGCTGAGGACGATGATGAAGTCACAATTGCGATATCTCATTCCGTTCTGAAACTGGAGCACTTTGAAGATGAAGAAACGTGGTGGTTACCTGAGATGTTCTTCACAGTTCTGCTCTAATCTGATAATGAGATGTCGCAATTCCGACTTCACCATCGTGTTCAGCGTTGGGAAAAAGAGGAGACAAAATTTGTTACAAAACCAGTAAAATGAAGACATTTTACGTAAAACCAGTTATTTCTTCGAATATTCGCTCTTTTAGCCATGCTGCATGACTGGTTTGTTTTAATACTTTTTTTTTAATCCAAGAACATCCAACACAAAGTTTTTAAGAGAGAAATCGGCTCTTTCTGAAAAAAAATAAAAAATAAATAAACAAAATTTCCTACCAACTCCGGATTGGGTGGGATCCCTATCACAGGAGCTTCACAGTTCGTTACAGGTACCTCGCCGGTCTTGCGTAAGAGGATGGAGTTTTGGTTATTCTCAAACTCTTCTATACCCGTCAACACTGAAACTCATCCAATAGGTTTTATTATGAGACCCTATTAACTTCGTCTCATCCTAGGACCATCTTCTGGGAATGTTATTATGTAACGCAAGATAACCCTTATCGAGTCACGGTCATTTTTTCCGTCGTTTTCTAACCACGAGAGAGATCCCTTTAAATGTCCGAATAATGAACCACATAACTCATGTCGGAGATACAAAGAGTTAAACGTGTGGAAACACGGGTTTCTCAATCTGAACTCCAGAAGGTGGTCCAGGAAGACATGACATGTGTATTTTATATGCCTTGCAGTCTTAGAGTCATCTATCCTGTATGTTAATCATAACATCCAGAAAACAGACATTCCTGCTCAGTCGGCGTTAGGGATGTGTAGCAACGGCCCATCTCTTATTGAAATTCAAGAAATATAAACCGCGGTCGAATGAACCTAACAAGCTTCTATCCCTCATGAGATTGCAACACAACAGTTACATCGCCCCGCTTAAGTTTGTACGAGTAAAATAAGAACGAAATAGGCAGCAAACAGGTCGACAGTCCCAGGTTTAATGTAGCTCTATCATTCACTGTCTAACACTGCACTAAATACAACTCGACAAAAATCGTCATTATAACGCCGTTTTCTTAACAAGCGTCTTTCAGAGCTCATGAACTGGAAGGCCTGAAAGTGGCAATTTTAAAGAATTAACTACTTAACCCAAATCGGCCCGGGGTCGGAAAATCAGTCTTAAACAATATTTTTACTACAGATTGTACCGCTGGCGGAAAATGTCAAAACCTACTCATTGTCTTCATAGAACAAAAGAGTTTCCTCAGTCACACTTTGGGAGTTCTGAACCAACTGTGGGATTCACAGTTGAAGGGTCAGAGGAAAGAACGGACTAAGTCATTTTGTTTTCGAAATTGAGATATTGGTATCATTGGATTCAGGGTAAAAACCTACATCGTATGAAGACTTCAGAAATGGGAAAACTCTAGCCTTTTAATTAATTTATTTTTTAACTAGCTCAGTCGTAACTAGCTCAGTCTATAAATTATTTAAATAAATGATGAGTGAAATCATTATTTTGCGCAATACTCGGCTGTAAAAGAGATTACCCTTGGGGGCTTGTCACTAGCAACTAGTGAATAATGTTAATGAAAATTATGACCTAATCTATAGATCAAATTATGATTGAATATTATTTATCAATGGATAAATAAATCTAAATGTTTAATGTGATAAGAAGGATGGTGTGGATGGCGGGGGGGGGGGGGGGGGGGGGTGGGAATAATGTGATCGGGAATGTGGAGCGGGACGGTGGAGAAGGTTGATGACAGGGAGCGGGGGTAGTCTCCACCCCTCTCCACCCACCGCCGCAACTGCTTAAATTTAAATTGTGGGTGAATTTAAATGTGGAAGTGGGTGAGAGAGAGGAAAGCGGACAGATGTGGGTGGCTGATGAGGGGGAGGTGGGAGTTGTCTCTTAATCATTATGTTCTCTGCCTCTCTCAACCCCCCCCCCCCCCTCGCCGCTACAGCTAAATTTAAATTGTGTGGGGGAGGTGGGAGTTGTCTCTTATGCGCCCCATACACTGTCAGGTTAACTGAAGATAATCGTAAGGCCGTCGACCGGGGTTGCCCACACATTCATCAGTTGATCTGTTCAGATCAAAGATAATCTTCAAAGATAATGGACTGCAGTTCGCCCGGACTGAAGGTGTGTGGACGTCGCCCCTACGACGTCGGGCAGGCGGGGATCGGATGAGAGATCCGCGGCACCAAAAATCCGTCTTGGCAATCGAAAGGCTAATTTCATAGATGGGCAGAATCGGGCCACTCAAAGGGGGACTTTGGGGAGTTTTAAGGGGGGGGGGAAGTACCCATAAATTCCAAAAATGAAACAGTTTAACAAGTGAACATACTTGAGGCTTCATGATTAGGGAAAATAAATAATTTATATTGCTTGGGAAGTGACACCTCATTTTAAAGGTGTTGTTACGCTGAACACGGTGGTGAGGTCAGAATTGCGATATCTCAAATTGGAGGACTTTGAAGATGAAGAAATGTGGTTGTTACTTCAGATGTTTTTCACGTTTCATCTGCTCTAATCTGATAACGGAATGAGATCTCGTAATTTTGACTTCACCACCGTGTTCAGCGTTGAAAAATCTGTAAACTGAGGTTTTACTGGGCAAAAAAGGAGGCAAAATTTGTCATAAAACCTGTAAAATGGAGACATTTTACATAAAACCAGTTATTACTTCGAAAATTCGCTCTTATAACCATGCTGCATGATTGTGGATTTATTTTATTCTTTTTTCAAGCCACTTAGGTAGGTACCTACTCTCGCCGCTAAGAGATACTACAAGGTCAGTGGTTGACATCGAGACCTATCCAGTCGGCCGAACAAGGGCGTGGATATTATTGTAACCGGGTTCTGTACATTGTAACCACTTCAAGTTGTTTCTGTAGTATCCATCCTTCGACCGCAAAGGGTCAACCTTCCAAACTTGCGTCACTTCAGCAGCCACAAAGCTGTCGCACAATGAACACCGTGTACCAACCGTCCCATATTCTTCCTCGTTGACGACTCTCCTTTCGAAAATTGTATAGATCTCAAAGATCAGACTCGACGAAATAGATCTAGAACAAATCTTGAGCACAATTTATCATACGGTTAGAATTGTGAGCTAACTCGTGAATTCTGAAGTTTTAAATTCCATAGATTCTACTTATGAGATTTTAATCAACCGCTTATTAATACCAGTGACGTCTTCCAATGACTTCAATCCTAAATAACCGGTGAATTGAACTTGGAACTAAAACTCTGCAAATTATTGACACAACTGTTTATTATCTCCTTAAGGATTTGTGCAGATCACTCATCTGCCTAGATTAATTACTATTATGAATTAGCATTAATCATCGATCATTATTATCAAGTAGTGTAAATGATTACCTATTAATAATTATTATTGACCGTTACTTATTTGGAGGGTTGTCGGAAATTTAAGTTAATGATACCGACAATGGTCTCACAGCAGGTCGTTCTGAGGTATAGCCCTGAAGATGGCTTATTAAAGCCGAAAGCTTGGAAATCATTCTTTCTCTTTTTACACCAAACCTCCGACAACCCTCCAAATAAATAACGGTCAACAAGCCAAGGAGGATATGGACGAAACAATCACAAATTAATTATTGTTGCAGAATAGTAATTATTGTTATTTATTAGTAGGTAATAATTATTATTTATTATTAATTTTTGTTAATTACCAATAATGATTAATTATTATTGTTTATTATGCTGTTTAAATAAGCTGGGCCATTGAGAACATTGACCTGATACGCCGTTGATTCACCCTCATGTTGTCGACTTTTGATCCGTTCCAAATTTGAGCCCGCATTGTGAACGAATGGCTGGTCGTACGAAGCTCCGAATGGCCTTAAAAAATTAAATTCTATTTTAATGTGAACTACAAAATATACCATTCAATTTGAATTTTTCAAGATATGAATTTTCAACAATAAGTTCCACTCTGAAAGCCAACGATGCTCGGTTACTTTTCAAAAGTTCCACGTAAGATCAATAATAAACATTCGTGACACTATCATGAGACCATTATCAGGAGGTCAGAGACGGTATGATGATAGACAAACGTTACATGACGGGTTTGATATTTCAGCGTCGTTCAAAACTTCCTTGTAGCCCACTTTCCCGTCCCCTTCGAAAGATCATCCGCGGTCGCGATCGTCAATCGCGGGCAAGTCATCCATCTCATGAACGTCACTGGTGAGATCACTCTGCCCAAAACAGACGGCCAAACCTACTCAGTGAAATACTGCACCGTAATAATTTTATTCTACGCTTGAGGTTATCCGATAAGCTTTTTCGAATAAAAAACTAATCATGTTAGGTACCTACACGTATTAACCCATAATAGTATTATCCAGTATAAGAAATCGCCAATGTATATTGTTGTTTCCATAATGAGTATTATTGCTGAATTATTTCATGTTTCTAGTGTGCTTGCTATTGTAGGTACTCGTTGATGTAAAATGCACGGTGTGAATTAGATAGACTGGCTACTCGGACAGCTGCAGAAGTGCCATGTCCTATAATGTTTTTCTAGTGTTAATTGCAAATTTTTTTATTCAGTTAGGCAAGGCTACAGCCTCTCGTATATTCTTGGTGAATAAATAAATAATTTTTGGGGGATATGTTTATTATATGAAACAAACGATGTCATTTCACAACGGATCCTCTACATCTCCCTGCTACATAATTGCAACTCCCATAACCACAAATGATATTGAGTGTTCGTTCGAGTAACGAGATGGTAACCACAAAGGTACCTTGTCGTTCTTCGTACTCATGTCTTATTCCTTCTGGATTTTCCTTTGGAATTTAGAATAGGTAAAAAATTAATTCATGTGGCATTCAGATTAAGTGAAATTTCTCATTCTACCTACGAACATTCCCTATCCCTTCGTCTCTTCCAGGCACAACGGCCGACTCACTCCTTCTCGAGCCAGTGGTCTGGAAAGGAAGCCTGACCGCAGCGCGACTCGCTGATTTCGGGTGTAAAAATACGAGAAAGAAACTTAACTTTAAACAATGGGCTGTTAGCGTGTGCTCACTCGAGTTGCAGAGTAAACAAGAGAAAAACATCAACTTGACGTAAATATTCTGCGTCACTCCGAGTGAAATCTGACGAATTAGAGTTTATGTAGAAACGAATCATGTGAGTTCCGCTGATCCGTTCCAAGTTAAGAAGGCTTTCTCATCTGATACAGATGCGATCAATTTCGAAATGCGATCGATTTCCTAGCCCTCTAACACGTCCCTATAAACAGCGACTTGAGGCAAATAGTGATTCTCACAGACTCACTGAGTGCTGTGATGAAATTCTCTTCCCTTAAACCCTCAACTGTTCTGACCGCTATAGAAGCCAATATCCTGAGGAATATTGCTAACATACACCAAAAGGTGATCCTATGTAGTCAGCATAATATGCATATTATGCATAATATGCATAATAAGCATATTATGCTGGATAAAGGGTCACGCAGATATCGAGGGAAACGAAACAGCCGACCAAAAAGCCAAAGAGGTATCTCTGCCATGAGGAATCTTAACCAGTGCCTACTTTCCCTCATACCGACCTCAGACGCTGGTCCCACTCAAAGCTTCTTGCTGCATGGAAAGACGAGGTCGTGACGTACCCTGCAGGAGATAGGTATAAGTCCCTGTTCCCAGTACCAAAGCGCAGGTCTTGGTTCGACAAAATCCTGCAGGCGAGCAAGCCTAAGTCATTTTACACCACGATCAACAGATTGCGAACCGGACATGCCAAAACCAATATATACCTCAGCCAAATCAACCCATCCAACTCTCCGATGTGCCAAAAATGCCAAAACGAAGAGGAGTCCGCGGAACATGTTACTCTTGCCTGCGAAAACAACCGAGTCATCGGATCACCGTACTGGAAGATAATTTCCCAACAAACGACCAATCCATTCAATCTAGACACCATCCTCGCCGAAAATAGCATTGAAGTTTATGAAACTCTATATAAACTCCTTGTCAAAATATATGTACAATTGTAATGAAATATTGAAATGAGCCATTGTAATGGCTTACGCGACGCCAATAAATTTAAAAAAAAAATCGAAACCCCTGTATCATTTAGTCAATCTAAATATTAAGGTTGGTGTCTTCCCCTCATGCTTTAACCCTCTACTGGTACGGTGGATCGGATCCGACCTGAGCATCATTCAATTTGTTACTTCTCCCCTCCACCACATTGCTGAGACCTCTAGCAGCCAGACACCCTACTAGCAGGTCCCCCGCAGGTTCTGAAGAGACTGGAGCTAGGTCCGTGGTGAGCAATAATTTTCCTATAATATTCTTCCGTCCGTTTTGGGGTCGCATCCGATCCTACTGTACCAATAACGCAACCTATTTTACTTCAGTACGTTTACGATTATTTTGCAGTACGGTCCCTACGATGCTTCAACTACCATAATTCAGGAAACCTGAGGAGATTTTGGAGGAATGACTTCGTCAACAGGACGGGGAATCCGATGATGATGTAGAGGGAGATCGAACTTTGATGGAGATGTTTCTGAATCGGAGGACGTTACTCTTGAGAATATTGATATTGAATATGATACGTTTTACTGAGATAAAATGGCTGAAAATTTCAAAGGTGAAGATGAACAGAGAGATAGTGGTGAAGGTATAGTACAATGTCATGATACAAATTTCGAGTTGGGGAAGAAAGTGAGACAATGTGGGCTGATAAGTCATTTTGCTCAAAGTTTTTAAGAACGTCTTCTTCGAATGAGATTACACACCTGCCAGGGCTTAAAAGGGAGTAGTATTTAATCTAAGTGTTAAAACACTTAGATAAAATTATCATTTTCGGTATGTTGCGATTTCATTCATTTTTCATTTCGTGGTTGCTTTGATTTGGATATAAAATTTGTATTGAGTTCCTGAAAATCTTCCTCTAGTATTTTAACCAGTGAAGTAACAATAATTTTAGTTGTTTGTTCAAAAGGACGATAAGTTGAAGCTGTATTTTTGTCAAACACTAGTGTTTATACTTTTATATAACAATAAAAAGGTTTTATATGACCCGACCGTACCTAGTAGGTCATCACAATCCACCGTACCAGTAGAGTTCAATTGTTTCAACATTGAATAAAACGGGCGATAGGCGGGACATAGGCTACGAACTTCAGACCTACCTCTCTACTGTGCAATGAGGCAAAAATAGTTGAAAAATCGAAAGTTGAAGGTCAAAATTGAAAGTTCGTTCCTAATTTGTCTAAATTCTTCAGTACCTAATTAAATACAAATTTTATTCAACACCAACTTAGGCACCTGCTTTCAAACTGTTCTGCAGAAGCTCTGAGTAAAATTCAAGTTTCTAGAAACAGCGTTGAGGTCACTCAGTTTTTTCTTGCGGATTTCTCAATTAACTGAAAAATCAAAATGTTGAAATTTCAAAAATATTAACTTTCGGTCCAACTTTACATTTCAACCGGTTCAATAAGAATAACCAAATAGGAACACGTCTGCCGGTCTGGAGCAATCTCCCTCATTTAATTAACGACGTCTTTGTGTTGGCGGACGCGTTGTTAGCGGATAGGTATTTCCCGTCCGAGGAGAGCTTGACCGACTTGAAATGGACTCTCACATGAGGCAATTTGGATTAGGAGGAAATACGTATTACAACTGCCCAATCAAGGACTATCCCTTTCACTCCGCTCCTCGCAATCCGATCCTGTTACCATAGCATTTTAATGAAGTAGCTTTTATTTCAGTCAAGTATAAACACCTGAAATCGTCGTAAAAAAAAGAAAATAAATAAATAAAAATATAAATTATTATAACGGTAAAAGGAGTGAGCTATGGGTGAGAAAGTTCCAACTTTCATCTTAAGAAACAGAGCAGCTGACTATGAGCATGTTTTTATGATTCATAATATTTTCTAGGTTCGACGTATAAAGGAGGTTTTCTCTTTTAAAAGGTGTTCCCTCTCTGTGCAGCTCAAGGTGTTCCAAGTACATGCAATTTATTGAAATGGAGGTTATGTGAAACGCAAGCACTAAATGCCTACGAGGAGTAGATGCGGGAATTGGATTTTCTATGAAGGCGAAGGTTCCCAACATTCCAATGCAATTCCAAGCAATGTGACGATGTTTAGCGAATTTTCGGAGAATTTTTAAAACTTGAATTTCCGAAAATTTTTGCTAACAAAATCCGTTTTAGACCATCCTGAATTAACTGACAAAAGACACCAAAAATCGTAGATTGGGATAGTTTGTTACATATATATTTATGTATGTGCCATTTCAGGCGATAACTCTCGATATAATTAAGATAAATATATCTACCTAGTTCAAATTTTTACAAAAAATCTGTCTTGGCAATCGAAAAGCTAAGTTCGTAGATGGGCAGAATCGGGCCATTTCAAGAGAGATTTTGCAGAATTTTAAGGGGGGAAAAATTACCCATAAATTCCCAAAAGGAAACAGTCTGACAAGTGATACCTCATTTCAAAGATTTCCTCACGCTGAACACAATGGTGAAGTCAGAATTGCGGTATCTTATTCCGTTCTCAAACTGGAGCACTTTGAAGATGAAGAAACGTGGTTGTTATTGAGATGTTCTTCACAATTCATTCGTTCTAATCTGATAACGGAATGAGATATCGCAATTCTGACTTCACCGTCGTATTCAGCGTTGGAAAATCTTTAAACTGAGGTGTTACTCAGCAAAAAAAGGACACAAAATTTGGTGGAAAACCAATAAGATGGAGACATTTTACTTTTTTTTCTTCGAAAATTTGCTCTTATATCCGTGCTGCATGACTGCGGAGTTTTGTACATTTGAGTAAGTTCTAACCGTCGTTGCATATCAATTTACAACCCAATACGTCTAGAAATGAAATACCTACCTACTACCACGGCTAGCAAATTAGATTCTGAGGTAACTCCTACAACATTGACCTTTGCTTCTATAACTTATCTATACTCCATTAAGGTTTAGGTCACCTCTCTCGCCTTTGATTCATCTTTCGATTCCCCCGTTTCGCCCTTGCGATTCCAACCGAGATTCGACGTCACGACCGTCCGTCCACCTGACTGCCCTTTTCCAACTGCCCATCGAGCCACCTTGGACCCGGGAATTGAGTAACAAAAGCCCCATCTGCAAAGTTTATAATGCCATCACGCCCTCCTATCCGATCCAAGGTCCTCGAGTTACAGGTTACAGTTAGTTACAGACCGATTTTCTCCTTCGTGTCCCAAACGGTTAAATTTATATGGGCAATCTTCTAATATGTAGTTTCGAATTTCTTCGGATTCCAGGGCTTGAAAATTCGAAATATTTCACCATTGAGCTATTTCACGAGTGATCTCGAGTTGGACTCGAACGTTTGCTTTATTATCTTCAATAATGAACCATTGGAATCGCCCAAGAAACAAACAAAAATTACCCCCTTCAACATTTGAGGGTATACGTTTAAAGATACGTAGATTTCGAAAATCGAATTTTAAAAAAATCCGTCTGTCCGCCGTCCGCGGCACTTTGTCCAGTTAGCGATGACACCATCCACGATGATCCATGAAAATTTTATTAACCCTAGGCCAAGGGGACGGGGTTCCAAAACAAATTTTGAAATTTCAGTTCAAGTTTGAACAAAGTTTCAACTTCCCGATGAGCCTTGAAATTTTAAACATGGATCGAGGATGGATGAAAATGCATTAATAACTCGGTTTCTTCTCTGTAAAATGGTTTGGACAATACCTACTCTTTTAAACAAATTCAATTTGGATGATGAGCTAGAGTCTTGAAATTTTAAACATGAACCAAGGAGTGATGGTAATACAATTTTCACTCAGTTTCTAGTCTGTAAAATGGCTTAAACAATACCTATTTGTTAGAAAAATTAAATTAATACGATGAGCTAGAGACTTGAAGTTTTAAACATGGGTCTAGGATGGATGACAATGCCATATTCACTCGGTTTCGAGGCTGTAAAACTTTTTAAACAATACCTATTTGTTTAAACAAATTAATTTACGATGTTGAGCTTGAGGATGGATGGCCGTGCAATATTCACTCGGTTTCATGTATCATTTCGTGAATTACACAGAAGGGTTATCTGCACAAAGAAGATAATAAACCGTTGCGTCAAGAATTTGCAGAGCTTTTTTTTTTCATTTATTTATGGTTAGCGTGGCCTACAAGGTATAAACTACTGGTTAGAGGGGACCCTGTACAGCACGTACCAACCTACTCGTCAAGTCGATGTAACACACTCAAGTCCATCATACTTGCACCGAACCTATAATCGTCAGTTGATGCGAATTCCAAACTGTTTCATAATACGAAAAATTCTCCCCCGAGCTTAAAATGCCTTTCAACGGGATGGAAGTCGGGAATCCGCCAATGAGGTCGATCCCGGGGAGGGTCTTTTCATGTAATCGAGCCTTTGCCAGCAGCCTCATCAGAGTAGGAAGTGCGTTCGGGTTTTGCCCCTTCTCACCGTCTATCGCCTCCTGAATAAAAACAGGAAAGGAATCACTTCGAGATGACTCCAACTTTCTCTACCTTATGGCAATCCGGACCTCCCGACTTGAATTCATTATGCACCCGCCTCCCCCAGTTCCCATAACATCGCAGGTGGGTGTCATTCGCGTTAGATAACCCCTGGCATTTTTTTTCTCCCCAAAGTTTTGGGCGGTTGTTTTGCTTCGTGTTTGGTCATTGTGATCAATTATCTTGATGAATACACTACGAATACGAGAAGCATTGTATAACCTCGACCCACAGAAGTACAAAAAAAAAAAAAAAAAAAAAACTAGTCCTGCAGCATGGCTGTAAGAGCAAAATTTTCGGAGAAATGACTGGTTTTATAAAAAATGTTGTCTCCTTTTTTTGCCGAGTAACACGTCAGTTTATAGATTTTTCACTTCCTGACTAGGCGGGTCGTGATCCGCTTAGAAAGCACCCATCTCCTGAATTTTCTCCCGTGGTTTGTTTTACGTCTGAAATGCTATCACGTGCTACCTTTAAAACGACTTCAGGCTTACATTGTCTCAATAGCTCGGCAGGTCAAGTAACACTTTTTTGTAAATATAGTAACTTTATTGTGGGAGCCACTATCAAGTGAGCTAACATATTTTATACATACAAATCACATGTCACTTGCAGTATTATTTCTCACCCATCGGTGAGCTAATAGCATTTTGGAACTCAACATGAAAATTTAAATTAACAGGTACATGTGGAATGACATTAGCAACAGATTTAAGTAGGGAAACAATAACATAAGCAAAGATAAAAGAGAAGAACAGTAGAAGATAAATGTGAGAAACGTTTGGGTCAGCTACAGCTATAACTATAACTTCAACATATAACTATAACTATAGTTAGTAGATCACTGCGCCATTTACGTTTTAGTCGACGTCGATTACTGGGTGGTCGGGGTTCGTTCAGCATGGAGTTGACTAGAGGATTATTGTAAGATTCGTTCAGTATATCTTGCACATAGGGAATATTCAGATCCGTGTGAAGCGTAGCATTGCGCACATACCAAGGGGCATGTGTAATTATGCGCAATATGCGGTTCTGAAGGGTATGCATTTTTTTAATTTGCGTGATGGCTACTGAGTTCCATATCTCACATGCAAATGCATAAGCAGAAGAGAAAGGTAGAGCGTGCGCTTTATGTGGAGAGGAATGGTTTGGCTAGCCAGGAAATATTTTATTTGCTGAATCCTTGATCGAATGGTGTTACTTATGGATCTAATGTGAAGGTTCCAATTCAATTTGCTCCCCAGTGTAACCCCGAGGTAACGAACTGACTCGTCTTTTCTCACTGCCTAACAAGTAACACTACAACTAACTTTCCGTTCACCAGATGGTGAACTAGGTGTCCTGTAGATTTTAATGAACCTACAGACCAGAAAAATCTTCTGAGACCAACAAAAATCAAGCTGACACCATTCCAAAAATTATTTTGGACAATCCTCCACCCCCCATTTCCCATGACAAGTAGACCCTAGAATAGGAATATTCGTCACGAAGAAGGAAGCAGAAGGTACGAAAACCGGAAGGAGAAAACAAAACTGGAGGGTGAAAACAAGAAGAAGAAAAACGACTGATCAAAAATATGATACCTAATAATGGTTCCTAATTGAGACTGATTATTATTTAGGCACCTACCATTCCTGTTCATGTTTTTAACCAATTCCTTCTAATTTGTAATAACGAATTTTAGTAGGTAATTTGTACTGACGTTTCTATAAAATACATCATGATTTTGTGGCACATTTGGGATTATTAAATAATCCCAAACAATTAAATTTTAATTGTTCTCAATAGTGGCAATACCAGTCTAGTTCGATATCGTAATGTTTCATGTTATGCCTGTGCAATGATTGGTTCATAACAGTTGAACATTTTACGTGATTCCCATCCCAGACGATACCTACAATTCCGTTTCATTGACTTCACAAGGAGCACTTGACTGAGCGAACTGACCGACTGTCCCACGTTCCAATTGGTGACGGGCGGTTGGATGGCCAGTTGGTTCGCAGAATCCCAACACCCTTAACCTATTTCCAGTCAGTGGGTACCATCGATGTATGTGCCTCGATGGTGGGTACGTACACGTGCAAACAATAGGAGCCTGATACTAGAAACATCTTCAGGGTTTGAAACCTCAGTCCGCACAATAAGCGCAGGTTTTAGTGCGGCGGATGGGGAGCGATCCCATCCTGAGTCACTGCCAAAAACTCAGTGGAGGGTGTTTGGCCAGAACGAGAGGTATTTAAAGGGACTTCAAGTGCAGTAGGTATGCATTTAGAACTGTCATTTCGAAATTACCTACAATGCTAATTGCCTCGAACTTGGATTGTATTACGCTGATATACTGATCTGTTGTGGATCCTATTACAACACTAGAGTTTGTCCACCTTCAACCAGTGAATCTAACGAAAATATCTCGTAAGAACAATTTCCCAAATCGACTTCAACTTCTACATTCTACGGTTATCCGACCTCTACCACGGCGTTATTGAATAGTCCCTGCTTCAGGATATTCTGTGTACACCTCCGTTGGCAAACCGATGTCCAACCTTGGCCGCAGGCAGTCCTCGGTCAATGTCACGAGTTGATCAAGCTTCCAAGCAATCAGAAACCCCCTTTCAGTTCAAGGTCGACTAATCAATTGCCCCTTTCTTTGTTGAAGACGGTTTTTATAAGGATGTCGTGGAAACAATTTACTTTTAAAAGCCACCGGCGACGTATACCGATCCTTTTCATTAACCGTAATTACGATGGAGCGACCGCGTACTTCCTTTAATAAACAAGGCAGGATCCAAGTTACTCATCCACTATCTGACCTCACTGTGAGTCACTAGACCTCAATGAATACCATTCGTCATTGTTTTATTGAGGGTAGAATGTCAATCTTTGTTGATTACAGGTAAGCAACTGCGACAGTAATTGTATCGTTTATAGCTCTGAACCATGAAATTCTACACGACAGAGCGGATAATAAGTGCCATCATATGATAGTAATACAATTTATTACTATCATTTAATGGTCTATCGATGTGATGCCATTTACCGTGAGGATACGCGTAACTTCTTTAGACCGTCACTTCACATTTCAAAGTAATTTCAAACATTAAGAAGAAAATTTATGCTTCACCTAAACTCCGTAACTACGTAGATAAATACGAGGTGCACTGTCACTATCCGACGACAATGTACCTGTCTCACTCATACTCCACTCATTCAATATACAAATTTATTTATTTATTTTATTGGTACTGCACGTCCACTACAATGAAATATATCACCAGCCGGAAGAGTTAGGTACCATGAAAAAGCTTTGAGCTCTTGGAAAGGGAAGGAATACCTTAATATCATTTAATACCTACCATAACATATCAAATACCATAATATAATCATTTAGAAATGAACTCATCAGCACTTGTATGTTTCAAAGGCAAATCTTCATTTCTCCACCCGCTTCCAGAGTCTACAAAAAGATTAATATGGTAAGTATATTAATTATATTACAGCCTATCTCATTTTGAGCAACTTTACAGAAGGAGCAAAAATACTGTTTCGTCGCCACTGTTTCCACCTAAGTGAGGAATTTTCTCAATATTATTTACATTATTGCACCTACCTATGAAATGCATTCGAAGTAGACAGGCCATGTGATACCACATTTTTTAGCTGAGTCAGGCCATGATTTGATTTTATTAGTTGTCTTTCAGTTTTTATCAATGTTTGGTATTTTTATTGTTTTAAATCAAAATTTCCGTTTCATTCAAAGGTAGGTTAGGAAGATATGTAGGGATGAAAAATCATTTTTCTTCGCTAGATGAGGGAATTCTGATGTCTGGACAAAAATGACTCGTTTGGGTCTTCTTGGCAACTCCTTTAGTTCGCCGTTGAATTTCATGACACCAGATGGAAAATACTGCAACCACTTGATGTCCATGACAGTTGGATCTACTTCGTTTTTTCCTGGTCGGATGGAGACGTATTTCATTTTGCTTGGATCAGAAAAATCTTGGAAAAGGGCGAATTGTTTCAAATAGGCCACGTAAGGACATGGATCTTTTCCAGCCTCCCTTGTGATATTATTGAATTGGCTTGGTAGGTAGATTTAATATTAGGTGAAACCGAGAAGGACTGAGGGGGAAAGGGGGTTGTGGGAAGAAGACAGGGAACAGGAAAACATTGGCGGTGGTGGTTAGGGGTAGGAGGATCAGGTTTCTATATACACAAATGTGTTTCACCTCAAAAGTCTTTTTAAATTCAAAACATTTTTGTATTTTTAAATATTTAATCATACAATTTTTTTAAATTAGGTAATCGAAAATTTAAAACTACTATTTAAACAATTCCCCAATAAATGAAATTTTCATTTCTTGACATAGCATTCTTCAAAACACTATGCACGCTGTCACATTCCAGAATGGCGTTTTTCTAAGAATTTCTGATTTATTTCGACACCGTATTCCATGGTGAAATGCGTTGGCCATGATGCAATTCCTATTCTGATAGGTGCATCCCTCAGAAATCATGTTGATTGCCTTCCTGTCTCTCTTAGCCTCATCGCAATACTGTTTTAGAGCATCCAGCAGGCACGAAACGAGACACTTTCGTCGAACGATCAGCATTCAGCTTTATGAGTTGCCATATTGTCCACAGTGAGTTATAATAAAATGAGCTCGCCGGCGATTGCTGCAAAAGTTTCGCAGCTTAAGAAATGAGCAGCAGCTCGGCCGACGGGGGGACAACTAGACGACGTTTTGAGATAGACCATGATCATGAGAAGTTTGTGACAGGCCATGATAACGTTGTCAGGGATGACCGCGCAGTTTGTGACGAAATATGGTGAATAATAACTAGTAGATATGATAACTCATTAGGACACTCACAACCTCAATAACATAATATGTTATGGTGGACGTCCTTTGATAGACCAACATTCCTCAACGGGTGGTCTGCTCATCACGGCAATGATGGATAACATATTAAATGCCACTTGTCAACATAAGCAAGTTGGACCAAACGATTTCGGTTCAACTCTCACCTTAAGGGCAACTTGTAAATGTCAAAGTCATTTGTTGACCATTGTAGGCTTCGTTTCGAGAATGGCCCCGGATTTGTTCTCCACTAAGGATCTGGGTCGTTTCCTGGACAAGGAAGAAAAACGAGGGCTCCCGGATGAGGTCATATGTCGGGAGGTTTGATGGACCATCATCTGGTTCGCGGGGTGTGCGTGCTTTGGATTGAAGACGGGTTACGTCGCTCGAGGCGCGATTTCTCGGATGATTTCCATATCCCATATACATATACAAGGTAAGTCCACATGTTCAAAAGGGCAAGCTTTAACAAGCGGGTCGAATTTGCAATCCGAGCCGGACCGACGATATCAATTTGAGATTTGCGTGAAAGCAACGAAAATGCAATACCAACATATCCTCACGCCACATGTTAATGATTTATTCATCTCCTCATTTAATACGCATGTGCACCAGTTACGATTACCATTACGATTACTTGAGTGAACTGAGCGTAGCCATTGGTAGTTATCGTTACAGGTAACGACAGTGAACATGTTAGTGGACTGATCCGAGATGAATCTCAATAGTAGAGAAGCTCTTCTAAAATTTCCATTCGAAATCCCGTACGAAGAATGTTTCAAAATTATGTAAAAATTATTTAAACCATATTGTGAATATCAACTAAACTGAGCGTTATTTTGATATAAATACGCCTAAAACACATTGTATTTCCAAATCGACTCGTATAATAGTTACACATGTGCTACGAGTATATTGTTTCACCTTCCCAATGCGTCTATTGTACGATTCGAACATCCATGAACATTCTGACAAATACGCCTATTGTAGAAATGTTATTGAGTAACGGACCCTTGCAAGCTGTACCTAGTATGTTAACGGACGATTTCATAATATTCTCAACCACAACAACGAACCGTTTTTGTAATCGTTAAGAAAAAAACTGCGAGACTCCTGCAGCTGTAAACTCGGCCATTCCACTTTTTCGCTGGCCTTCAATAATTTTTTTTTTATTCTTCAAGAGTTTTGTGTGATTCGGGTTCGCCGGGGGAGCAAGGACGTTTTAAGAAAAGAAAGCTGTGAAGGTTGTGTCCGAATAAAGACCTCGGAATGCTAGTTTTATAGCTGCCCAGAGTCGAGGGACCAATAAACCACCTGAGGTTTCCATCAGAATTTATTGGCTTCGATTTTATGTTTAGGAGGCCGTCCGGAAATGATCGTTGAATGTGGAGCTATCCCTTGAATACACTTGAATCTCGAGACTAAGGTGTTGAAACGGCTTTTTATGCAATTAAACACTGACTGGTGTGAAAGTACATTTTTATGAAGGAAAAGTTGAAAGCCCAATATTGGAATCAGTAGAATATTCTACAATGTAATAAAACTAAGTTGAATAAAAGAAAACTTCCTAGTGTCTCTAAACTCAAGGTGCATAAAGAAAACATTGATGCAGTAAGAAAGTTGTGTAGCTGCATGGGTATAGAAAGGCTCGATAGTACATCTGGATGTGCACTTAGATCAACATCTCAATTGGATAATGTAGCAGAGATGGTCAATCAAATCAAGAAATCCAGGCATTACTTTCTAATGCTTCGAAATTGGCTAACAAGAGAAAATCTTAAAAATGGTGTATTATGCCAATAATATATGGGGAGGTATTAAATCTAACTTTAATAAAATCAACGTTAGCAATGAATTCAGTTTTAAGAATAGCAGCTAATGTCCATAAGCGTACTCCAACTAGGTCCCTGTATAAATAAAACCTTGGTTCTTGAATATTTTGAACTTGGAAATAACGAAGGTTTAATTTAGGATAATTAGATTCTAGGTAATTATGGACGACTAGGATTATTACAGTAATTCGAGGTAAATGACATCTACCTTGAATTACTCTAATAATCCTAGTCATCCATAATTACCTAGAATTTAATTATCATAACATTGTCATACCTATATTTTTGTATTTAACACCTAATTAGAACCAAATAAAATAAAAGTTTCTAATGCATAATTTGTAGTACCTACTTACTAAAACGCAAGGCAGAGGCGAGCCTGGACGGGTCACAGGACCTTAGGCTCAGAAATTCACTTTAATTTTGGAACTCTGTAAACACTTAATTGTGAACTCTGTAAACACTTTTTGTTATATGACATATACACACATTGTATTGTACTGTTTTCTCGAATAAAAATTGAAGAAATTTATGTAGGAATATTCTATTATTACGTATAAATACCGATAGCAGGCACCAATCACTGTAAAATCCCTGTTAGTTTATTACTTAACTGTTAAACAGGCAGTTTATGACTGTTGGTTTATTTTAATTTTGAAGACTCCAAGATGAGAGAATTTCCGAGAACAATTAACGCCTGATATCGTTACCACTACGCCAATCTGCTTTTTTGGTCATTTCCGTTTTAGTGCACCTACAGGTACCTACGCGAAACGAATTTCTTATTTTCCAAAAAATTCACGGGAAATTATGTATGTCAGCTATGGCATGGTGTGTATCGAAATGTGAACTAAAACAAAAATGATCATAACAGAAGATTGGCGCTTTTGGCGCGGTGGTAACTATTCTATATTACCTATATCAGATGTTATTTGAAAATTCACTTATCTTGAGTCTTGAAACATAATGTAAGCCAACAATCGTAAAATTCCTGTTCAACAGTAAGTATATACGAGTAAACTAACAGGGAATTCGTGGTTGTTGGTCCCACGCTATACGTAAGTACACATCTTGGATACAGGGGTATTTGGCTATCGTTAGGACTTTCACAATAGGTACCTACCACACCAAATCGGCACTCAGTCATTTCTATCGAAGTTACATTTACACTCGATCAAAAGATTAACCTAACATCAGCAATCCTGCAACAGAGAAGTCCATACAAGTAGAAAACAGGCACAAGCTCCACTCAGTAGAAACTAACGATGCAGAACCTCAACCCACAGGCCAATTTCTTGTTCATTTCTCAACCCGGCCGCATCATTAGATGTTTGCAGAAGGCGGGAGGCTTCCGATCCATAAGAACGGCATTAGCGAAGGCGTCGGCGAGGTTCTGGAGATGTAGGTCGTTTCCGGGGGGTCGTCGAAAGAGAAAATTAAGGGTCATATGTCACGTTGGAGAGTACGAGATATGAGCTTACGAGTGTTGGGATTCGAGTTATTGCGCCGAACCCGCTCTCTCCAGTCGGGCTGTTTTTTTCAAACCATGATTGGCGGTATGATTCTTCAAAGTACCTCTTGTACGTTACCCAGCAGACTTCTTAAATGAGAGCCCAACGAGTAGGTACGACTAAGTTCTATAAGGAAAGAGCAATTCGGCAGCCCCGCTCAGTGCATGGCACATAACTCAAAAAGTGTGACACTACGGTGTGACGAAGAAAGCGTTATGAAAAATTTCTAATGATTTTCACGAACAACCGATTCGTTGCTACGGAACTTTAACTTCGCCAGTTATCATTGTACAAAAATTTTTCACCACTCGTTGGATAGCTTTCGATTTACCTAACCATATTACGTTAACCACTGCGGAGTGCGTGGCCGACAAGTTGCGGTATGAGCGTGATTGTTTAAATAATTGTTTACACACAGGTGATCATTCTCAATAATTTATATTGTCAACACGAATGCAAGCTTCATATTTATATGTTTCTTATAAGTTTCTGATGGGAGGGGGTGCAAATACATAAAATGTCCCTCGTGGTTGCGTACTTGTACGAAGCTGTACCCACCGTTTGTGTTTGTTTTTTTTTTTTCATCGTTTTCAAGTCGAATTTTTATTTAATTTTTCCAGCTACATTTGAGTGTTAAAAATAGCACTTCAAAAAATCCCAATTAATTTTTCACTCAACCACTCTTTCTACGTGTTTTGAGGTGCACAATCCGAATTTGAAACCCAATTTTAGCTACTCGTACCAATTTCAGCTAGTTCGTACCTTCATCCATTCACGGAAAACAACAGTAAGGTTGAGAAAGTGTTTTTGCTTATTTCAAATGAGGACTTTGTAAACATTACAGGCCACTTTGCCAGTCTCCTCGGCACCAAACTACACCTTTTTTTGTTGGCTAGAATATTCCAGATTACCAGAATCCAGAAATGCCAGTTTTATTGGTCAGTGTAATACCAGAAATATTACATTTTCTTATGGATTGAAGGTAACACACAATTAAAAGTCAAAAGGTTGTGAAGTGGTAACTAGAAACTTTTAGCTTGTATAGGCTTTCAATTCGTTTTCTTTAGGTTACAAATCGGCTTACAGGTAGAATTGCATCCATATCTCTGAATCCTCTGATTTCAGACCAAACATTTGTCACGAGTTCAATTACGTACGAAACGTGGACTTTTCGAACGCGGTGCCGGATGCGGTGGATCTTGAAATACGACTTCAACGCCAAAAACTCCATGTGACAGTTGCACCGTGAAAGTTGTCCGAATTCGTGCAAGATCGACGTCGACCCACCGCTCCCGGAATCGCTGAGAACTCGAAAGTCCCGGACCGATCGGTATCGCGAAACGCCGCCGTCTCTTGTCACTTTCGAATCACCTTTCGATCAGCTTCGAGTTCAAGGCCAAGAATCAACGAGTGTTCGGACCGCTTAGCTCGAGAGAATGTGAAACAACAACCTTCGAGAACATCCATTTCAGAAATATCTTCATACTCTGAATGTGAAGCGGCTTAAATTCTCCTAACCCAGCAGCGCACAATATTCTTTTTTTTTTTTTTTTTTTTTTTTTTTTAATTAACTTTTAGTAATACATACCTATGTTACTTCACAGTTCTGATAATGATGAATATAATATATTATATAAGTAAAAGTATGTACAGTGTATCATGTGTGAGGGTGGTTATCCAGTTATAATCCCTCTTAATTAGATATTAATATTATAACGCAGTGGTAATAATATCTCCAATGATGATAGCAATAATTAATAAGAAATGGATAATTATTAGATTTTCTGTAGTATCTTGTTTTTTGTTTGTTTTTCTTAAGATTTGCTTTTGGTTTATGTCTTTCTGTGCGGTTCGGAACGTATGTGATTTGATATTCTTATGTGATTGGGATTCTATCGCGTTGTCTAAAGTAAATAAATAAATATAGAGATTTGGCTGCATGGATACACCTCTGCCATCAATAAGCAATGTCAACTCCAATGGCCGCCGACCCCAAACGACCCCGTACCAACATCGAAATCTGGGATGGTTTCTGTAGGCCTACAAGAACTCGGACATGTCGTAAGAGAAAATGTGACATTTCAGAAAGGACGTAAACTCCACCGATAATGGATCGCTGGATAAAGGTCAGATGATCATGTTCTTTTGTGCCCTATTACCGGTATAAAACACAAAGAAGAGATGGTTGGAGAGTGTTGGTGCATCACGGAGGTTACTACGCATAAAAATAGCGGGTGACGGTGTGGAATCAAATAGAAAGTAGCGAAATGATTTTATTCATACCGCTTAACTAGGAAGCATCTCATCTCGGAAACGTCAAGGAAGCTCGGAACCCCGCAAAATGCCCTCTTGGCCACCGTTGCGTCACAAAAGGTTTCCTCGGTCGTTCGAAAACGGGACTTGCGGTCATCCCCTGACCGCTCAACTAAAACACCGACTGAAACACCGAGTTTCTCCATTTGCTCATCACGACACGGAATGCTGTGGGGAGTTAATTATAAAGGCATATAATCACGCACATTGTACGAATTGTGTGCTTAAAATGCATTTAAGTTGTACAACACAGGAGTTCTTCAACATTTTCCGAGAATTAAACACAATTCAGGCGTAGGTAAATCCCGTGTAAAACACTTATGGTACCATTTGCACTTATTAGAGACAAGTTAGGATTCTTTTGTTTTATTTACGTAAACATCTACCCAATGTGTCAAGGTAGATTTTGTCAATATCTTCGATACCTATGGGTGTTGTGGGGTTTCACCAAAATAGTGTAGGTCAGGGGATGAAATGAAGAATGCAGGTAGAAGTTGAATGTTGGAAAAATCTCTTAAGAATAACAAACTATTTAATCAACAGTAGGTAAAATAGTCAATTAAAAATTATATGGTTGCTTTGAATCACGAATCCAATCACTATGACCGGCATGGCTGAAGCCAAGTCACCTAAGACGAAGAAGAAGAAGACGACGAATTACAAATAACTGATTGCAGTGAGGCCACCTACCAGTTCCCCTCAAGGGAACCGCAAGATTCTAGCGGGTGCCCATGACGTCATCCAACAGATTGGTTGTGTTCTGGCGCGCGCGTGTTTGTATGTCTCCTGACTGGTTTACCATAGAGCGGGGCAGCGCAGCCGGCTAGCGCTTCCCACATGTAATGCGCAGGCATTACTTCTAAAATACATTCTTTAACAGTAAATTTATTTTGTTGAATAGATATCGTTCGTACGTGATGTTTGTTCTCCCGACGAAATATTGTCCAGATTTGTTTTTAATGAACTCCAGGTCGCAAGATTCTTCGTCGTCCAGGTTAAAACTGTTAAAAATATCAATCACGTCGGGTCCTAATGCTGACTTGTATTTCCTTTCAAGACGTGAAGCAATGACATACCAATCCCATTGCTGGAACCATTTTCGCCACAATGGAGCCATACCCGAATCCAAAATATCAATCGGTTTGGGTGGTTTGATATTCATATCGTCGGCCCCTCGTCTTTTGGTCCTTCTTCCTTAAAGATTGTATTTTAGATTAATATTTGAACATAGCTTTGACATCGTGTTTTAGAAAATGATACCCATTGATAAGATGAACGATAACATGTTGTGTAGCTGGCGACTTCATGACGGACATTGGTTGTTGCTGCGGAGTGGAGGCTAACTTTGTGACAATAATTTGGACGTTTTGTAGCAACGACAGACAAATTTCAGGGGTACCGACGCACGGGGAATGAAAACCAGTATCGATTACACTTTTAGCTAAAACCCCAGTTTTTTGAGATAGGCCATTATTGTCATTATTGTGCGACGAAATCCTACTCCTCCAGCCGTTTCGACCGATTGGTTTTTTTTTTTCTTGCGTGAATATTCTGTTGAGCCAACAAAGACTTAGAGTGAAAAATTATATTGTACGAGTCAAACAGGCATTAGAGGTGTTGAATAATTCACGAGGCTCCCCTTACAAATCGGCCTACATCTGTCACATCCGTTCAAAGAACCTGACGTTTCTCGTGCCGCCCGACATCAGACCAGATATGAAAATATCATCACTCGAGTAACCGCATTTAAATAACAGAACCTCCGGTGGGATCCACCGTTTAATCGAACAAGTTGTTTAACTCGGAATCCGTTCCTGGTTCATCGTCCTCAACTCGTCTGTAGGTCTGTCGGGCGAGGTTATGACGTCATGGACCGGCTCAATCCAAATGGACGAGAAACGTTCGGCGGGAAATGTCGGGCGAATCGAAACTGACCGGTTTCGAAACCCGTTCTTTATGTCGTTTTATAAAATTGTGTGCATAAGAAGACGGGTATTTGGTGACAGCTATTAAAATATGACGTAACGCGGTTATAAAACTGCAGACAAACCGCTTCCTTGGGGCTACTGCGGATTGAGGGTGGTCATTTTAGCATCTTCTTCTTACATAACATCTTATTTTTACCCCGTGGGAATCTTTTAACGATTGGTCAAGAATTTCACATTTTCTCCAGCAAATATTTGAAAATTTATTCGATTGATTGAACCACCAGAGTTGAAAAAAAGTTGTTGCACCTGTTTTTGTTTTTTCTCATTTCAGGAACCGTAGAAACCGGCTGGCAACATTTTCCTCCAACAAAAATCCGACGTCGATTTCAAAGAAATATCGAATAATTAATAAGTAATTAATAAGCACTTGGAACGATTAGACACCAAATTGAGATCACACTGCGTACCGGTTCATAGTAACCATCCAATTTATGTAAACAGCAGGTAATCTCTGAGGTTCACACTAGGGATGCAACATCGGAATCAAATAATTATAACATAATAATTTATAACATAAAATGATTAATCGTAAGCTAATTAATCGATGTCACCGATTAATCGGTATTGAATAATCAATTCATCAAATAATTCGATTAATCGAAAGCAAATATTTGATTTCAAGTACTTTTTATATAACTTTTCGATGGTTTTCTTCGTCTGTAGGTGACGACCTATTGTTAGATTACAAGGCTAATGAAGATAAAGGAATGCCAAAACGAATAAGATTGCATAAAATAGTTTTTTTTATTAAAAATTGAGGGAAACAAAAATTGAACCAATAAAAAGTTTATATTAAAAAATTAGTGTTTTGGAACATCTTGTAAAAATAAAAGTTTTGAGAGGATATCATCTTTCAAGCGGTTCCGCTCTTGGGTCAGCGTCAGTCTCGCTTTTGAGAATAATCTCAATATAAAATAATTTTTTGACCCCCCCCCCCCCTACAAATGACCCTTCCGTCTAGATCACTAAAAAATAGATTAATTGTCATTCCTTGTTAATAATTATTATCAAGTAGTGTAAATTATTATTAGTTACCTATTAATGACTTTTATGAATTATTATTATTATTATGAATTATAATATCTGAAAATAATAACTTGATATCTGAAAACCATGCGCTGTTCGAATCAGCTGGACCAGTATGAACATAGACCTGACAGGCTGCCTCGCGATTCACCCACATGTTAGCGAATATTGATCTGCTTCAACTTATTTGATTAATCGATTATTCAATACCGATTAATTGGCCACATCGATTATTAGCTTAAGAATAATCATTTGATGTTATAATCGATTATTTGTTCCGATATTGCATTCCTCATATCCGCTCCTCCACCAAAATTCAAGTGAATTGTGAAGTGTTGTCGCAAGCGTGAACTATGACATCAATTTTGTTCTTTAACTCATGGATTTCTGATGAATGAGAAGACGAACGAGAACTATATTCACGGAGGATGGTGGATAGTATCATCAAATAAGTGGCTATCAGCAATTATGTTATGGTTTAATCAGAATCATTTGACAGAAACATGTCATTAAAATGTATTGAAATTGCTTGCGAAAATTCCTCCTCCACCAAAATTTATGGATGAAGGATAGGTTCCTCTTTCCTCCATCCATGAAGCTAGTAACAATAACAACGACGGTTTGTCTTAATTTGTATTAATCGATTAATCGGTTTTCGAATACATCTGGATTTTGAAAGCATTTTTTAGCATATTAGAATGCATCAAATCCTGATGTAATAAAAAATCGAGTTATCTGTATTAATATCGATTAATCAGTAATAATAATCGACCTATGTTATTTCATAATATATACCATATTATGTTACTATCTCATCTTGACCAGTGTTGCACAGCGAGCAGGTGAAATACGGTCGTTCATCCAGGGCTTGTAGTTCAATTCCAACATTCCACTCCTCGCTCTGCAAATATTCCAAGAGATGGCTCGAAATAACAGTTGATACATTAAATGTATACATAAATTTTATGAAACTGTGCTGATCACGCTCTTGCCTCACATGTCTCAATATAATGCCTAATAACATGATCTAGCAGCAAATTCATCTAATCCTTAATATTGTTGGGTTCATTCAAGTTAATAATGATAATTATTACTATTATTATAATTATTATTAGTGAAATGCCGTATCAGAGGTACTGTATACAGTACATATACTATAATATGTTATGTAATATATTATATGTTATGTACATCTAGACCAGGTCCACTTTCAGCTAAAGCAGTGGTCCGCGAACTATTTGCCAAATATGCTGCTGTAACCCGCAGCGCTCAAAAGACACCTAAACGTGTTCATTTTGCCTTCTTTTCACATTTCTGATTATTTATTTCTCTTAGGTATCTGTATTCCTCCTGAAATCCACGATTTTTAAACTAAGCTGATGCTCGCCTGAGCTAAAGAGTTCCAAAATATTGATGTAACTTTACATAACAATCCAGGTGTCCACTTTCGTTGCCCCGATGAACCAGGAATGGTGGGAAGAATATTATGTATTCTTTTCAGAAAAATAATTAGATGAAGTAGTTGGGGTTAACGATGGGGTATCACGTAATATCGTTATAACCGGCGACGGCCTCTTCCTTCTGAGGGGAGGCCTTCTTATTACGAATTCGTCTTGCTGCTATCATCTCTCATTTCACTTCATATAAAGTCCGCCTTTTTTTCTCCCTCTTGGTCGTCCAGACGGTTGAGACTAATGAAGCAGTTCAGATTCCCTGAGTGGAGGCCAAGGGCGGTCTGGGGACTTTCAGACACGGACGGCGAAGGCGCGTGCGCTCACGTTCGAGGCTTTCGGCGTTGCGTTTTGTCGCGTACAGATCTCCACGCTTGTTTCACAATTTAGTCGAAATACGAAGGATTTCATTACTTTACAGTGTTTCACTGGCGGTGGAGGGCTTGCAAATTTTTTGGCTCCCAAATAGGGGACTGTATCAACAGTGAATACATAAAACCTCGTACCTGAAAGTGCGAGAAAAACCAATTTCTAAATCGCATTCCCTGGACTCGAACATTTCAGGTTTGAAACTGACCATAAAGGAGTTATAGCTTCTGGGCCCATTATCATGGATCGAGGACCTGCGTTATGCCAGACCTATTTTATTCAAAAACCCAAAAAGTTCCACTTCTCAATGGAAGCTCTCACAAATACATGTCTCACTTTTCACCATAGATAAATATTGTAATAAGATAATACATTTTTTTGTTTTTCCAGATGAAATAGATTCCATCCCATGGTTTATTTTTAGCTGATTTTCGAAGAAAAGGAAATTATTGTTCTAGGTCCAAAATTTGTAATACATATTTGAGTTCGAATGGACCTTCAAGAAGAGCAATTGTCGACTCAAATACTTCGTGAAAACGAGAAAAAGTGGACTTCATATCGACTTGAGGTGTTTATTTGAGTTCGAATGGACCTTCAAGAAGAGCAATTGTCGACTCAAATACTTCGCGAAAACGAAAAGAAGTTGGCTTTACATCGACTCGAGTTGTTTATTTGAGTTCGAATGGACCTTCAAGAAGAGAAATTGTCGACTCAAATACTTCGCGAAAACGAAAAGAAGTTGGCTTCACATCGGCTCGACGTGTTTATTTGAGTTCGAATGGACCTTCAAGAAGAGAAATTGTCGACTCAAATACTTCGCGAAAACGAAAAGAAGTTGGCTTCACATCGACTCGACGTGTTTATTTGAGTTCGAATGGACCTTCAAGAAGAGCAATTGTCGACTCAAATACTTCGTGAAAACGAAAAAAAGTTGACTTCATATCGACTCGACGTGTTTATTTGAGTTCGAATGGACCTTCAAGAAGAGGAATTGTCGATTCAAATACTTATTGAAAACGAAAAGAAGTTGACTTCACATCGAGTCGACGTGTTTATTTGAGTTCGAATGGACCTTCAAGAAGAGCAATTGTCGACTCAAATACTTCGTGAAAACGAAAAAAAGTTGACTTCATATCGACTCGACGTGTTTATTTGAGTTCGAATGGACCTTCAAGAAGAGGAATTGTCGACTCAAATACTTCGCGAAAACGAAAAAAAGTTGACTTCATATCGACTCGAGGTGTTTATTTGAGTTCGAATGGACCTTCAAGAAGAGGAATTGTCGACTCAAATACTTCGTGAAAACGAAAAAAAGTTGACTTCATATCGACTCGAGGTGTTTATTTGAGTTCGAATGGACCTTCAAGAAGAGCAATTGTCGACTCAAATACTTCGTGAAATAGAAAAAAAGTTGACTTCATATCGACTCGAGGTGTTCATTTGAGTTCGAATGGACCTTCAAGAAGAGCAATTGTCGACTCAAATACTTCGTGAAAACGAGAAAAAGTTGACTTCATATCGACTCGACGTGTTTATTTGAGTTCGAATGGACCTTCAAGAAGAGCAATTGTCGACTCAAATACTTCGTGAAAACGAGAAAAAGTGGACTTCATATCGACTTGAGGTGTTTATTTGAGTTCGAATGGACCTTCAAGAAGAGCAATTGTCGACTCAAATACTTCGCGAAAACGAAAAGAAGTTGGCTTCACATCGACTCGAGTTGTTTATTTGAGTTCGAATGGACCTTCAAGAAGAGAAATTGTCGACTCAAATACTTCGCGAAAACGAAAAGAAGTTGGCTTCACATCGACTCGACGTGTTTATTTGAGTTCGAATGGACCTTCAAGAAGAGAAATTGTCGACTCAAATACTTCGCGAAAACGAAAAAAAGTTGGCTTCACATCGATTCGACGTGTTTATTTGAGTTCGAATGGACCTTCAAGAAGAGCAATTGTCGACTCAAATACTTCGTGAAAACGAAAAGAAGTTGGCTTCACTTCGACTCGACGTGTTAATTTGAGTTCGAATGGACCTTCAATAAGAGAAATTGTCGACTCAAATACTTCGCTAAAACGAAAAGAAGTTGGCTTCACATCGACTCGACGTGTTTATTTGAGTTCGAATGGACCTTCAAGAAGAGCAATTGTCGACTCAAATACTTCGTGACAACGAAAAGAAGTTGGCTTCACATCGACTCGACGTGTTTATTTGAGTTCGAATTGACCTTCAAGAAGAGCAATTGTCGACTCAAATAGTTCGTAAAAACGAAAAAAAGTTGACTTCATATCGACTCGAGGTGTTTATTTGAGTTCGAATGGACCTTCAAGAAGAGGAATTGTCGATTCAAATACTTATTGAAAACGAAAAGAAGTTGACTTCACATCGAGTCGACGTGTTTATTTGAGTTCGAATGGACCTTCAAGAAGAGCAATTGTCGACTCAAATACTTCGTGAAAACGAAAAAAAGTTGACTTCATATCGACTCGACGGGTTTATTTGAGTTCGAATGGACCTTCAAGAAGAGGAATTGTCGACTCAAATACTTCGCGAAAACGAAAAAAAGTTGACTTCATATCGACTCGAGGTGTTTATTTGAGTTCGAATGGACCTTCAAGAAGAGGAATTGTCGACTCAAATACTTCGTGAAAACGAAAAAAAGTTGACTTCATATCGACTCGAGGTGTTTATTTGAGTTCGAATGGACCTTCAAGAAGAGCAATTGTCGACTCAAATACTTATTGAAAACGAAAAGAAGTTGGCTTCACATCGAGTCGACGTGTTTATTTGAGTTCGAATGGACCTTTAAGAAGAGCAATTGTCGACTCAAATACTTCGTGAAAACGAAAAAAAGTTGACTTCATATCGACTCGAGGTGTTTATTTGAGTTCGAATGGACCTTCAAGAAGAGCAATTGTCGAATCAAATACTTATTGAAAACGAAAAGAAGTTGGCTTCACATCGAGTCGACGTGTTTATTTGAGTTCGAATGGACCTTTAAGAAGAGCAATTGTCGACTCAAATACTTCGTGAAATAGAAAAAAAGTTGACTTCATATCGACTCGAGGTGTTTATTTGAGTTCGAATGGACCTTCAAGAAGAGCAATTGTCGACTCAAATACTTCGTGAAAACGAAAAAAAGTTGACTTCATATCGACTCGACGTGTTTATTTGAGTTCGAATGGACCTTCAAGAAGAGCAATTGTCGACTCAAATACTTCGTGAAAACGAAAAAAAGTTGACTTCATATCGACTCGAGGTGTTTATTTGAGTTCGAATGGACCTTCAAGAAGAGGAATTGTCGACTCAAATACATCTTGTAAACGAAAAAAAGTTGACTTCATATCGACTCGAGGTGTTTATTTGAGTTCGAATGGACCTTCAAGAAGAGCAATTGTCAACTCAAATACTTCGTGAAAACGAAAAAAAGTTGACTTCATATCGACTCGACGTGTTTATTTGAGTTCGTTTCACTGGCGGTGGAGGGCTTGCAAATTTTTTGGCTCCCAAATAGGGGACTGTATCAACAGTGAATACATAAAACCTCGTACCTGAAAGTGCGAGAAAAACCAATTTCTAAATCGCATTCCCTGGACTCGAACATTTCAGGTTTGAAACTGACCATAAAGGAGTTATAGCTTCTGGGCCCATTATCATGGATCGAGGACCTGCGTTATGCCAGACCTATTTTATTCAAAAACCCAAAAAGTTCCACTTCTCAATGGAAGCTCTCACAAATACATGTCTCACTTTTCACCATAGATAAATATTGTAATAAGATAATACATTTTTTTGTTTTTCCAGATGAAATAGATTCCATCCCATGGTTTATTTTTAGCTGATTTTCGAAGAAAAGGAAATTATTGTTCTAGGTCCAAAATTTGTAATACATATTTGAGTTCGAATGGACCTTCAAGAAGAGCAATTGTCGACTCAAATACTTCGTGAAAACGAGAAAAAGTGGACTTCATATCGACTTGAGGTGTTTATTTGAGTTCGAATGGACCTTCAAGAAGAGCAATTGTCGACTCAAATACTTCGCGAAAACGAAAAGAAGTTGGCTTTACATCGACTCGAGTTGTTTATTTGAGTTCGAATGGACCTTCAAGAAGAGAAATTGTCGACTCAAATACTTCGCGAAAACGAAAAGAAGTTGGCTTCACATCGGCTCGACGTGTTTATTTGAGTTCGAATGGACCTTCAAGAAGAGAAATTGTCGACTCAAATACTTCGCGAAAACGAAAAGAAGTTGGCTTCACATCGACTCGACGTGTTTATTTGAGTTCGAATGGACCTTCAAGAAGAGCAATTGTCGACTCAAATACTTCGTGAAAACGAAAAAAAGTTGACTTCATATCGACTCGACGTGTTTATTTGAGTTCGAATGGACCTTCAAGAAGAGGAATTGTCGATTCAAATACTTATTGAAAACGAAAAGAAGTTGACTTCACATCGAGTCGACGTGTTTATTTGAGTTCGAATGGACCTTCAAGAAGAGCAATTGTCGACTCAAATACTTCGTGAAAACGAAAAAAAGTTGACTTCATATCGACTCGACGTGTTTATTTGAGTTCGAATGGACCTTCAAGAAGAGGAATTGTCGACTCAAATACTTCGCGAAAACGAAAAAAAGTTGACTTCATATCGACTCGAGGTGTTTATTTGAGTTCGAATGGACCTTCAAGAAGAGGAATTGTCGACTCAAATACTTCGTGAAAACGAAAAAAAGTTGACTTCATATCGACTCGAGGTGTTTATTTGAGTTCGAATGGACCTTCAAGAAGAGCAATTGTCGACTCAAATACTTCGTGAAATAGAAAAAAAGTTGACTTCATATCGACTCGAGGTGTTCATTTGAGTTCGAATGGACCTTCAAGAAGAGCAATTGTCGACTCAAATACTTCGTGAAAACGAGAAAAAGTTGACTTCATATCGACTCGACGTGTTTATTTGAGTTCGAATGGACCTTCAAGAAGAGCAATTGTCGACTCAAATACTTCGTGAAAACGAGAAAAAGTGGACTTCATATCGACTTGAGGTGTTTATTTGAGTTCGAATGGACCTTCAAGAAGAGCAATTGTCGACTCAAATACTTCGCGAAAACGAAAAGAAGTTGGCTTCACATCGACTCGAGTTGTTTATTTGAGTTCGAATGGACCTTCAAGAAGAGAAATTGTCGACTCAAATACTTCGCGAAAACGAAAAGAAGTTGGCTTCACATCGACTCGACGTGTTTATTTGAGTTCGAATGGACCTTCAAGAAGAGAAATTGTCGACTCAAATACTTCGCGAAAACGAAAAAAAGTTGGCTTCACATCGATTCGACGTGTTTATTTGAGTTCGAATGGACCTTCAAGAAGAGCAATTGTCGACTCAAATACTTCGTGAAAACGAAAAGAAGTTGGCTTCACTTCGACTCGACGTGTTAATTTGAGTTCGAATGGACCTTCAATAAGAGAAATTGTCGACTCAAATACTTCGCTAAAACGAAAAGAAGTTGGCTTCACATCGACTCGACGTGTTTATTTGAGTTCGAATGGACCTTCAAGAAGAGCAATTGTCGACTCAAATACTTCGTGACAACGAAAAGAAGTTGTTTTCACATCGACTCGACGTGTTTATTTGAGTTCGAATTGACCTTCAAGAAGAGCAATTGTCGACTCAAATAGTTCGTAAAAACGAAAAAAAGTTGACTTCATATCGACTCGAGGTGTTTATTTGAGTTCGAATGGACCTTCAAGAAGAGGAATTGTCGATTCAAATACTTATTGAAAACGAAAAGAAGTTGACTTCACATCGAGTCGACGTGTTTATTTGAGTTCGAATGGACCTTCAAGAAGAGCAATTGTCGACTCAAATACTTCGTGAAAACGAAAAAAAGTTGACTTCATATCGACTCGACGGGTTTATTTGAGTTCGAATGGACCTTCAAGAAGAGGAATTGTCGACTCAAATACTTCGCGAAAACGAAAAAAAGTTGACTTCATATCGACTCGAGGTGTTTATTTGAGTTCGAATGGACCTTCAAGAAGAGGAATTGTCGACTCAAATACTTCGTGAAAACGAAAAAAAGTTGACTTCATATCGACTCGAGGTGTTTATTTGAGTTCGAATGGACCTTCAAGAAGAGCAATTGTCGACTCAAATACTTATTGAAAACGAAAAGAAGTTGGCTTCACATCGAGTCGACGTGTTTATTTGAGTTCGAATGGACCTTTAAGAAGAGCAATTGTCGACTCAAATACTTCGTGAAAACGAAAAAAAGTTGACTTCATATCGACTCGAGGTGTTTATTTGAGTTCGAATGGACCTTCAAGAAGAGCAATTGTCGAATCAAATACTTATTGAAAACGAAAAGAAGTTGGCTTCACATCGAGTCGACGTGTTTATTTGAGTTCGAATGGACCTTTAAGAAGAGCAATTGTCGACTCAAATACTTCGTGAAATAGAAAAAAAGTTGACTTCATATCGACTCGAGGTGTTTATTTGAGTTCGAATGGACCTTCAAGAAGAGCAATTGTCGACTCAAATACTTCGTGAAAACGAAAAAAAGTTGACTTCATATCGACTCGACGTGTTTATTTGAGTTCGAATGGACCTTCAAGAAGAGCAATTGTCGACTCAAATACTTCGTGAAAACGAAAAAAAGTTGACTTCATATCGACTCGAGGTGTTTATTTGAGTTCGAATGGACCTTCAAGAAGAGGAATTGTCGACTCAAATACATCTTGTAAACGAAAAAAAGTTGACTTCATATCGACTCGAGGTGTTTATTTGAGTTCGAATGGACCTTCAAGAAGAGCAATTGTCAACTCAAATACTTCGTGAAAACGAAAAAAAGTTGACTTCATATCGACTCGACGTGTTTATTTGAGTTCGAATGGACCTTCAAGAAGAGCAATTGTCGACTCAAATACTTCGTGAAAACGAAAAAAAGTTGACTTCACATCGACTCGACGTGTTTATTTGAGTTCGAATGGACCTTCAAGAAGAGCAATTGTCGACTCAAATACTTCGTGAAAACGAAAAGAAATTGGCTTCACATCGACTCGACGTGTTACTTGAGTTCGAATGGACCTTCAAGAAGAGCAATTGTCGAGTCAAATACTTCGCGAAAACGAAAAGACGTTGGCTTCACATCGACTCGAGGTGTTTATTTGAGTTCGAATGGACCTTCAAGAAGAGCAATTGTCGACTCAAATAGTTCGTAAAACCAAAAAAAGTTGACTTCATATCGACTCGACGTGTTTATTTGAGTTCGAATGGACCTTCAAGAAGAGCAATTGTCGACTCAAATACTTCGCGAAAACGAAAAGAAATTGGCTTCACATCGACTCGAAGTGTTTATTTGAGTTTGAATGGACCTTCAAGAAGAGCAATTGTCGACTCAAATACTTCGTGAAAACGAAAAAAAGTTGACTTCATATCGACTCGAGGTGTTTATTTGAGTTCGAATGGACCTTCAAGAAGAGCAATTGTCGACTCAAATACTTCGTGAAAACGAAAAAAAGTTGACTCCATATCGACTCGAGGTGTTCATTTGAGTTCGAATGGACCTTCAAGAAGAGGAATTGTCGAGTCAAATACTTCGTGAAAACGAAAAAAAGTTGACTCCATATCGACTCGAGGTGTTTATTTGAGTTCGAATGGACCTTCAAGAAGAGCAATTGTCGAGTCAAATACTTCGTGAAAACGAAAAAAAGTTGACTTCATATCGACTCGAGGCGTTTATTTGAGGTCGAATGGACCTTCAAGAAGAGCAATTGTCGACTCAAATACTTCGTGAAAATGAAAAAAAGTTGACTTCATATCGACTCGACGTGTTTATTTGAGTTCGAATGGACCTTTAAGAAGAGCAATTGTCGACTCAAATACTTCGCGAAAACGAAAAGAAATTGGCTTCACATCGACTCGAAGTGTTTTTTTAAGTTCGAATGGACCTTCAAGAAGAGCAATTGTCGACTCAAATACTTCGTGAAAACGAAAAAAAGTTGACTTCATATCGACTCGAGGTGTTTATTTGAGTTCGAATGGACCTTCAAGAAGAGGAATTGTCGACTCAAATACTTCGTGAAAACGAAAAAAAGTTGACTTCATATCGACTCGAGGTGTTTATTTGAGTTCGAATGGACCTTCAAGAAGAGCAATTGTCGAGTCAAATACTTCGCGAAAACGAAAAAAAGTTGACTTCATATCGACTCGAGGTGTTTATTTGAGTTCGAATGGACCTTCAAGAAGAGCAATTGTCGACTCAAATACTTCGTGAAAATGAAAAAAAGTTGACTTCATATCGACTCGACGTGTTTATTTGAGTTCGAATGGACCTTTAAGAAGAGCAATTGTCGACTCAAATACTTCGCGAAAACGAAAAGAAATTGGCTTCACATCAACTCGACGTGTTTATTTGAGTTCGAATGGACCTTCAAGAAGAGCACTTGTCGACTCAAATACTTCGCGAAAACGAAAAGAAGTTGACTTCACATCGACTCGAGTTGTTTATTTGAGTTCGAATGGACCTTCAAGAAGAGCAATTGTCGACTCAAATACTTCGTGAAAACGAAAAAAAGTTGACTTCATATCGACTCGAGGTGTTTATTTGAGTTCGAATGGACCTTCAAGAAGAGCAATTGTCGAGTCAAATACTTCGTGAAAACGAAAAAAAGTTGACTTCATATCGACCCGACGTGTTTATTTGAGTTCGAATGGACCTTCAAGAAGAGCAATTGTCGACTCAAATACTTCGTGAAAACGAAAAAAAGTTGACTTCATATCGACTCGACGTGTTTATTTGAGTTCGAATGGACCTTCAAGAAGAGCAATTGTCGACTCAAATACTTCGCGAAAACGAAAAGAAATTGGCTTCACATCGACTCGACGTGTTTATTCGAGTTCGAATGGACCTTCAAGAAGAGCAATTGTCGACTCAAATACTTCGTGAAAACGAAAAAAAGTTGACTTCATATCAACTCGACGTGTTTATTCGAGTTCGAATGGACCTTCAAGAAGAGCAATTGTCGACTCAAATACTTCGTGAAAACGAAAAAAAGTTGACTTCATATCGACTCGAGGTGTTTATTTGAGTTCGAATGGACCTTCAAGAAGAGCAATTGTCGAGTCAAATACTTCGTGAAAACGAAAAAAAGTTGACTTCATATCGACTCGACGTTTTTATGTACTCGAATTTCCAAAAAAAAAAAAAATTTTAAGCCCAAATCCGTTTCAGACCATCCTGAATTCACTGCTAAAAGACACCAAAAATCATATAGGTATAATATATTAGATATCATATATTATATAGAATCGGGCCACTCGATGGGGTTGTATAGTCGTACGGGAAGAGTTAAATAAGCGAATTACGTCGGGAAATCGGTAGTTGATTGGTATATATATGGTATATATATCATATATGAACAGGGAAAACTGTTAATATCGGGAGGCATTAGACTGAAGTGGAAGAATCGGAAGCGTTGCAAGATGGCGTCACATGACGCAGTTCGGTAAATCAAGGTATTTTAGGTTTTGCCCTTTTCTCGTCATATTACCCCAACTGGCATTCATAAATTAGGAAATAATATTCGGGAATTATTGTGTGTCGGGTGAATTGTTTAGGTTTTTTGATTCGGTAAATATTTGTGGAAGCGTCATGGAGTTAGGTGACGTATGTAGGAAGGCGTCAGGTCGAGAGTGCAAGTATCGGGGAATAGAGGAAGCTGAGGAACTGGGGCCCCAAGGAGGAACTGAGGTCCCAAGAAGACCCAAGAGCTTCGGGGGGCGAACAGGGGTGTTTATGGGAGTTTTAAAGGTGGGAAATTAACCCATAAATTCCAAAAATGACACGGTCTGACAAGTGACGCGTTATTTCAAAGGTTTTTTAAATTAGAAGTGCGTTATCATATTCCGTTCTCAAACTGGAGCAATTTGATGGTAAAGAAACTTGGTTGTTACTTGAGATGTTCTTCACGTTTCATCTATATAATATGATAACGGAATGAGATATCGCAATTCTGACTTCAACATCGTGTTCAGCGTTGAAAAATCTATAAATTTGTTATAAAACCAGTTATTTCTTCGAAAATTTGCTCTTACGGCCATGCTGCATGACTGTGAATTGTTATCCTGTTCAACAAGTGATACGGTTGAAAACGGCTTGGTGAGCCGCCTCGCTCCCTGCATATCCTCTCCAGTGACCCACCTCAGGGACCGGTAGTGGAAGCTCAAGTCCCTACTCCAGTCCGTCGACCGACCTTCCGACCGGGGAGATGAGAACGTTGCGTAAACTCCCGCCAGCGATACGTACGGGCACAATCGTTTCTTTACTTTCTAAACGGCCTTTTAACTCCTTTAAGTGCGCCGAAAAGACGAAGCAAAGGCGTGCAAGTGCACTTAAGCATCACCTAACTACGTCCTGCCGGCGGATTTCACGTCCATACTCGACAATTTCGAGTCAAGGTTGCGAAAGCCTTGTAAATTATTCACATTGAATCGGTCTCTGTGAGTCTATATAATTCAGCGGAAACTCGTATAGATCCAATATCATGGGGGTGTCATACAAACCTACCGTATTGCAAGATAGTGCAGAGAACAAAAACATTGAACCGTTTAAAATTTTGAGCTTTCACATAAAAACTCTAGATTGGGGTCGTTCAACGAGGATCTTATACTCCAAAGACATCAATATCAACAGTAACTCAACCATACGATCAGTATTAAGTAATCACCATTCGATTCAGTGCCCAAGAATACCGTTTTTCTACTTTATACCAACCTCCCTAGTATCATTGAATTTTGAACCGCTGAAATTGTGACAAAGCCCGATCGATGATTTCAAGTTTTAGCGAATTTTCGAAGAGAAGGAAGCTATTTTTCTCGTTCCAACATTTTTAAAATTCGAATTTCCGAAAAAATTGCACACCAAAATCCGTTCCAGACCATCGTGAATTTACTGCCAAAAGATACCAAATTCTAGTCATTCCAGCGATAGTTCTCGATGGAATTGACATACAAACTTCAAATTTGCACCAAAAATCGATCTTAGCAATCGAAAGGCCAAGTTCGCAGATGGGCCGAATCGGGCCACTCTAAGGGAAAAATACCCATAAATTCCAAAAATGAAACAGTCTAACAAGTGACACCTCATTTTAAAGGTGTTATTACGCTGAGCACGGTGATGAGGTCAGAATTGCGATATCTCATTCCGTTTTCAAACTGGAGCACTTTGATGGTGAAGAAACTTGGTTGTTACTTGAGATGTTCTTACGTTTCATCTGATCTAATGTGATAACGGAATGAGATATCACTATACTGACTTCACCATCGTGTTCAGCGTTGAAAAATCTATAAACTGAGGTGTCACTCGGCAAAAAAGGACACAAAATGTGTTTTAAAAAACCCAATAAAATGGATAAATTTCACGTAAAAATGTTATTTCTACGAAAATATGCTCTTATAGTCATGCTGCATGACTGTGGATTTTTGGTTTATTATCTTCGATAATGAACCATTGGAATCGCCCAAAGAAAAAATTTTTTTAACCCCCCCTCAAAATTTGTTGGTTTACGTTTCAAGACACGTAGATTCAGAAAATCGAATAAAAAAAAATCCGTCCGTCCGCCGTACGCCGTACGCCGTCCGCCGTACGCCGTCCGCGCCACTTTGCCCAGTTAGCGTTGAGTTAAAATTACGAAATTTTTTGTTATGGGTTTCGACCAACCCCACAATGGTCCTCGAAACTTTTCAGAACCCTAGGTCAAGGGGAAGGGGTTCAAAACAAATTTTGAAAATTTGAAAATCTCATATCTCGAAAAATTCATATAGAACGGTATGTTTTTTATTTCATATTTAGATAGAGTTTGTTCCGTAGAATTTTTTAAGACCATCCGCAGCTTTGTACGACCAGCCGTTCGTTCACAATGACGGCTCAAAGATTGTGCTTCAGAACACGATCGTGACTCAAACTGTTGAAATACAGGTCCATTTTCATACTAACAAGCTCTTTGGAACATCATATGGCTTAAGTGATGTCGAGTTTGTTGTTCTGAGGTGCGTTTCGTGCTACTGAAATGAAGGTAATTTCGAATGTTTGTTGGTAGGTACTTCTTTTATAGAAAAATTATTACCGACGTAGTATTAAAAACCCCAGAATTATATCGTATTAATTGATCATAATTAATAATAATTATTATTAATAATAAATACGAATTATTAATACCTAACAATATATTATAATAATTTTCACTAGGTACTTGATAAAATTGTTAATAATTAGTGATAATTGATAATAATAATTAATCTAACATTTAGGATCTAGACATTTAGAGCTAGTGATCTAGACAGAAGGCTGATCTGTACAAAGAAGATAATGAACCGTTGTGTCAAGAATTTGCAGAGTTTTGTCTATTTCTTCACTCAAGACAGTACACATGAAAAAAAAACAAGAGCAATGTTGAAAATGCAGTTCGAGAATACTTTTCTAGTTCGTAAATTCATTAACATCGACAGAACACCTAGTTCACTACATGGTGAACCTCAATGTAGTGTTACTTGACCTGCCGAGCTAATGAGACGATGTAAGCCTGAAGTCGTTTTAAAGGTAGCACGTGGTAGCAGTTCTTAGACGTAAAACGAACCACGGGAGAAAATACAGGAGATGGGTGCTTTCTAAGAGCATCACGACCCGCCTAGTCAGGAAGTTCCTGATACAGCCTCTTCCTACTGCCCCAATCAGGAACCGGTTTAGAAAAGAAAACACCGGAGGGGCTCAACACTTGGCCTTTGGGCTGAGCAATCAGGAGTTGGTAATTATCGTCATATAGTTCGAAGACAAGGAGAAAACTGAAATTCTTAAAATTAGTATGAGGATCATTTACAGTTTTACACTAAGAAGTGTTAATGGAGGTAGCTAGCTCTTGAAGTATCCACGGATACTGATGGATCATGATGGATCCTCTTATAAATTATAGAATAGCTGTGTACCTACACTATGTATAAGATTGCCAAGCATACAGCTTTTTAAATCACTAGCTGTCGGGCCCGTCGCTGACCCACCTCTGTTATTAATCCCGGACGGGCAGAACTCGGGATGGATCCATCTGCCGCTCTTACCTTTCGCTTTACTGACTATACCTCTTACATGTCCCTTTACAAACCCTTATAATCTTAAATACCAAAAATAATATTCATCTGTCTCACGGGAAGGAAGAATTTCAGATTTTTATATTTCGGCTTCTCTATAAACCCCCACCCCTAGGCATCGGATCCGGAAGTGAACCCCCCTATGTCCTTTCCCGAACACGGAAACATTAAAATACTTATTTCGATCCATTGAGCCGTTTTTGCGTGGTTGAAGGACAGACGAACAGACAGACACCAAATTTAAAATCGGCATGGTTCGACTCCATTTTACGCGAAACGAGTACTGTAGTAAAAGTATTCGAAAATACCCAAGGAACACGAAAATCGTCAGTAAATTTAGTTATATAGAAGATAAGAAGTTATAAATGGTTTATTATTATTATTATTACTATCTTGGACCCATTACCTACCCCTCTGCGCTGATGTGACTTACATTAGTCGTACCAAGATGAATAAGAGGTTATACTATCTTGAACCCATTACTCCTCCGTGTTGATGTGACTTAATTAGTCGTACCAAGATGAATCATGCACCAACCTGCAACAACAACAAAATCGTTAAACATTTATAGCATCACAACTTAAACATTTATCATTTGACTCATTAAATTATTAACAACGTAAATCGTTCGTTTTGCCTTTGATGTTGTTCTGACTGACAAGTGGCAGTGTTTACAACCCTTGAATATCCACTCAAGTTAGTGTTCAGATGATACATTACTTCTCTATCTATTCACAATTATGGTTAGGATTAATTAGGGTAATATCGTCCCCTTCATGCCAAAACCAAGCATGTGCCAAAAATCGAAATTTGAGTTCGGCATCACTTGGGGGGTATTGGCGTCTATTTATGAAACACCCTTAGAAATGCTTGGAAAAATCCTTAGAAATCCTTAGTAAACAGCTGAGCATTTCTAAGAATCCTTTATAAATATATTTATGAAGAATATAGGGAGGTCAATACCCCCCGCAAGTGATGCCGAACTCAAATTTCGATTTTTGGCACATTCATGGTTTTGACATATTATGTGACTAAGAAGTGTCATACCTACAAATCCGGAAAGCCTGAAACTATACTTCTGATTACAACCTTTCAGAGTGATACTCTTGAATGTTTCATATAATGAACCCTTGAATGTTTCAATTATTTGTCTATTCTCATCATGTAGTTTTGCAACAAACTGAAACAGTGATAATACTCGTGTGTACAGAATAATTTAATAAAACAACACACATGGATGTATATTATTATTGAATTGTCCATAGAAGCAAATGTAGACATGATAGATAAAAGACCCTTCATATCGTACTAACGACTTTCACGTGAGTCAACTCCTCTTGTTATGACTCGAGCATTCCCTTCTGTTCACTTTACAGAGCCAATTCTACATACTATAACCTCTGGTCGTTATAACTCATACAGAAGCCGCTTATATTATCAGTTTTATTGTTATCCTAATACCACGCTCCTTATACCAGTTTAGATTGTTGCGTTTTTGCTGAGGTTATAACATAAATATACCGTTGACTTTACTCGTAAGGCTTTTCCATCTTCATAAAATGCTCCACAACGATGTTTCGCTCGTATCTTAGATGAAGTTTGATTTTAAAGGCCGTCGATATGGTTTCATAACTCCTTTGAATTTACGCTCTCATGACGCACTCAATCTAACGCAGACTGCCATGAACTGTAATATCATCGAGTGCTGAGTACCATAACGAATCGCCGTAGAAGCTTTCACTAATGATTTGGGATATGGAGCCAATCCATCATGCAATCCCCACTCTCAACATATTACGGCAGTCGTTTGATTCAACCTGTAAGAAACACGGCATATTTACAATTTATCCTCCATTGATTCCCAAAATGGTGTAGCTTCAAGACTAGAGCCACTGCATAATCGATGGAAAGTTGCCAAATTGTACATAATATTATTAGCCAGTATGGCAAAAATGGTCGTATTAAATAATTTTGAAAATTTGTCAGCCATCGATTACTAGCCTAAATTGTTCCAACTTTAAAGAACGCGGAATTGTTCAATCGATGCCGAACTTAATGTTCTTCAATTGAGGCCCCTAGTTTCAAAACCATAAGCTTGCAGAAAACCAAATTTTACAGCAGACTTATACCTTCAACTAATCTCATTATCGTAACGTTTTACGATATTGTTTTTTAATATCCATCTATTTGGTGGTATAATCCAAAGTCGGCGTAGGAAACCTTCCAACCTTTTTTTTTTAGATTGTTCCTGTTCCCATGGGGGCTAAAATGTACAATTTGACAACTTGTACTGGCCCTACCAAACACTCTTGAAATCAAAGTTATGGAATTTAACAGCAAGTTCAAGGATCACCTAAATTTCAAAATTTGACCAATTTTGACCATACTTTTTTGCAACATTCCAAAAACAGTCGTTTTTCGGGGCACCAAAAGTTCTGATCATGGATATGACTGTTAGCTTTAGGAGCCACTAAGCCGATCCTGGTCATATTCTGCCTAACTTTAAGTCCTAAGGAGGCTACATATCAAATAGCAAAGAAATCAGCTGTAGGAGCCACTCAGCTGATCATGGGCCTATTGTGCCTCAAGTATTAGCCCTAAGGAGGCTACATGCCAAATTTCAAGTCACAACCACCACGGGAATTGCGCCATAAAGTGTCACAAGGTCGTCACCAACAGACGAAGAAAACCATCGGATTTTTAGATACCTCGTGAAAAGCGTTTGAAATTAGTACTTGAAAAATTATTTGCTTTCGATTAATCATTTGATGGTATAATTGATTATTTGGTTCCGATTTTGCCTTTCCTACCTAGAGGGGTTTCCAGCTTCCCACAGGTCACTTCAAGGTTTCGAGACCCTTTCAGGTCCAATATTACTGGACTATCAAGCAAATGCGTGAAATTATATAGAAACCCTTTCGATTTTACCGGCTGGTCATCAAATGTAATATGGAAAATGAATAGGTACGTTTAATGGACACCTAACGACTTGGGGCCAAGATGTATTACCTAATATTTTTCCTGTTCGTCGATTATCTGCATTTATTACTGTTAAAAGGTGGTCGGTGGAGGGACGGCCGGCGTTCAGCTCATAGCGCACGACTGGAGATGGGACCTTTGACAAGTCGTGCAGCTGTGATTCCGAGGACGTTGGAATCCGTTTGGAAATCAATGTCCGTGAGGAGGACGTCCATTCTCTTAACAATGCTCCCTTATCTACGCTCACATAATGGGCCATCGGCAAGCCGTTGAATGTCATTGGGTAAGTTATTGAACAAACCGTACATAAGCTGTTGAATGTCATCGAGAAAGGTGAGAGTCCGTGTTTTCACGGGGAGGTCATCCAGAGCTCGTGATATGGCGCCAATCTTACCAGGTAGTTTTTGAAATTATGGTCTACTGAGTTGAATATTTCAGTTACCATGATGCAAACTTGATATAAAAGCTTTAAGCGGGAATTTATCGCAGAAAAACGTATCATAAACTGGTTTGGGGCCAAGTGCGTAGGAACTATGGAGGTGTTTCACTCAACTTAGTCGGTACCTATTACTTCATAGGAGACGCCGTGGGGTGTGTTAGGTGACAGGCAAAAATATTGTTAATATCTCTCGAAGGTGTCGTGTTGGCGCAAAAATATTGAGAATGTAGAAGAAATGTGCGAAAAAAGGACATTCAATATTTTTCTGGAAGGTTTGAAAGTTTTGTGGAACCATCAATACCAATGAATCGGCACTGGAATATTGTGCAATATTTTTGTGCAGTCTGAGGGCTCCCGACCCTTCAATATTCTGCCCGATATATTGGCTCAGAATATAGAACTTTTTTTTTCGTCAGTGTGAGGGCCTCCTAACAAATTGATATGGTTTGAAACCACCAAAATGTTATCACTTTTATCATTTTTGGTCGGTCGTAACTGCGGTTACCCTTCGGTTTGAGAGGTAGAAATTGTAGAATTTCACCAAGGACGGTGGATATACTCGTGCATTGTCGAGTTGATGAACAATCATGGCAATGTACCGCTTCTAGACGATTTTCGGGTTCATCATACCTTACTTGAGACGTACAGCATACAATACGTCAGTTATTCATGAAACCAATCACAATTACTTAATTTCTGATCATGGATATGTCTGCTTAAAGTGAAAGATCTAAGGAGGCTACATACCAAACTACAGCTTCATAGAGTGAATAGCATAGAAATCAGCTGTAGGAGCCACTCAGCTGATCCTGGGTGTATTCTACTTAAAGTGTAAGTCCTAAGGAGGCTACATAATAAATTACAGCTTCATAGAGTGAATAGCACAGAAATTAGCTTTAGAAGCCACTCAGCTGATCCTGGGCCTATTCTGCTTAAAGTGTAAGTCCTAAGGAGGCTACATAATAAATTACAGCTTCATAGAGTGAATAGCACAGAAATTAGCTTTAGAAGCCACTCAGCTGATCCTGGGCCTATTCTGCTTAAAGTGTAAGTCCTAACGAGGCTACATAATAAATTACAGCTTCATAGAGTGAATAGCACAGAAATTAGCTTTAGAAGCCACTCAGCTGATCCTGGGCCTATTCTGCTTAAAGTGTAAGTCCTAAGGAGGCTACATAATAAATTACAGCTTCATAGAGTGAATAGCACAGAAATTAGCCACTCAGCTGAACCTGGGCCTATTCTGCTTAACGTGTAATGCCAAATTTCAAGTCTCTACCACCACGGGAATTGCGCCAAAAACTTATTTTTTTGCACCAGATTGTTTGTATCACGCCATTTAGTATCACACAAATTTTGGAATGACCCCTAGCCATAAGACAAATCCATGTCAAAAACCAAACTACAGTTTGGTTCAATGCATGCATTCAATGCATGCATTGAATCCGAATGCACTGAATAACTATACATTATCAAATACAATTATCAATACAAATTTTGATTGACTATATCAAATTATCCGCAGATTTCAAAACTTTCAAGATTTACGTTTGAACCTCAGGGAATAGAAAGAAGACTTCTATGCGCCTTCTTGAACTAGTTCGTTCAGATGTCGTAATTAACAATTGTAATATGTAATTAATAAAGCTCTATGACTGCCGTTAGACACGCAACGGGGCTTGATTTATGCAACTGACCGCATTCGTAGGGACTCAGTGACACACATGAGGGACGATGGGACTGGGACGATGGGGACAACTTCTGCGGCGTACCACGATATGACCGGTATAAGGGGGTATAATAACTCGGATCTCATAACCCGACGCCTTCACTAACCGGAGCTCTAGAGATCCCTCGGTAGTGAAATGTAGTCTTTTCGAAAGGGGGAAACCTGGTGACAATTGTAGGCTTTGAAAAATTGGTACTCCTCTCACATATCTTATTAAGATCTATTTCGAATTTGAAATGGTTTGAAATAATAAATAAATGCACATGTAAATTGTGAAATCCCTCGATACTTGTCTGTAGGGACTTTGATCGATACCAGTAATGTATCGAATATTTCCTTTCGATACCAAGTATTTTTTGTATCGATTCTCATGATTTGAGTATGAGTACTCATATCGATACTTTGGTCCGTATTGAAAGAAATACTCAACTACCGAATTGAGAAGTCCTTTAAATGACCAAAAAGAAACAAAAATACAATAAAATACAAAAATTTATATTGCAACAAAATCGGTTAGAATCTATTCCAGGAACGATTTTTCCTGGTGTCATTCATGTCGCAACCTTGAGGCCTCTGGACAGTAACGAGAGAGTGTTGCAGTTTTTTAAGTGTTCAAAAAGTATTAAATATTATATGTACCTAGATATACTACATTATAATATGCATATTATGCACCTGGAATATACTCGATAATATAGTATAGTATAAAATGAGGTTTTGTTTAGTATTTAGTTTACGTTCCCAATTTTTCTTGATTTTGGTTTATTATCTTCGATAATGAACCATTGGAATCGACCAAAGAAAAAGATTTTAACCCCCCCCCCCCTCCCCCCAAATTCGTTGGTTTACGTTTCAAGATACGTAGATTCAGAAGATCGAATTAAACCACTCTGCTAATTCTTGACGGTTTATTATCTTCTTTGTTCAGATCACCCTTCTGTCTAATTCACGAAATGATAAAACTCTAGCTCATCATCCAAATTTAATTTGTTTAAAGAAATAGGTATTGTTCAAAGAATTCTACAGACAAGAACCCGTACTGAATATTGCATTGTCAACCATCCTTAACCCCTTTTAAAAGTTCATCCAAATTTAATTTGTTTAAACAAATAGGTAGGTATTGTTTTTTTTACAGACAAAACAACCAAGTGACCATTGTCATCCATCCTTGACCCATGTTTATATTTTCATGACTCTAGTTCATCATCCAAATTTAATTTGTTTAGGGTGTCTACCACCATAATAGGTATTGTTTAAACAGTTTCACAAACTAAAAACCGAGTGAATAACATTGCATTGTCATCCATCCTCTGACATTTAGTGATCAAGACAGAATGGTGATCTGAACAAAGAAGACAGTAACTGTATCGAATGTATCGAATTGATACAACTGTTGTATCAAGAATTTGCAGAGTATTTTCTAATGAGTAGTTTTTCCGAGTACTTTTCATTCGATACTTTTCATTCGATATTCGAGTAGTATCGAATATGCCTATCAAGTACTTAAATGAGTACTGCAGTACTCATCTTGAAAACCAGACAAGTAGGGACGTTCGATACCATGGTATCGAACGTCCCTACTTGTCTGGTTTTCAAGATATCAATGAATGCACTGTCCTAGTTTCAGACTCTCGAACAGGTTTCGCCGCCAAACAGCCTTGTTTAGCGTCTAAAAGTGTTTATAAACAAAGGCGTTACAGAGTTGGGGACACAACCGACCTCAACTGATACTTTTATATGCCGAAACGCTCGCGTTACCTTCGGCCACCATAAGAGGGTTTAGACGCCGGCTTACCGTCGAACTGTAAAATCGCCTATAAGTTGAGAAAGCGCGCCAAAGGGCTGGAAGAAAACTCTAGGAGAGAACCTCCGCATTCTCTCCGCTTCATGGAAAGACTGGATCGTGCATGTGTTTTCTGGCTTGAATTTACCATTAACGCTGAAGTTAGGAAGTTAGAAGTGGGGTCTCTGAGGGTCGTCTGTGTGAAGGAGTTTCCAAAGATTAGCGAATGATTTTTGTGAAAATGAATGAGGATTGGTGAAAAAAGAACGTCTGAAAAGTAGGTACTTAACCACGAAAATGTTCGAATGACCCCGCAAGATCTCTCGTGAGAAAAATGAATTTGAAAAAAAATCCACAGAGCGAATTTTCGAAGAAATAACTGGATTTATGTAAAACTAGCTGTCAGAACTCGGGGGTGTGTCCATCTACCTCTGTTACCTGTCCCGGACGGGCAGAACTCGGGATGGATCCATCTGCCACTCTTACCTGTCGCTTTACAGATTATACCTCTTACATGTCCCTCTACAAACCCTGAGGCTTCTTTCACACTGCCTGCGATTTGGGGCGAAGCGAAGCGTTGCGATGACTTGCGATTACGAGCGATAAAGACAAAGAGGCGGGCGAGTAGGCTTTTCGAATGGAACGGAGCGTGTGGTGTTCACACTACGAGCTGAGAGGAGCGAGTGGAAGCGTTTTCGTGCGAGTTGGCGGATGCAATCGCAAGCATTGTTGCGATTTGAAGCGTTTCTTTCGGGCGAATGTCACGTGGGGTTGAAGTAGTTGTTGGGGTTGAAGCCAATAGAGGCTTCAGCGTGGGGTTGTCACGTGGGGTTGAAGCCAATACAGGCTTCAGCGTGGGGTTGTCACGTGGGGTTGAAGCCAATACAGGCTTCAGCGACCCGCGCCCTCGCCTGGTTCGGGGGCCCCTCCAGTGACAGTCACCACATCTAGTTCCAATTGCTTGTTCATTTATTTGTTCTTTTTTTTCATACAACTGTTCTATTTTCCATTATTAATTCATTCGTTCTATTTCAATAATTAATTTATTGTATTGTTCAATCCCTTCACTATGGACATTGAAAAAGTGACTCACGGCGTGTATCAACGTCCGGCATTGTGGGACCTAAAAAACAAATATTACCACAACAGAGACATTGTCCGCTGCTGCTGGAATGAAGTAGCTCAACAATGCGAAGTTGAAGGTAAAAAATTCAGCACACCACTCGACTGTAATCGCTAGCAATGTGAACACATCATCGCTTTGCATCGCTTCGAAATTCGCGCCTCCTTTCGCTTCGCATAGCATCGCATCGCTTCGCGTGCAGTGTGAATCCCGCCTTATAGTCTTAAATACCAAAAATAATATTCATCTGTCTCACGGGAAGGAAGAATTTAAGATTTTTATAGTTCGGCTTCCCTATATACCCCCACCCCTACGCATCGGATCCGGAAGTGAACCCCCCTATGCCCTTCCCCGATCAAGGAAACATTTAATTTTCTCTAAAATCGTCTCTAAATTTAGTTTTATAGATGTCAGTATTGAAGAACATCTCAAGTATCAACCACATTTCTTCATCTTCAAAGTGCTTCAGTTTAAGAACGGAGTACGATATCGCAATTCTGACGTGTTCAATAGTATCTATAATGAACACGTATTCAGCGTAAAAAAATCTTTAAAATGAGTTTTGTCAGACTGTTTCATTTTTGAAATTTACTGATAATTTGCCCCCCCCCCCCCCACTCTTAAAATTTCCCCAATGGCCCGATTCTGCCTATCTTCCATCTTGGCGTTTCAATTTTCAAGACAGATTTTTTGTGCAAATTTGAACTTTTAATCTCAATTCCATCGAGAGTTATTGTCTGTAATGACCCATACATAAACATATTATGATGACTTTTGGTGTCTTTTGGCAGTGAATCCAGGGTGGTCTGAAACGGATTTTGGTATAAAAAAATTTTGGAAATTCGAGTTTTACAAATTTGGGACCGGGAACCTTCCTTTTCTTCTAAAATTCCCTAAAGCGTGATAGTACCTAACCCCGGTACCCGGTAATCGAATAGCGATTAATAGACCCTTTTTTCCTTAATTTAAGGAGCCTTATCCTTTGAAAATACAACATGAGTTCGCTGTGACGAAACTCACGACCGGCGGCGGGTGAAGTCAAGGTGAAAAAAACCTGGAGAAATGTTGTAAGAGCGCGTACATGACCTTAAGTGCTGGCAGATCAGTCGGAGCGCCCTCGCATTTTAATAACCGTTCACGAAGTCAGTTATGTTGTGGGCGCGGAGTCCCGGTTGGAAAAACGCGAACGATAGTTGAGTTTTGAGAGGGTAAAGTTTGTCTACATTTGGAGTTATTTCACGATTTCAAACGGCGCAACGGTTCAGGGCCTCGGGAGTTAACGTGAAGGTGAAGGTAAAAGTGATGAATGAGTCGAACAAGTGCGAGGTTGAGGGAGTTGGCTACAACTCGACAGTAGATACATAAAAACCCCGTAAGTTCCATTTTGGCCGAAAAAGACTTTTTGGGTTTAGGGGTAGGATAAGGCCTAACGCAGGTCAACGATTCAAGAAAACTCTGCATATTCTTGACACAACGGTTTATTATCTTCTTTGTAAAGATCACGCTTCTGTCTAGATTACTGAAGAATAGATTACCTACTTATTATTATGAATTATCATTAATTATTAATAGTTATTAACAAGTAGTGTAAATTATTAATATTTATTGTTGGTTATTAATAATTTTTATAAATTATTATTATTACCTAATTATTATTAATTAACTCTACATTTGAAAACCAAGTGCTGTCCGAATCAGCTGAGCCAGTATGAAAATTGACTCGACAAGCTGCCTCACGATTCACCCTCATGGCTTTCGATCTACCCCAACTTTGAGCTCTCATTGTGAACGAACGGCTGGTCGTACAAAGCTGCGGATGGTCTTAAAAAATTCGAAAAAATAAACTCTATCTAAATCTGAACAAACTATACCGGTCCGAATAAATTTCAAAATTTCAAAATTCTTTTTGGACCCCTTCTTCTTGACCCAGGGGCGGCTCATGGGCTCAGGGTATTACGAATCTAATTCATAACTGGCTCATACTGTTTATCTTTTTTTTTTTTCAGAAAACTGTTGAAATTATGGTTGAGTAGCTGAAACTGGGCCTGGTCCGCATCAAAAGTGCATCACGCGAAAATATAGGATTGGAGCAATGGATATATCCATTGCTCCAATCCTATATGCTATATATAGCTATATATAGCATTATAGCTCTGATATGTGTTTATAAGTTTTACTACGTATAAGTTTTACTACTATAAGTTACTACTATAAGTTTTACTACTATAATTAATACTACGTATAATTTTTACTACTATAAGTTTTACTACGTATAAGTTTTACTTTCGAGATTCAATACCTTTCTCAATACCTCAATTGTACCTCTTCGCTGATGTTGAAACAGGAGATCAGCGCTGGTGAACTCCAATTCGTGAAGGTTCGTCAGTAAGACGATATACATTTATACGAGGTACAAATATCTGCCTTGCGATATAACATAATTACGTACCTACCAACCGATCACACAAGGGAGCGGGCGTAAAGATAACATGCCGTTACATCTTGGTCCGGTAGTACGTACTTTTTTTCATCTTCAAGTTTCGTACGTGTCAAGGTTTTATGGGCTGAACGGGATGTCAGATAGTAAATCATCCAGTGGTTCCCCGGGTCTCCACGGTCAGCAATTCTGCTAATAAGAGGCGTTTTTTTTCAACTCCTTTTCTTTCAAAACCGTGAACTAGATCGAGAAGTTGATTAGCGAATTTCAGGTTTCTACGGTAAATTCTACGTCTGATAATATCATCTTTTGGGCCAACTTTTGGGTTTACAGTGGGAAATTAACCGGCAGATTCAGTTAGGCTTTCAAACGTTTGAAAAAACTGTACATTTCCGAGATTTTGCAGACTTTACTATTCGGGCTCATTTTTCAACATCTGAATCTTTAAAAAGTTTCATTCCCCTAGGGAGATAGGGAATATAACGCTCTTTCCAACGGTATAATCAGATTTGAATTTTGACTGAAAAGTGAAAAAATGGAAAGTGGACCTTTGTCCATTGCAGTGACTTAAGGTCGAAAACACAAAAAATCTTAAAAGTGAAAAAAGTTGGATTTTAAGCGGTACAAAAAAAAAAAAGTTATGGGACACTTTTCATCAGAAACTAGTTGTAGAATCGTTCCCTGGCCAGTGGTACGACCTTAACCCTGACACCCTGCATATAATATTTCTGGTGTCTTTCGGCAGTGAATTCAGGATGGTCTGAAACGGATTTTGGTGTAACAATTTTTCGGAAATTCGAGTTTTTAAAATTTTGGACCGAGAACAATGGCTTCCTTTTCTTCGAAAATTCGCTCAATGAAGTTTTTGTCGACCATGAAAATTGTTAAAATTAGTGTGTTTTAAACCACATCTCACACTCCCAATGAATCTGGATACAATCATTGGGAGTAACCATCCTACAGTGTATAAGAGTGTAAATAATTTTTTAAGAGTAACGAACATTAAAAGATAACCATTTATTTTCATCAACTCATAATCATAATTTATTTTACTATCTCAAAGTCTAAGTGCTGATGTAACAGAATATATATCTGATATATTCATTTTTATTTTTATAACCACGTAAAATTAAATTGTAACGGCTGTATGCTTGTGCAAAGGAAAATAATTTAAAAAAAAAATTAGTGTGTTTCGAACATTTCCCCGGTGGGTACATATTAGACATGTTCATAAACGCTGTGTAACCCACACTGCGGTTCAAACCACAATTTTACACATGGTATTGTAATACACTTCATAAGAAAATTATTTTGGCTGTGTAATGATGAATATCATTATCCTCACGTGGTTTCTTTACTCGAGTGTCATGTTTTTTGTCCGTATTTTAGGAATTGAGCGTCCCGGGAAGTTCATGTTATACCCTGACGTCCAGGTTCCGACTCTAAGGTGATATCCTCGTACAACCACATCCAAATCCCGTATCAAACTAAGTAACAATGAAGTCTCCCTTCAAAGGTCGATAACCGCGAAGGTCCATTCGATGTAAGACACTATACGGTCAAAACGATTCTGTTATGCAATTCAACCGTTTCAAGAGTGGAAGGTTGGAGAGCCCAACTTGTACCGATCATATCGGTTCGCGCGCAAAAAAAAAACTGTTTCTGCTACTTTTAATGTGTTATGAATGATGTCTAACATTAGTAAATTTTCAGCTTGGAATAAGTAAAGTCGTTCGTAGTTGTTAGTGGTCCAGGGGTTGTTATACAATGAGTTAATGACAGAGGGCGGCCGATGGGGTACGACTGATTGATTTGACCTAATGCCGACTGACTACAAGATAATTACGATGTGAGGTTGATCGTGTGCCTTCATATCATGTGACGTGGACCTTACAAATTGAGTAACGCGTTACACTATTCTTCCTCGTCAATTTTAACCGCTCTTTCACTTGATGAAACTCTTAATGAATCTCTTGATTTACAGACCAAAGTTCCAACTTGCTTCGTTCGACAATTCGAGAGTGAAGTGGCTACATGACTTAACTCATTTTCCTTGATTTTACAGGAGACACAAAACTGATTTCTCGGTTTTGTGAGAAGCTGCGGCAGGTTGCAATTTACTGTATGAAACAGCTGAGATGTGTCATGTTGGTATCACGTTTGATATGACCAGCCGTTCGTTCACAATGACGGCTCAAATTAGGAGCAGATCGAAAGTCGTCAACATGAGAGTGAATCGAGAGGCAGCCTGTCGGGTCCATTTTCAAACTGGGCCAGCTGATTCAAACAGCACATGGTTTTCAAATGTCGAGTTTTTCGTTTTAGGCAGGTTTTTACCTGGTAAACCTGAGCAAAAGATTTTAGTTTGGCACCAGAGAGATAGGAAATTTAATGCTGTTTCCAACGGTATCCTCAAATTTGAGATTACATTGGGAAATAAGGAAGTTATGTCCGTTTTCGTGAAAATAAATTTAAAAGTGAAAAAAGTGAAAAAACTCTGGTTTTAAGTGGAGTAAAACATATGAGTCATAGGGCTTTTTTTTTTTTTTTTAGAAATTAGTTGGGGAATTCACCTTTGGCGGGATGTTCGCCCTTAAGTCTGCGTACTTTAAATAATAATAAACAATTTTCCATTAAGTGATCCAGACAGAAGGGTAATCTGCACAAATAAGATAATAAACCGTTGTTTTAAATACTTCTAACGACTTTTATGGTAAGACCGGGTGGTAGCGCCCTTTGGCAAATCTTCAAGATTCGTAATATTCGTGGAAGTGGCGATAGGGGAGTCGTGAAGGCCTTTTTCTACTCCATCTCTACATCCACCCACGATATAAATTTTATGTAAGGGTGGGTGGGAGGGGGGGAGCAAACAACCCCCTCATCAACCACCCACAACTGCACGCTTTCCTCCTTCTCACCCACTTCCACCCACAAGTCGGTGGGGGTGACCAGACCTCCCCCTGCCACCCGCTCATCAACCACCCACAACTGCTCGCTTTCCTCCTTCTCACCCACTTCCACCCACAATTTAAATTTTGTGTTCGGGTCGGTGGGGGTGACCAGACCTCCCCCTGCCACCCGCTCATCAACCACCCACAACTGCTCGCTTTCCTCCTTCTCACCCACTTCCACCCACAATTTAAATTTTATCTACGAGTCGGTGGGGGTGACCAGACCCTCCCCCTCGCCACCCGCTCATCAACCACCCACATCTGCTCGCTTTTCCCCTTCTCACCCACCTCCACATCCACCCACAATTTATTTTTTATGTACGGGTCGGTGGGGGTGACCTAGAGTACTGAAGGTCGGAAATATTTCCGGAAAAAATGGAAAATTTTCGGAAATAATTCCGAAATATTTCCGAGAACTAATATTGGAAAGATTGCTTTAAATGCTCTAACTTGGCTCGCTGCGAAGTTTGGAGGCCACGCGCTGTCTTTTCTTGCCTTTCAGCGCGCACAGTGGTCGGAAAACCGATTTTATGGGAGCGACATTTTCTGAATACGGATTCTTATAGATCATTTTATGCTGTCCCAGACAGCATAACTATCAGAGGTACTAATATTCCCTACACAAACTCGGTCAAGTACCTGGGTGTCCACCTGGACAAACGACTGACCTTCAGAGACCACATAAAAACCACAAACAAGAATGCCCTTTCCATATTAGGTAGGTACTACAATCTATTCAAATGTCATGCCCTCAGCCTTAAATTAAAATTGTTAATATACACAGCCTTCATTAGACCCACACTCACATATGGAGCACCAATATGGCACACCGCCACCCAAAACAAATGTCTCCGAATTGCAACCGGAAGCCCCTTCAGAACGAACCTCGACATCCTACACACCAACACGGTATAGAAACCCTTTCGGACCACATCCAGAAATTAACAGATAAATTCAACTCCAAACTGCCAACACACCCCAACTCGACACTCAATAATTTGAATACACACCCAAAACCCAAATGGGGAACTCGATCGCAGAGGCGGACTTGAGGTCACAACCTCCCAAGTCGACCATGTATATATTGTAAATACTGTAAATATTTTTATTTAAGTTCGTTAGTTAAAGTTAAGTTAGTTATGTTGTAAATACTGTAAATATTAGTTAAGTTCCTTAGGTTACGAAAAACATCCTGACCTGTGGGTTTTCCATTTTTCCCGCGACACAACCATTATTGTATACATCAGTTATAACTCCTGTCGTTTTAAAACGCTATGTCGTTACTTATATTAAGTCAAATAAGGCCTTAGGCCGGTGTTGATGAAATAATTTTAAGATTCAATAGGTACTTTTATTGTTTGTGAATTATGCCAATAAACGTTCTGTATTCTATTCAAAAAGCTTCCGTTAGATTCAATACTTGTATTGTTTGTGAATTATGGCAATAAACGTTCTGTATTCTATTAAAAAGCTTCCGTTAGTATTACCCCAATCATCCCACCACAAACCTCACTCCATGTCTCTACCCTCCATCATCCCTCATTTTCGTTAAACCTTTAGGGCCGTCAGGCAGGTATTGTATAAGCCCCAAACATCCTGTACAAACTTTGTATGCTTATTTCTACCAATTAATTATTCTTGATTCTTGATTCTTCCGTTAGTTTTTAATAAATTGTATTAATATTGCTGGAAGCTTTTTTATTCGCACTGTATTTGTGCATTAAAATAAAAAAACCCCCGAATTGGATACCTCAGGACTAGCGATGGTGATAGTATCGTCGCCCCCAATGGCCGATGAACCGAAAGGATCGGCCGCCCCCGCGTTACAACAGCGAGCAATCAACGACCCAGCGGACGACTCACGCGGATCATTGCATTCCGATTGCCTGACAGAAGTTGTGAATGTGTTCGGAAATCTCGAGGCTCGCGAACTTTATGACAACTTTGTGCGGCGGTCTGGGAGTTCGTGTCGTCGAAATCTCGAAAAGGTGCCAGTGTGACATATGCGACAGATCTTATTTTTCCGGATAACGCGTTGTTCAGAGTGATTTCAATAGACGGTGTGCTAATATTCATTGAGACATTCCAATGTGTTCGGATTGACTTTAAAATACGTCATTTTTAATTTTTCTCATATTTATAAAATTTATAAAAATGAAAGTACTTAGGTATTTAATTTATTGAATTAAAGTATTTAATACTTCAATGATCAAACACCATCCCATAAATCAACGAAAAAAGAAAATGGTATTTATTTATTTCCATCCAGAAATTACAGAAAATTATATAATAGGTTAACGTAATAGACACACTTTTGGTTTATTATCTTCGATAATGAACCATTGGAATCGCCCAAAGAAAAATTTTTTTTAACCCCCCCTCAAAATTTGTTGGTTTACGTTTCAAGATACGTAGATTCAGAAAATCGAATTAAAAAAAATCCGTCCGTCACCCGTACGCCGTACGCCGTCCCCCGTACGCCGTCCGCCGTCCGTGGCACTTTGCCCAGTTAGCGTTGAGCTAAAATTACAAAATTTGGTATCTGGGTTTTATAAATATTAATGCTCCAATTTACCGATTATATGATTATATATACCTATTTATAAACATATCACAACTGCCGACATAAATAATATATAACGCTTCTCATTTGATAGGATAGGTAATCTAGTTTTGGAATCTGACCAGCTTTTAGAGATTTGTGAATAACATTGTTTGCAGAACCCACTAGATTAATTTTCGAACTACTAGCCAACATTTAAAATGCCTTTTATATAAATACCGATTTTTCACCCACTAAAAAATGAAAGGATCGTGAAGGGGCTGTAAACTATCTAAAACTAGGTACCTAGGAACTCAAATCCTCAAAGTCTACAACGCTTGGATATTTTTTAAGAATGAGTCACCTAGATTTGACAAATTCAACACATTGCGGCGTGAGTTTGAGAAATCAACAGTTAGGGTCCGACTTTAGTTGAGTACTGGTTCAGTACACTTTTCAAATGATGGATTAGGTACTGGAGAGTCGAAAGAAGAAACGAAATGTGATTTGGGTTCCCATCATCATCGACAGGGCAGAGAATGTGGGAGGATACGTAGAGATGTTACTTTTGTCGCAACTTGCAGCAATTTCGTTGCACATTCGAAGAGAAAGATCGTAATGTCGGTCCCTGACGCAACAGAAAGCTCATTGTGATCGTCGTTTAGAAGAGGCCTATCGGCTCATAATCGCCTTTCGTCATTCTCCCCTCAACCAACAGCCGTTTCGTCAATCGAACGGGCCACAATCGAGGGCTTGAGTCCGACGGATGATCTCGAGTGTTGTTAGAACCGTTACAATCATATGAAATAAGATTAATGGTCGCTCACATGGGCCCCGAACCTTTGTGAGGTAACCGATTTTCAGTGAGCACACAAAGAAGACATTCTTGAGACAAAAATTTCTGCCATGTGCCAACGTCGGGGTTTTCCTCACAATAGGAGGAGGAAATGAGTGACACCAGCTAAATCGCGTTTTGAGTACCTCCCTGCATGTGCACCAACCATTCAACCGTCACTCTCGACGTGATGTTGTATTAGCGAATTTTCGAAGAAATTGTTTTCGTTCCAAAATTTTTAAAACTCGAATTTCCGACGTATTTTCATACCATAATCCGTTCCATACCATCCTGAATTCACTGCCAAAAGACTCAACAAATCATATACATATATTGTAAGAAGAGACGAGTTTCCTCAAAGACACTTTATTTTTAACTAAGTCTCAGAACTCAAATTCTCAATCCCGTACTGTTCGTCTCTTTAAAATTTCAATCGCAACACTATTTTTTTAATCTAAACCAATCCTTATGTTTTTGCTTCCTTATGTTATGAGTAATGACCGGATTTCTATGAATACGCCATAGAATATCCAGTAAACACTAATGAAATATGTGACAAATATGCATTAAAACATATTGTAAAATTCGGGAAATTATGTTTCAGTACTTGGAAAAAAACCACTCTACCAGTAAGTTTCAATAAGGGATGATCTGAATGAAATTCTCATTTCGTAAAAATATTTTGTAATTGCTGCTTTTACAGAACATTATTTGTTTTACTATTTACAACTTTTTGCAACGTTCAAACTATTCGTACGTAACAAAATCTCACAATCGGTGACATTGACTACTCATGTTGCTTTCACCATATTGTCATTTTGAAGTAACACGAGTAGGAATATCCACAGTTGGAAATGAGTATCTTTCAAGTTTTCTGTACATACTTCTTTCAATTAAATATAATCAAACTTAACTGGCTCAAATTCTTCTATTTTCGTGGCATAGAACTAAAAGTACAACTTTCAAATGGAACACAAATGGAAATGGGGTTTCAAAATAATTTTCTATATTTTTCATCTTGTTTACAGATTTGCCAATTTTTCGTAATAATTATTTACAAAAATACACATATCAAGGTTGTCTTGAATGAAGTTGTGATGACGGTCCGAGAGAATATGTTTGTAGACAGAAAATTGTTTAAAATATCTGGGTACATCCTCTCCCATTAAAATCTTGTTAACGTTCTTCAGTGTTTCAATACCATTAATCTTCTGCAAGAGTGTGGACCACTTCTCTTGTAATTTTATCCCATTTGTACTTTTAGCTCAACTGGGCAAAGTGCAACGTACGGCGGACGGACGGATTTTTATTTATTCGATTTTCTGAATCTACGTAACATACTATGTTGAAACGTAAACCAACAAATTTTGATGGGGGGTTAAAAACTTTTTTTCTTTGGGCGATTCCAATGGTTCATTATCGAAGATAATAAACCAAAACTGATCATTCTTGACACAACGGTTTATTATCTTCTTTGTGTAGATTATCCTTCTGTCTAGATCACTAAATGGTAGATTATGATAATCGATAAGTATTCCCCCTCGTCCACCCTTCTTCTCCCTCCTCCTCTTCCGGGTACCTTCTCCCTCCTCCCTACCCACTTCTCGCTTCTCCCTACGCCCTCCTCCCTCCGCCATCCTCGCTCACCCTCTCCCTTCTCCCTCCTCCCTTCCCCCAAATTGGCAACATGGGGCCAATGGAGTATGGAGTCATGGCAGTATGCCATTTGGCGGGCTCCGTTATCCGTCATATAAGTAGGAGACAAACATCAACGAAGGCGTGACGCTTAGGATCCGTAACGTTGTTGAATTGACATTTCAAAATCACGCAGAAATCGGTCGATAAGAAGTTATGAAATTGTGGGTTTCACTTTTGCGCGTAGAGGACAGCGTTGCTCCGATCAAAATTGAATTCATAACAGGACCATCGGAGGACTAAAGATTCCCGTGGCCTTTTCAAAGAAATTTCATCAGAATCGATAGAATCTGGTTTTGTGAGGAACAGGAATTTTAAAAAAATATCGTGGATCATTGATGATCCCCATTGAACAAGATAATCAAGGGCCGATCCCGCCCGTAAGGTCCCCAATACCATACGTAAATTTGTATACCTGTAGTAGTTATTGTGTCGTGGATCACGTTTCTCGCTTGACGAAGGTACCTCGAAAAACAGTGACGAAACTTTTGTGGGTGGGAGGTCCAATTTACCTAATGGACGGTCATCATCCCTTGCTCAACCTGAGTGCAAAATCGGTGAAGAAATCGTATTTTGAGCCGACCGCCAAATCCTGTTGATACAACAATCATCCTCTTTACCTCCCAATCATCGAATATAGATTGGACGCCGTTGCCTCACATTCCACTGGATGTAGGTAATAGACCAATCACTGTTTGACATTTCATCCTGCCCCCTCAAGTTCTACCTTTGAAACAATGGCCACTGAAGTACCTTAAATATTCACAAAACAAGAAATATTCCATTTACATCTAGCGAGTAATTTTGGTTTATTATCTTAAATAATTACCTAATTATTAATACCTAATTACTAATAATAATTTACACTACTTCATAATAATTATTAATAATGTTGAGGTATGTCGTGGGTCGGTCAAATGATCCCTCAACATTATTCTTACTTCAACAAACAAACACACTTAATAATTATTATTATTAATACCTAATTAACGATAATTCATAATCTACCATTTAGTGATCTAGACAGAAGGTTGATCTGTGCAAAGAAGATAATAAACCGCTCTGTCAAGAATTAGCAGAGTTTTTAATAAGGACTTGTCTCTCCTTCGAGTTGTATAACCCTTTAAGGACAAGATGTTTACGCTGATTAGTTTTCCGGAGAACACAATATTGAGTGAGTAATTTTGCTTGAACACATTACCAACCAGCAGTTTCTTCATTAGGCTGTAAATGTAATGGTAGAGAATTGGGTTTCCTAGCAGAGACCATGATGTAGTATTTAAGCTCCGCTGTAGATTAGCTGCTAATATCACTTCTGTTGTGTTAGACATGTGGTTGGTACCTTATGGTGTTGTAAATACACGTGAACTGTATTTTTTGTGCAACGTTCGATATGTCGGAGAACAAGTTAGGCGTCCGAAGATATTTCTGTAATTACAAAACTCATTTCGAAGGGGAATTGTGAGCCGTAATGAGATTTCCAAGACGTTTTATTAGTTCCTTTGTAGCGCTAGGATTTGATATTGCGGGATAAATTTACGGGACAGATTTCTGTGCAAATTTGAACTCTGTATCTCAATTCTATCGGAGTTTATCGACTGGATTTTTTTTTTTTTTTTTCCTTTGATATTTCTTTATTTGCACCAAGTAATACTATGTAAACAAAGTGAATACACAATCTACTTATAAGCAATATTCATTTAACCATTTTGGGGGTTAATGGAGTCCTAGAGTACTTTACTTAGTTCTCATTGCTCTCATTGGCTCTTATAATAGTAGTCACACCAACTGGATCAGCTCGTGTGGTTTGGTCCTCTTGAGTCGTCTGAGTAGATCATCCGTGTCAAGGAGTTGGACTACCTCCTCGTTGATGTCATCTTGAAGCCTCACGATGTGTTTGATGGCTTGCTTCCGAATTACTTCCTTGACAGGGTCAATTGGTCGTTCGATGTGAAATCTGTCGTTGCGGAAATATCTGTATGCGTCTACGCAGGTACGCAACACATTATTCTGAAAGCGTTGAATAATGTCGCGATTTGACTGAGCGGTGCATCCCCATCGACTGGAATGACACACATAATATATATCGTTTTCGGTTCAAAATTTTTAAAACCCGAATTTCCGAAAAACTGTGTTTATCATTGAAAAAATTATATGTAGGTATATTACCTATATAATTTAACATAATAATTATATAGAAATAATTACGATTTCATAATAAACATACATTTTTTCGGAAATTCGAGCTTTAAAAATTTTGAACCGAGAACAATAGCTTCCTTTTCTCCAAAAATTCGCTAAATGAATCACACAACTGCTGTTTATAATAATTATTGTACCCTTTCATCAACCACACTACTCGACTTGGGATTGCACTTGAAGATTTCCCTTTTCTTTTTGACCTAGTTCAACTCGGATGTAGATGAGCTTTGATATTGGTAGCTACTCCTACGTTGTGAGTTGCAACCGCTCATTGAGTAACTACCGCTCGCGTTTCGCCGAAGCGGGTCTGAAAACGTACACCCAGTTGCGTTTCCCTTGTTCTGTAATGTGAGGGTACAGGACCGGCTTTCAGAACCGATGAAAACCCATTTCATGAGAAGAAAACTTTCTTATGATTACTACTTATTATGTTGTTTCTTCGTTGGACTTTTATGTATTTTCGAAATGAGCTGGAGGAGTCTTCATTCTATTGCATCGGTGTACTCTCCGGGTGTTTCCCCAATCGAGGGTAGTTTCTACAGCCTACTACGCTTTTCAGTCTCTTACTGCAATACATGCGAACATGCTGTACTTGTATAGTTCCTGTTAGTGACTAATCTAAAGTTAAAACTAAACTGCCGGTTACAACCCCGTGCTGGATTTCCCGTGGGAGTTGAATGTACCACTACCCTTGGAATACCTCCACAACGACTTGTAGCAACATTACATGTACTTCTACTGGATATATATGTACAGCATGTTCAGGATATATATGTATTATATGTATTACATGTACAGCATGTTCACTTATCCATATGGATAAGTGAACACCATCCACCAATGGGGAACGGTAGGTATTTTATTTTACCTTCAATGTTCCTTTATTCCTTCATTCGATTGTGGAAAGGCTAAGTTCGAAGATGGACAGAATCGGGCCACTCTAAGGGGGAGTTTTGGGAATTTTAGGGGGGGAAATTACCCATAAATTTCCAAAATGAAACAATCTAACAATCTAGTCATTTTAAACTTTTTTTTTTAAGCTGAACACGATGGTGAAATCAGAATTGTGATATCTCCGTTTTTTACCCAACATTCGTATAAATTAATTTAAATTCCGCAATCCTTGTCGAGGGTCGAACCCGCCACGCTTGAATGGCGTAGCGACACGTCAAACGCGAAGATCCGACTTCTCCGTGTCAAGAGCATCTCGTGTAGAAATAGGTAGGTACCTGTAACCGGAAAAGCGGGGTCTTGGAAGTAGCAGGGGCGTAGCGTCAGGGGGAGCGCAGGAAGCGGCGCTTCCCCACAAGAAACGAAGAATGTAGGTGGAAGTTGAATGATGAAAATATTCATTAAAAATAACAAAACATTTAATCAATTTACCTAATCATTTGAAAACGGCAATGATTTTTAAAGGGACCTCCCCTAACATCTAAAATGTTCTTATAACTGCTATAGCTAGAGTCATTCTAGATGACAATAAATCTGATCTAGATAAGTCTCTTTTTTCATATTTGGGATGAAGAGGGGGGGGGGGGGATTTAGTGCGGTACCCCCAAGGCCAGAGCCACGCTACGCTCCTTGAAAGTAGGTAAGTACAGTGGAACCTCGATAACTCGACTATCAAGGGATTAAAGGAATAGTTCGACTTAGGGAGGTTCTCGAATTTATGAGGTTTCGATTTATCGAGGTTTTAAGCCAAGAAAGACTCCTTCGATTTTATGTTATAAGGATGTCTGAATTTCGTAGTAAGGTAATGCGTCAGAAGTCGACACGTTAAAGGAAGTTTTAACTTTGAGCTTACCTTTCACGTAGGGAAATAGTTTTTTCTCATTGCACACCTGTTCATTGTGTACCCAAGATCCTTCCCTAAAAGACCTGGCAGCGGGAAATATTATTCAACATGGTTTGAAAAGGAAAAACAAGTTTTGTAAAAAATCCCAATGCTCTAGTACCTAGTCGACACCAGTGACCAACATTTTCTTCAGTAGTCGACATGGTTTTGCACTAGTAGACGACCTACATGTGTTAGAAGTCGACAGTATCTCTTGAGTCAGTAGTCGACAGGTTTCGTCATTCCATCGTTTTCACTTTTTTCGACTTCCATCTAAATAAAATACATTCAACTGTGAATCGTAACTTGAAAATAGATTAATAAGATGTAATAAAGTACCTAGTTATCAGACTTTTTATTTGCAAACAGCTCATTATCAGTCTCAAATTGCAATAAGTACTTAATAATAATAATAATAATAAACTCTTTTATTATCCAAATAGGAACAAAGTTCCCGCCGAGCCTGGACAATAATATAAAACAACTAAACTATACTATTTTTATAAGAACCCAATTGGGGGTTAGAAAAAAAAGAGATAACGAGAAAAAAAAAAAAGAAAACTAGAATTGCGTACTATGAAAGAAGAAAGAGGAAGAGGGAGACTGAAAAGAAAAGAATATAAAGAAGAAGAGTAGAAAGAAAATGCAGTAGAATGAAGCAGGAAAGAGGATTACTGAAACGTGATGAAGAGACTATTGGTGGGTAAAATGTTCTTTTAGTGATTTGGTAATTGCTCCGAGAGTGGGGAGAGACCTGACAGCGAGAGGCAGACGGTTCCAAGCTCTTGCTCCTGCCACACGTAAGGAGTTACTAAATGCTTTAGTTTTTGCAAATGTTTGCACTAGAGTGAACAGTCGAGAGGACAAACTAACAGAAAAAATTCCATGAAGATAAGAAGGGACATTGTTCGTTTTATGGGCGACTTGAAAGATGAATCTGAAGAAACGGATGGACAAGTAATCAAAAAGGCCATAGCCTAATACAGAATTAATTTTACTTAAGTAAAAAGGTATGAAAACTATAGTCGAAAACTCATTGTCAGAAAATTGGCATTACAGTTGGGCTTAGGTACCTATTTACATAGTTTTTGACATTTTCATGTCTTTGCTTTGGCACATAAACTGAAACGGGAAAAATTTGTTTCCTTGATTCACCCTTTCCCTCAGATCACGTCAGAACACAAGCGGGTCACTACGTCAGAGCCCATGACGCACGATCGTATGACGTCAGACGGCTGGCAGGATTCCAACTAGTACGTCAGAGCCTATGACGCACGAGCCTATTACGTCAGACGGCTGGTAGGAGCCCAACTAGTACGTCAGAGCCTATGACGCACGAGCCTATTACGTCAGACGGCTGGCAGGAGGCTAACTAGTATGTCAGAGCCTATGACGCACGAGCCTATTACGTCAGACGGCTGGCAGGAGGCTAACTAGTACGTCAGAGCCTATGACGCACGAGCCAATTACGTCAGACGGCTGGCAGGAGGCTAACTAGTACGTCAGAGCCTATGACGCACGAGCCTATTACGTCAGACACCTGGCAGGAGGCTAACTAGTACGTCAGAGCCTATGACGCACGAGCCTATTACGTCAGACGGCTGGCAGGAGGCTAACTAGTACGTCAGAGCCTATGACGCACGAGCCTATTACGTCAGACGGCTGGCAGGAGGCTAACTAGTACGTCAGAGCCTATGACGCACGAGCCTATTACGTCAGACGGCTGGCAGGAGCCCAACTAGTAAGTCAGAGCCTATGACGCACGAGCCTATTACGTCAGACGGCTGGCAGGAGCCCAACTAGTAAGTCAGAGCCTATGACGCACGAGCCTATTACGTCAGACGGCTGGCAGGAGGCTAACTAGTACGTCAAAGCCTTTGACGTCAGAGGGCTGGCTGGCTAGGTGATCGGATGGTAGCGAAGGGAGGTGGTGATGACGTCAGAGGGGCCAGAGGGAGGCAGATATCTGAAACCCCTATTTCTTCCTCACTACTTTCGTGATCACCGTGAAATTTCCTAAAGGATCTCCGAGTTTCAGATTTTTGTTCACCAAATTGGTCAGTCTGCCCATCGACATCAAATGAATCTTTTATTGAGGAAAACACTTCAGTAAATAGCGTTATACAACGGTTGGGATACATAAGCAAATAAAGATTGAGTAAATCAGAAAATGTTAGTAGATCCCTTATGCATTGGCATCCATCTGTGTGCGGGTTATCGGTGTAACTCTCACTCTCAGTACAGTGTTTCTGTTTGGGGGTTATCAAACTGAGATAAAAAGTCCCCAGTCGTGCAGCATGACTATAAGAGCGAATTTTCGAAGAAACGGTACATAAAAATTTTATGCGTACTTGTACGAAAGCTGTACATTTTATGATAAAATGTACAGCTTTCGTACAAGTACGCAACCACGAGGGACATTTTACGTCTCTGCGCCCCCTCCCACACCCACACCACGTACCTCGTACTTCATTTTTTTTTTCCTTAAATAATTTAAGGAAAAATTATTATTGTTATATAAACAATTATTGTTATATAAATTATTGAGAATGATCACCTGTGTGTAAACAATTATTTAAACAATCACGCTCATACCGCAGCTTGTCGGCCACGCACTCGGCAGTGGTTAACGTAATATGGTTAGGTAAATCGAGAGCTATCCAACGAGTGGTAAACAATTTTTGTACGATGATAACTGGCGAAGTTAAAGTTCCGTAGCAACGAATCGGTTGTACGTGAAAATCATTAGACATTTTTCATAACGCTTTCTTAGTCACACCGTAATGTCACACTTTTTGAGTTATGTGCAATAGTAAAGACATAAAATGTCAAAATGTAGAGCACAGTTTTAATTTCAAGAAAAATATTGTCAAGTACTAGAGAAATACTTTGCATGATTCATTACACACTAGCTGTGGACTATTAATAAATCACATTACGAAATAAATAAAATCACAAGATAAATGTTTAATTAAAATCACAAGTTGGTGATTATTGCAAAATGAACAAAATCACTTGGAAGAACTTCGCAAAATGTATCTCCTGTCTTCATCGTTGTCTTCCCCAATCAATACAGGGTTTAATTTATCTGTAACATCTTTCACAAAACACAGCTCAGAATCTTCTACTTTGGCCTTGAAAGTAGTGGCCAAGTAGAGTGGTTCTAGGAACATCGTTGTTTCTTGCTGCCTCCTTGATGCTTCTTACTCCACTTCTTACGTCTTGAATAGCCTCAGCCATTCGGTCCTCTGTGTACTGGGGGAGTCGTCTTCCCTTCCTATTGGGATTGCATGTTTTCTTCGGTTTTTTTTGGGAGCCTCTGTCGTCTTCTTCTTCGTTGACGAGCCAGCCATTTTTTAAATTTCTGCCATGAAAAGAAAATACAAAGTTAATAAAATTCCATTCTCTAAACCTTGAGACCATTCTGTGAACTTAGTTGGTATATTTTCGAAGAAAATACAGCTAGTGTCGACTACTCATGCACAGCAAATTCTGAAACTTTTTCAGAAGTCGACACCCCCTGTCGACTAATAAATAGGTGTGAGCCGAAATTTATGTCAGTAGTCGACACCCTCCCCGAACCAATCAAAAGATCCTTGGATACGCAAATAAACTGAATAAATGTTGCCTAGAAGCAATAAACGACACAGAAATTTAAAAGATATTATTAAATGTCAGGTAATAAGAGTGAAATACACTTACATTTCCAGTCCTTCCTTAGCCAAAACGCCAACAATCAGCACAGAAACGTGTTCAAACGAACGATAGCAGCTTTGAGCGCTCTGGCGTCCTTTAAACCCGCGTGTTTCTAAGGCAACCTTATCTCTCTACACTGAGAAGAAATAGTGTAATAGGAAGCCACAACTAAAAACGTCAAACGATGTCTTTATCCTTAGCTTTTGCCCACTTTTGAAGAGGGTGTCGACTATTAGTGCAGTGTCGACTTCTGACGCATTACCTTAGGTAATCGGACTCAACCTTTGGGAATCCTACATTGAGGATAATTTGGGAATTGAGTCCAATCCAGGGCTTCAACCCGGCCAACCTTCCTTCAGATCGGGTACAATGTCGCTACAAGACAAAGGAGGAGAAAATGATAGTGAGATTCGCGTGTCCTGTTGTCATTGAAGGTACGAAGGGTAGGGGGTGACGTTCAGTGTTCGTCGAACGGTCCTTGGGAACTTCATGCGGAACAGGGAACGAGGAACAGGCGTGGCGGAACGCGGGACACCCGCGAAGGTTCAGGGTTAGGGTCGCCAAAGTGACAGTAATAGGCAAAGCGGTCTTGAGTCATTTCTCGCCAAGTCGATATTTTTTCGATATAATGCTGCCGCATTTCGATGAATCGAGTAATAAGAGCAACAACACCCAACCTGTAGGTACAACTAGAGCATGTACCAGTTCTCACGATACCAATCTGTAGAATAGTTTAAAGCACAATGTCGATGGTTGCCCTTGTTTTAGCGAATTTTCGAAGAGGAGGAAGCTATTGTTATCGGTCCAAAATGATTAAAACTGGAATTTACAAAACCTTTTTATACGGAAACAATTTTGTTTTCTTTTAAGAGACAGAAATTGGTTAAAAACCAGTACAATGGAGACATTTTACATAAAACCAGGTGATTCTTCGAAAATTCGCTCTTATAGCCATGCTACATGACGGTGGATTTTTATCTCTTTCCTCACTTAAGACACAAAACGAGGTACGAGAAAACATTTATTATAAAATCAGTAAAATGGAGACAAGATCATAACGTTCCATTTAGGTTTATCTTCAATAATGAACGTAGGGTCAGAAAGTCGATTTGAAAACCGATATTATGTTCATTACCTTCAATGGCGACTCACGCTGGCGTAACTAGTGGTTCGGTCTAGGGGGGAGGCAGTTACAAAAAGATGGATAGCGAAACTAAAGCTCTTTAAATGATCAAGAATTGATAACTCAACGGTTGATGGATTTTGAACTACAGCATTCTTCTGTCTGCCACCAATCCTGGACATTTTTAGATCAATGCCAACATCTTCAGTTATAGCCCTTTTTGTTTTAAACATTGGAATTGGAAAATCCGTCCGTCCGCCCAGTTAGCGTTGTGCTAAAATTACGAAATTTGGTTTACGGATTCGGACCAACCCCACAATGATCCACCCAATGACCCACCCAAAATTTCTTTTTTGCAGAACTGTGTTATTGGCGTTAAGTGCCATATTTAGCCGAAATCTTTGCCATTGTGCTTTTTTTTTTAGTGCCATATTGGGAAAAAATAAATGTCATATTGTGAAGGTCTCTGGTTATGAACCACCGGTCGACACGGTTTTAGTATTCACTAAAACAAATAGAGAAATACTTTCCGAGGCTTGAATACCATTTTGTTCGGGATGCGGAAAAATGGAAACCGCCGCCCCGTAACAACGCTCATTTAGCTCTGGTCTAGTCTAATAAATATCATCGAGAGCGAGCCCTCAACTTCATTTCCTCCTCAAGAGAATGTCGTAAAACAAAGAGAAGTCCCGCAAACCCGAAGGTCTGACGGATTTTTACTTCTCGACCACAAATTGGACGTTCCGCCTGACGCTGTTTGAAAGTTGTAGGTGCCGTTGAACGTTCCAAACTGTCCTTGACGCTCTCATTATTCCATAACAACATATTCAATAAATAAACTCGTGTTTGCAGATATAAGATAACAAAATTGACTCGCCATAAATTGTTCGAAATCAACAAGAATTGTAAAAGGTACCGACAGTTGAAGACTACAGGGAGAAAACGGGGTAACTCACTTTTCCCCAAATGTTCAGGAGAGTCAATTTTCCATCGGAATATGCCTGTATTCTTTACTAGAGTCAATTTTAAACACATTAAAATACTAAAAAATTCATTTTTCACTGAAAAATGAAATGAATTAATCGATTTTGAAATTTTTGAATTTGAGTTTGAAATGAGGTGGCAATATGGCCCTTATCCTGGCAAGGTGCACTACAGTACACCCTTACTTCAGGTGGAATTAAAAAGCTCTAGCTGGATTTATAATTTTGGAACCAGTTTTACCCTTTCTGGTAAATCCCTGTTGGTAGCAATGTTCCAGCAAGAAACGCAGGAGAATATAAACCTTTGAGTTGTTCCCTGTTTTCGATATTTTATCACATTTTAGTAAGGCAAGGTGACCTACAGTACACTTCTTCAAGTGAAAGAACTTACCGGCAACATGGCAGGGTGCACTACAGTACACAATTTCCAGAGAGAGTAACTTAATAGGAACCCGGCAGGTGCACTTCAGTACACTTTTATTACAAAGGGTCGTAAAGGTAATAAAATTCACTCAGGTCATGTTTCTGGATGACATTTCAGTGTCAGTGTAAGTTGAACTTGAAAATTATCAGAAATTATTTTTGGGATTTCACTTATTTCTGTTATTGCCAGAAAAAGGGTTAACATCCAAAGGACCAGCTGAGCTAAGGAAAAACGAGGTATCTATGCGCTATGCGGGTCTGAATCAAGGTATTTCACACTCTATTGCTGAAATAAAACGTGATTTAAAAATCAAAACGACAATTTATTACCACAATAGGTTCTAAAATTGACATGGTGAACCAAAATATTGAAAATATGTAAAGTAAATGAACGTTTTTTAAATCACGGCATTTTACTCAGATTGGCGAAATAAGCTTGAGCTGGTGAACTACAGAAACGCTTTAAGGATTGGAAGTCGAATTTTGGTTTTGACAGTGGGAGGCCTCCTTTATAGGCTTTAGCAGGAAAACTAAATTCATTCGCTTGCAGGTGTTGAGTCTGATTCTTCACGTTGTTGCTCATACTTTGTTAGATTTGTTCGGATTAGGAATCATGATTATGGTCTAGTGGTTCTGTGGTATATTAGCCGGGGATGGTTTTTGCCTATTTCCAGCTCTCTCGTTGACCTGGTCTTCAACGTTAATGGAGCTTTGCTTCTAATAAGGTAATTGTCTACTTTTTCAATGATGAAGGGCTTAGGCTTGCACAGGGCAGTTTTGAAAAGCCTGATCCAATGGATTGGAGTTTCAGCTTAAGCATTTTGGTTGAGCCCTACGGATACCCCCCCCCCCCCGTACGCTAATCTTTCGACAGCGATTCGAGGCCTTTTAAACTCGCTTTTCTCCTGTTTTGACTTGACCATCGTATCCGCCATCCAAAAATCTGTCAACAACCATCGCTAACTCGTTTTCGGAAAAAATCGAGTTATCTCGTTTTTCCCCTGTTACAGTAGTCTTCAGTCGCATTTCTACTTGAAAACTTCTTTATGCCTGACGAAGAGAAAACATTTTATTCGGTGTATCGATTCTACTGTACTTCGAAACTCGAAGAGGAAGTTCGTTTTTTCTCTTGGGCGTTTGGGTGCTTTCTTATTACGTAGTAAACCAACACCTTGGAAATACGTAGATTTTGTCATTAACATAACGTAGTTATACACTCAACCGTCGAGAGCTAACGGTTTTCATTCATCAATGGAGTTGTCAGGATCGTGTTACACATCTCTAGTCAGGCTTTCAGGGGTCCTCAATAGAAATCGATTGCTGGAGGGAGAGAACGAGCATGAATCGATTGGTCAAAGCTATTCAGACCATTGGAAACCCCCGTTTTGTTGTTCATCCGATTCCTGAGAATGACTTGTGTCGATTTGTTCGACATCAGGCTAGTTAAGACACTTCGTTACCAAACATGACTTAGCTGAAGTGAGGAACTCTATTGACTGAACGCGACCTTTAGTCCAAACGTTCACTTTGTTCACAACAATCCCCGAAGTGTGAACGTTTTGCAAGTAGGACAAATTGAAACCCAGTTCATTTGAGTGATTTATTCTCATTTTCTAATACCTACTCTATGTCACTAATCTATTGACTGAACGCCACATTTTAGTCCAAACGTTCACTTTGTTCACAAAAATCCCCAGAATGACAGCGATTTCTTTTTGTTTTTTCTTGAGAATAATTATTTAAGACAGTGGTAAAATAAATTTTAAGGGTGATGTCGAGGGTCAGTAAAATGACCGACCCTCGACATCCCTCAACATCATTCTTACGGACGGTCAAAAAAATCACACACACATAAATTTTAAGGAATTACTGCTTTTTCTGGAGAGGTTTGAAGTCGTATTGAGCGGGAAGAGGGAAGCAACCTTATCTGACCACGTTGAACGGAGAAAGTTCAAATTCACCATTCTTCAGTTCGATCTGGTAGCTGAACAAAAATTTTCTCGGTTGAAATTACTCGTTTTACATGACATTGTGTTGTGAGTCACCAATTTTCGATTTTTGACCATTAAAGAATTATTCTCTGACACACTGGCGTTCCCTATTTGAAACTTAGTTCATTTGAGTGATTCATTCTTATCTTCTAATACGTAGACTATGTAAATAATTCTCCAACAGCCTCATTTTGCAATGAACAGTAAACTAACTTTCCGTTATGCTCATCGACAGTAATGACCATTCTTGAAATTCTTGAGATCAAAACACCGCAGCTAATACTCTGTACCTGCAATAACGAAATGATCTGAAGAATGAATCAATAATTGAATTGAAATTCGTAATGTTGAACGTAAAAGCTGAAATTGACCTCTCGACTTGTGAAGGCGAATGTAATGTCGAATGGAGCGTGAATGTAAGTACGTCTAATATTGAATAACTGTGACTTTTACGACTTGGATAGTGATACTGTTTTCGTAAATGGGGCATGTTTACATTACGTTCTCCCTGTAATTCTCATTAGGGCAGATATGGACCAATTCTGATTCAATACCACGTTACGTCAAGAGCTATATGACGGACGTAATAGTAACCGATTGAACTCAGTAAATGGCGACTTAATTGAAAGTCCTGGCGAAACGGTATGCGAATTATGACAGGTGATCGGAACCTATGGAAATTGACAGCCTAACTGAGTTTCAGTTTCTTCGTAAGGCCTCATGGAGGAACTCTAATGACTTCAATGCAATATCAATAGGTTTACTGTCCTGAAAAACGCCTCCCGGTCCTAAAATGAGCCCGACAGGAGAGTTATCATTCAGAGTTACGTTATCATTCAACTAAAATACGGATATTTGGTTTCCCCAACATCCCTGACGTATCTATACTAAAGACATCCCTACTCGTCTCTAGAACATACCTTCTCGTATCTAGAGATTCTCTAGATACGAGTAGGGATGTTCCGATATTATCGCTATTAATGAATATCGATATTTTTGTTTTGATATTTCCGATATTATATAGATTTTTTTTAAATCATTTATTTATTTATGTTACGTCGACGTTTGGATATCATTATCGTGATATCGAAAGATTATGGTGAATATCGGCTTTCGATATTGTACTTTTATAAGTTGAGTGTTTTTACAAAAATACGGTTCTTGATCCCGATAATCACGATATGTTTCTGATATTCTTATGATCTCCTGTCTTACTAGATCCCAAATACATTAGACTTCCTATTAAAAATATTCTTCGTTTTTATTGTAATTTTTCAGTCAAGTGGTAATTATTAATCTATCTGTATTCCAGTATATTTTATCTTTGAATGAAAATGTTTGTGTTTTAATTTAGGAACTGCAGTTAAAAAAAAATTTACACGAACCATACTGCACAAATGATTATTTCTGTTTTGGTACTGAAAATCCATTTTGTGTCTGTTTTTGGTAGGTAGCTTAAAATAGCGATCTCAAAAATTAGCTGACACACAAGTTTTGTTTCAATGAGCTAACCTCAAAAGTGTACTTTTCATCCAAATTTTAAATTAAAATTGAATATAAATTAAAAATTAATATAAATAATTATTATCTCCACTATAAAGATGAAATCATTCTTAGATTGTAGTAATACAATCATTGCAGAACGCATTGCCATAAACTTATGAGTACCTAATCATACAAATTTCGCAATATATCATTCGATATTGCCAATATCGATATTTTGTGGCGATAATATCGCTGTATCGATATCGACGTTGAATATCGTTATCAATATCAAATATCGGAAGATCCTCGATATCGGAACAACCCTAGATACGAGTACTCTCCAGGCAAAATCAGCGCACTCGTATTCCCGACCGTTCAACTCGTTCCACAATCAATAAACTATTTCGACGTCCCAGTAGTTACGTGATGACTCGTAATGTCGGACTTTCTGAATTATAAAATGATTATGAGGAGACCTCGGTATGAGACGCCTTACGGCGGGAAGTGGAGCGTGGAAATTCGCCTGACCAGACCTAATTTTTCACGCTATCATCAAACTCGGATGGAACGACTGTAATAAGAAGATCATTTTCATCGACATAAATACCGAATATCTCACGATTTTGCGGTTTAAAAACGTATTTTTACACTAATTTGGTGTTGATGTAATTTATTGGTAAATTGCTTGAAATGTTTTTATTGAAATAGGTATGTACTATTGAATTGTTATTCTAATTGTTGTTTCAATTCAATAGTACATAAGGGTGGATTCACACGAGGAGATCTGTATGAGAGACATGTATGAATGTCTTCAAGCGACGTCACAAGGAAATTTCCCCCTTACAGTGCTTCCAACTAGGGATGCAACATCGGAACCAATAATCGATTATAACATCAAATGATTAATCGTAAGCTAATAATCGATGTTACCGATTAATCGGTATTGAATAATCCATTTTTAAGTATTTATTTCAAACGCATAATTATTTGCTTTCCGATGGTTTTCTTCGTCTATAGACGACTTATTGTGAAATTACAAGGCTAATGAAGATAAAGGAATGCCAAAACGAATAAAATTGCATAAAATAGATTTTTATTGTAAATGGAGGGTACCATGAATTGAACCGAACTAAGGGCTGGTTGTACAAACCTGCGGATGGTCATAAAAAATTCTAAAAAATTGAACACTTCTAAAATGGGAACTAAAAACAAATTCCATTTGAATTTTTCCCTACCGCCAGGTGGGGGGGTAAACTTGGGTTCAAAAAACATTAATTTTTCAAATCTCATTGTCAACCACTTTCATTTGAAACTGTAGGTTTCAATCGTAAATCTAGACCTCTCCCCCCCCCTCCACCACAAGTGAAGGAGAAGGTGCTACACCCCAGGGTGAAAGACAGATGGTCGCTGTTATTGTTACTACCTCCAAGGATACCTCTATCCTTCATCCGTAACAATAACGACGGTTCGTCTTAATTTGTATTGGTCGATCATCATTACTGATTAATCGGTTCCCGAATACATCTGGATTTGAAAGCATTTCTTAAGCATATTACAATGCATCAAATCCTGATGTATTCGAAAACTGAGTTTTCAGTAATAATATCGATTAATCAGTAATAATAATCGATTAATAAATATAATCGGCAGCTAAACATCGATTTAAATTAATCGATTAATCTGGGTCAAATCCGGAAGTACTTCCGAATGTCAGAAGGTTGTGTAGCATGAGCTAGAGAAGAAAATCCGTACGACTATCAAGAAGCGTGAGGAAGAGGCGACTCGTTTTCTATCGCTCATACTTTTTTCAGAGTCGCCTACTGTGTATGCAATCCCATCTGATCCTGAGGATCATCAGCTCTCTTCATACGCGTCTCTCATACCGATCTACTCCGTGTAAAGTTACGGCCTCCCAGAAGTGGCCGAAGCCTGTATTTTGTATCACACTTTGAAGGGGAATGAAAGTCTATTTGACAGCCCACAATTACCCACCATTTCGTCGTAAGTAAATATTGATGAATAAGGAATGATGACGCCCACGTTTGTACTATATTAACACCGTTGTAAATCTTCCATGCTATTATTCTAGATAAGCTTCCGCATTTCCGGAAGGCGATTCTTCTCTTGACATTCGACCGCGATTATGGCAGCGGAGTTATGTGAAGGTGGTATTTAAGCGAAGGCGAAGGAACGGGAAGCGGCTCCAAGAGATACGGACTTATCGAAAAAAAAAAAAAAAAAAAAAACCTGCGGATTTCAGATCGTATCTCAGCTAATAACAGCTCTCTTGGGGGTTGACGCCGAAACGAGGCGTTCACGGCTTTCAACCCCCGTCCATCAGACTGCTGGATCACTTGGACGTCTCACTTTAGTTAGATGTGCTCGTGTTACTGGTGTTGAACCCTTCAGTCATCAACTGAGTAATCATTAGATCACGGGGTTTCTCTGTCGTTTCCTAAAATACTCGTGTACATGTACTCGTAATTAAGTCGTTGCAATTCATATTACACCAACCAAATGTATCTTCACATCCGGAAGAACACTGCGAAAATTTCGCAAAGCTTAACCACATTGATGGAGATGCGATAAAAATAATAATTATTATTATTAAGGCATTATTATCGCAATATAATAATTATTATTTTCAAGTTTGTGTGATGACCCCGCATTTCGCCATCCACCAACGTCAATTGTGAATTTCAAACGCAAAATGATGTCTAAATTTTTAACTGCGGGGTCGACGTTCCTGACAACACTTTCTACTGATTGTTCGTGACTCGGTGATAGATATTGATAGATACGGCTATTCTGGATACGGCCGATTACCCGCTGGACTTATCGGGCGTCCAAATCAGATTCGAAATATCCTGATATGAATCCGTCTTGAAATAAGCCGGTTACCGGCATACTATTTGGGGACGTTTCGCGACATTTCGTACTCTGAGCCAAGTGAGGTAGGTAACGACGGAATAATAAGTACAGTAAATATATCTGAAGGTTATGACCAAGCAGTATCTGCAACGTACAAATCAGTATGCAGTGTATTTACTTGATACAGGAATCATAGGCCATCTATTCCGGTTAAAACTTGACCCTACTAACCCTGTACCCGTACTCCCCTACAATTAGTCAATTTTACGCAATTATCCACGATTTCCGATTTAGATAGGTATTGAAAATTGAAGGGGTTTTTTCGTTTTTGAATTTTTGAAGAAAAGGAAGCTATGGTTCTCGGTCCAAAATTTTTAAAACTCGAATTTCCGAAAATATTTTATACCGTTTTAAATCCGTTTCAGGCCATCCTGAATCCACTGCCAAAAGACACCAAAAATTATACATAATATGATTCATCCCCTGAAACTCCCCAAAACCCCCTTAGAGTGGCCCATTTACGAACTTAGCCTTTCTATTGCCAAGACAGATTTTTTGTGCAAATTTGAACTACCTATATAATAATAAATTTATTTATTTGTGTATGTATGCGTCATTCCAGACGATAACTCTCAATACAATTGAGATGCAAAGTTCAAATTTGCACAAAAAATTTCAAAATCGATTAATTCATTTCATTTTTCAGTGAAAAATGAATTTTTTAGTTTGATAGTTTTTATGGTGGAAGCGCTGAGTTTGTGGAACTCCATTATCATGTGAGTAGGTTGAAAAAAGACTTCAGTTCCACAATCTTTGTTCAACAAAGATTGTGGAACTGAAGTCTTTTTTCAACCTACTCACATGATAATTTTTTAGTATTTTAATGTGTTTAAAATTGACTCAAGTAAAGAATACAGGCATATTCCGATGGAAAATTGACTCTCCTGAACATTTGGGAAAAAGTTCAGGCCGTTTAGTCTTATAGCGACTCTTTTGCGGTTGCGGGGGCGAGACTTTGGAACTTATTAAAACCCGATCACCTGGCCAGCCAGCCCTCTGACGTCATAGGCTCTAACGGCATAGGCTGTGACGTACTAGTTGGCCTCCTACCAGCCGTCTGACGTCATACGCTCGTGCGTCATAGGCTCTGACCTACTCGTTGGCCTCCGGCAAGCCGTCTGACGTCATAGGCTCTTACGTACTAGTTGGCCTCCTGCCAGCTGTCTGACGTCATACGCTCGTGCGTCATAGGCTCTGACGTAGTGGCCCGCCTGTCGCTTGTGTTCTGACGTGATCTGAGGGAAAGGGTGAATCAAGGAAACAAATTTTTCCCGTTTCAGTTTATGTGCCAAACCAAAGACATGAAAATGTCAAAAGAATGTCAACTCCATCCTGTTGTTGATACAGTCGAGAATTAAATGTTTGCATACGAGTCTGCAACACATTGGGACATTTTATATCTTTAAAGAAGTGATTCAAGAACCTTCGAACAATGCTACATCACCTACCCCAGTAGCGTAGTTGTTATACTTAATTGTAGGGTTCATTATAAATTATGAAGCTTGCATTCGTATAGACAATAATATTGTATAATATAATATATTATATTATATTTATTATATTATATTATATTTACACACAGGTGATCATTCTCAATAATTTATTAAATTATTGAGAATGATCACCTGTGTGTAAACAATTATTTAAGCAATCACGCTCATACCGCAGCTTGTCGGCCACGCACTCCGCAGTGGTTAACGTAATATGGTTAGGTAAATCGAGAGCTATCCAACGAGTGGTGAACGACTTTTGTACGATGATAACTGGCGAAGATAAAGTTCCGTAGCACCGAATCGGTTGTAAGCGAAACTCATAGAAATTTTCGTGACGATTTCGGGTGACGCTTTTGTGTAACGTTTTTCGAGTTATGTACCAGAGTAAAGACATAAAATGTCAAAATCTGTCTTGGCAATCGAAAGGCTAAGTTCGTAAATGGGCGGAATTGGGCCACTCTAAGGGGGTTTTGGGGAGTTTCAGGGGATGAATAATAATTCATAAGTTCAAAAAATGAAACAGTCTGAGTGGCACCTCATTTTAAAGGTTTCTCTATGCTGAGCATGACGGTGAAGTCAGAATTGCGATATCTTATTCCGTTTTCTAACTGGAGCACTTTGAAGATGAAGAAACGTGATTGTTATGTAAAAAAATGTTTATCCTTCGTCGATTCCAATAGTTCATTATTGAATATAATAAACCAAAATGTCTCAGTTTGAACAGAATCAAATTTCTTACTTTCTGACAAAACGTCTGTGACGCATAATTAGGCCGGTAGATTTATCTATTATCGTACTCATCGATACTCTCCGCTAGCATTGATTAGTTTCTTTTATTGTTTACAAAACCCCACAAATTGGAAAACCGTTTGAGAAATCGCTGCTCGCGCGTTTCAATCGGAGTTTGTCAAGATCAACCCGACGCCAACCGGGTGCATCGGAACGGAAAAATCGTTTATCGGAACTTGAGACCATTTCAGGAAATACTGAAATGCTATAAAATTAAATCAAATAAAACATTCTACAATTTGAATGAAACATGAACATTCGAAATATCGAATTCCCTTATGAAAAACACTGTAAATATTTGGACAATGATTTATTATCTGCCTAGAACACTTAAGCATTTAATTTTTATTAATACAATACTGGCATTTTTCGTGTACCTACGTTGAAGGGTTGAAAATTAATTTTTCATTTGTGAGACCGTCATATCTCGAAAATTTTAAATCAATTGTACACATTTGAATTCCTACACTTTCATTCAGATAATGTTGTAAGATCATCCGTAGCATTGTAAGGAAAGCCGTTTATTTACAATGAGCGCTCAAAGGTAGAACCATTAAAAGGTCGTCAATATGAGCTTGAATCATACGTATGATTGAAGACGGGTCAGATTATTCAAACAGCTCATGGTTTTTAAATATCGAGTTTCTTGTTCTGAGATAGTCAGTTTTCGAGTCTACGGAATGAAGGTAATTACAAATATTTGGTCCGTGTAATAAATTATTGCGGACGTCAGTACAAAGAGAAATCCCAGAAAATACAAATTAATTCTGCATGGTTTATCATCAACATAAATGTTCAATTTAGCATTGATGTAGATAGATAGAATGCATGTATAAAAACTTTTACAAGAATTCATCAAGGAGCCACGCAATAATCGTGGAAAAGTAGGAGCATCCGATGGGTTTGCTTATACAATAGTCGGTGTCCCGAATTGGGGCATGGACAAAGCAGCAGCTGGCATCAATTTGCATTGAAATGTGATAATTATTATATATAGTTATAAAATAAAATTTATAATTATAAATGTTTTTTGTTAGTTATCAATGAATGATATAACCTTGAATTTGAAATTTAAAACCTTGAATTTGAAATGGAAAACCTTGAATTTCATTAGGAAGAAATCCACAGTCTTGCAGCATGGCTATAAGAGCAAATTTTCGAAGAAATTACTGGCATTAGGTAAAAATGTCTCTATTTTACAAGTTTTATAACAAATTTTGTCTCCTTTTTGCCGAGTATCACCTCAGTTTATAGATTTTTCAACGCTGAGCATGATGGTGAAGTCAGAATTGGGACACCTCATTTCGTTAACAGATTAGAGCTGATGATCCATGAAGAACATCTCAAGTAACAACCACGTTTCTTCATCTCCAAAGTGCTCCAGTTTGAAAACGGAATAAGTTATTTGAATTCAGACTTCACCATCGTGTTCAGCGTAAAAAAAAATCTTTGAAATGCGGTGTCACATGTTTCATTTTGGAATTTGTGAGTAATTTTCCCCCTAAGAACGCCTAAAGAGTGGCCCGATTATGCCCATCTCCTAACTTAAGATTTCGACTGACTGCACGAATGTTGTGTGCAAATTTTTATTATTACCTAGTTCAAAATATTATTATGTGTCATTCCAGACGATAACACTGGATAGAATAGAGATTAAAAGTTCAAATTTGCACATAACATTCGTCCAGTCAGTCGAAATCTTAAGTTAGGAGAATGCCTATCTGGCCAGTCAATGACACCTAATATTTTGGTATGAAAATTTCAGTTTTAACAATACATAATTGTTTTTTGACGAGAGCAATAGTTTTCTTTTCTTCGAAAATTCGCTGAAATGTGATTTTGATGCGGAAAAACTTGAATAAAGAATCGCATGAACAAACAAACCCTCATTGATATAAATAAACTAAATACAATAAAATAAGTTTTGAGGGGGGGGTTAGAATTTTTTTTCTTTGGGCGATTCCAATGGTTCATTATCGAAGATAATAAACCAAAAAAAAAAACTATCATCTAGACAGAATAGTGATCTGTAAAGACCATAATAAACCATTTTCCAAGAATTTTCCAGCGTTTTATTGATATTGATAGAGGGGGGTGGGCACAATACCTGAATTAGTGGGTAGTCCGAGTGATTGAGAGGTGACCGCAAGTAACACGGCGATTTGAACGAATACGCGTGAACTCACTGCCATAGCGGACGGAGACGAAGAGCAGAAGACGTGAATACGACAAATCGGGCGGCGGACTGACTGGTATGAGCCGGCAGGTTTGTAGGTGATTCGCCGGGAGTTGGGAGGAAACCTGAAGGGTAGAGGGAGGACGTGACAGAGGGTGGCGGACATCCCCCGAACGCCTGATCACATCGGCGCCAACCACTGAGGGCCCCCTCCAGGATCAGCTGAGTGGTTCCTAAAGCTAATCTCGATGCTATTCACGCAATGAAGCTGTCATTTGGTATGTAGCCTCCTTAGGACTTACCCTTTGAGCAGAATAGGCCGAGGATCAGCTGAGTGGTTCCTACATCTAGATTCTAATCTCGATGCTATTCAATCTATGAAGCTGTCAGTTGGTATGTAGCCCCCTTAGGACTAACACTTTAAGCAGAATAGGCCGAGGATCAGCTGAGTGGCTCCTAAAGCTAATTTCTATGCTATTCAATCTATGCAGCTGCCATTTAGTATGTAGCCTCCTTAGGACTAACACATTCAGCAAAATATGCCGAGGTTCAACGGAGCGGCTCCTGAAGCTAATTTCTATGCTATTCACTCTATGAAGCTGTCTTTCGGTATGTAGCCTCCTTAGGACTAACACTCTAAGCAGAATAGGCCCATGATCAGCTGAGTGGCTCCTACATCTAATCTCGATGCTATTCAATCTATGAAGCTGTCAGTTGGTATGTAGCCTCCTTAGGACTAACACTTTAAGCAGAATAGGCCGAGGATCAGCTGTGTGGCTCCTAAAGCTAATTTCTATGCTATTCAATCTATGCAGCTGTAATTTGGTATGTAGCCTCCTTAGGACTTAAACGTAAAGCAGAGCAGGCCCAGGTACCGACGATTGATGCTAATTCCCCATTGAGTAAGTTTTGATAAGAAACTCACATCCACAAGTCCAAATGAATCACTTCAACTGATATCTTAACTAAGAAAATGGAGGTATATGTGAGAAAAAAAGCACACATATTTGTTACATACTTTATTAAGCGTTCCTAGGACATAGTGATTTGATTAGTTTACTAGAACAGGGCCCTTGGAAATATTGCGCCAAATACTTTTTTTGTCAAATTCCAACATAAGTCCAACATGAAAGTTCAAGAGCCTTTTATATTTTTTTGTTTATTAAAATTTAAATTTTTATATTTTGTATATATTTTTAAAGAATTCAACTTTTACAATTGCCTACTCTTCAATAAAGAAGTTTACAAGTTCTTTTTTTGTTACAATGTTTTACAATACAAGGTACAGTACATGGATTGTGAGAAAGGGAGCACACAGTAGGAAATATTCTATACTTACTTTCTGTTTGTTTATTTATATAATTTGTTTATTTTATTTAAATTATTGTTGTATATCGTTACAGTCACAGAAGTGAAACACGTTCCTGAAGGTTTTCGGTCCACGAAAACCTTCCGGGAACAATTTTAAGGTTTTTTTTTAATGAGGTATATTAGAAATTGTAAAGGACTAGACCACGCTCAAGCAACAAAAATTCGACACAAAATTCAAGAACTCGTCTTATACAAAGGCAAAAAAATTGTCCCTTATTCTTTTTAATTGGTTTAAATGTTCACAATCAAGCTGGCTTTAATCATTTGTATTACTTTCACGAACTCTACGAAAAATCGAATGGTAGCATGATTTCAGACGCCACACCGTGAAGTTGCTGAAATATAAGGAGAAGATGGGGGAAGGAAAAAACTAGCTGCAAAAACGAATTTTTCCGAGTTAATTGAATCCAAACGTAACACATTTAGAAAACAGCGTTCGGAATACAACTCCTTTTTTTTGCATTTTCTTTTTTTTTTTTCAAATACAAAGACAAATTCACACGCGATGTGGTTTCGGTGGGACACGGGCGGCGGTTCGGAATTCCAACCGTTAAAACCGTTCAAAATTAAATCAAATAAACCCGAAGGGCGAATTTTGAACGTTTCTATGGTACGCCGTGCGAGTACAAAAAATAACGCCACATAAATAACAACTCAGGACTGTCCCAAATACAGAATGCCCCTTAAGGGCTCAATGCCAAATTGGATAATCATCAAACTATTGATTTGGACTGTAATTCGAATTGTACATACCAAAAACCGAATAGACCAAGACCCCTGATTTATCCTGTTTGAAGCGGATAATTGGAAACTTGACATCATCCGGGCCCTTCAACAAACCAAATGTCGACGGTTTCAAGACCAATCGACCGCTCAAAATCATAAAAATCCGCCAAACGTGTCCGACCGTATTTTAACTATTAATAAAAAATTACAGGCAACTACGTTTTTTTCCAAACCCTGATTAATCACATTGAAATACTTCGAAATTACATTACGCAAAAAAAATGTGACAAGGTAAAACTATACCGTTTTTTTAAATATTCATTAAAAAGGTGTTGATTCGTAGATTCAATATTACTTCTTTTTTTTAAATTTAACATTTTTTTTTCTAAAAATTAAAAACGAGTAGCAGTAGGGGACATACCCATTATAAGAACCCATTACAATAACAAGAAAAAACAACTTTTGTAGCGTACATGGAAACAACAAAAAACAATGTAATTCAAGGGTGGATTTGTGGGATTCGTCAGGACCAAAATTTGTATAGAGAATTTGCGTACAAGAACATGCGTATTTAGACTGAAACAACTACGTTTGGCTCATTTTATAAGCCACTGGTTAAAGCCCTATTTAAACCTAATGTAATAATAATACATCGTCGCTTACATCAGTTTTTGAATCGGTATTGAAAATGATGTAAGCGACGATGTATAAGCAGTTGTACCGATTTCGGGGACAGTAGGTGAAATTTTAAACCGAGTAAGTGAATTTGTATGGAAAGGGTTAGCTAATATGAAAGGTGAATGCCAACCTACACCTAAGGACACACATTAAGTACTTAAGTGTAGAATTTCTTCGGCTGTATTCAAGATCATTTGAAATCTTTCAAAAAATTAGCAGTCGAAGAGTCACAGGCAATATGAATGCAATGTAAAGTACTACTGAATTTCAATTACATCTCTATGAGTAGGAAATTATTTTTCCTTATAATTCATGTCGAGTGGTGTTTACGCCAGTAGGCTTATTATTGAAATAGATTTTGTGAAGTTTTAAGCTCCATCATTTGTGACCCTATTGACGATTTGACGCTTCGCTTTCAGCGTTTGAGAATTGAAATGGCCTATATCAGGAACCAGTGGAACACCGACGCTCAAAGGCGATTCGCCTTTGAAACTGAATCTATTAAACACAATCTGGTAACTCGACGTACCAGCATCCCATATTTCACTGCTGAAACAGCTGAAAGATCCATGCATTTTGCGTACGTGGTGCAATGCATATGCACCGGCAGATGCTTAGTACGTCATCTTGCCACAGGGAAATAGCACGGCCCATGACAGCATTAGAGATTGTGGCTCCAAACATTGATGCTGCCCGTTATGCACGAACTGCAGATGCTGACAGAATCACAGCAGATTCGCTTGTCACATTCATCTCAGTTCAAGGCTGGGATAGTGCGTATACACGAATTAATGATCTGAGAGTTCCACAAGATTTAGCGTACAATCTTACCCAGCCAGTACAAGCAGCTTTGGGTGCTGCAGCGCCCTTATGGGAAAGCAATGATATCAACGCAAGAGCAGATGTAGAATCTGCTACTTTGATAATAAAGGTCCTGATGATGTTGTACATTAGACATGCCACTCCAATGGCACTTGCCATAGGAGCAAACTTGTATACTTTAGCTTATGTGGCTCTAGGAAAGCGAGGAACCATCTCGCAAGATAAACTGACTCGAATTCAAAATGCAGTATGCAATGAAAGCCGTAGAGCCATAACAGTATCAGCAGATGAGATATCTGTTTTCTATACAGAGATGTCGAGCATCCTCACAGCCCAGAATGCGAGAACCATAATGGAGAGCTTGAGCGTCGAAATGGAGGCCTTAAGCTCAAGATTGCGCATTACTGTTGACCAGTCTATGAAAAGCGGGCTGACTGCATATTGGGCGATCAATACTGCTGTAATGGAGTTCCCAACGTTCCCATGGGCTGAAGCCCGTCGATATATCTCTGCTGATGTTACAAGATACCGAACTGCTTGTGCTCTTGTTGCAGGAAATGAATACTAATGGTTTTTCTTCAAACCTAGGTGATGCTGCAGCCCCAATGTACCGTTCCCTTGCATGGCTTTGTATGCATTTACTAGTTGCGCATAAAGGGGCAGAATACGGGTCTTTGACTCGTTACGCTACATCCAACAGAGGTGCTGACAATCAAGCAGAGCGTCAGGCTCTAATCGACAATTTTGTGCCAACAGTTGATGCTGCAGATCAAGCAGCTACCTAAGTCAAGGAGAAAGGTTCTCGTTTTTAAATAAAAGAACTACCTACTTTCAGAACCTTGAAAATTATAAAATCACATATAATTCAAATGAACCAACTTTAGAAAATAGCAATTGAAAATAAAATCACGATTTGCAATACCAGAAAATAAATTAAACAAATTTGATGGCTCATGAAATTAAATGATTGTTCAAAGAAACGAAGCAAAGAAAAACGCAGCTGGAATCGAAGAAGGCTAACGTTGATTGATGAGGGGGGGGGGGGGATGCAACAGGGCAATCCAGTATCCTCGAGTTCAAGATTATTAAGTACCTCTAATTTGGTGACTCACCGTGTTATCAAGTTCCTTCAAATGAAGGGAATACCTGTTCTTCAAAGGCGAAGTTGGCAGGAATTTGGGTATTGGAGAGGGCGAAATACCGCACCGCGTGGAGAAATCCGGCGTAAATACGTCGGAGGATTTGTTTGACTTCAAGGTGATGTCACAAGGCGATCTCAAAGTTTTTCGAAAGTAGAGGTAGAGGCGGCGAGGGGAAAGGTAACGGCATCGATGGGTGTTGGGGAAGCGACTATTTTGAACGCCGGGTCGAAGTCGCAGTGCCAATGCAGCTGATCGCCCAAACCCCATTGAACAACAAACCACAACTCGTCGCACAACAAAATAATAATAAGCCTACTGGCGTAAACAAGTGGAGCCACTGCATGGAGTCCACAAGCGTACAGAAGCGTTAGCCTATTTATATTATAAAACAGTTGGGGTGTGGCAAAAGGGATTCGGTAGTACATGAAGAATTTGCATTCAGTTTCACGACACACGACAAAATTCCACCATGCGTACACGAATAAAAGATCTTTACAGTATTGTACACCCCCCCCCCCCCCACCCACCCAGCAACAAAACCATAATAAGCAGACTTCACCCAACGATGAGTACTAGGTTCGTTTCTGCACACATTGAAGAGGTCTTTGTTATTTGAAGAGTTCGAATTCCACAACTGGTTGTGGCAATGCCAGGGATGAAATTAGCAGAAAAACCGATTAGATGGGTGAGTTATCATTAAGGTACATAATCCAAAGTTTTAAGGGAGATACCCAGCTCAAAGCTTACGATCTCCCCCCCCCCCCCAGTGCAAGCAGCAGGGGAGGCCCTCCGGAGAGGGGACTGATACCTTAGTCAGTATATCATTAAGGTACAATTTGAACAACGGCCACACTCCTCAGAAGCAGAGGTCTTCGAGTTATCCGAGATGTCCTGGAACGCCCCAATTTTGGCTCGTCGCCAAAGTTTTCCGTCTACTAAAACAGCCACACGGGCGACTCCTCAACGAGCATGCGCAGTCCAAGTCGTCTGCAGAAACGAACCTGTTCCTCCAAATTAGCCATTCTCCGTTAACATGGGTGAGGTTTTTTTTCAAGATTTTAATGTTCCACTACTTTAGCACCCCCACAACGAAAAATTAGAAATATGAACGAAGAGAAAAAAAAATTAAAAATACAGTATGTAATTTTACAATCGATCGAACTTTTCTGTCTTTTGGTCCTAACGAATCTCCAATACAAAGAACATCACAATCAGCATCATGGGCGCTACATTACACTTACTGACACTATAATCACTACAACCATAGCAATCCCCCAAAAGAAACAACGAGAAAAAAACACCCTAAGTGGCCGGAAGTATATTTTTTCCGACCCTATATTAAACTTGAAAAAAAAAATTTCCCCTTTCAAACTAACAATCAGGCACTGGCCATTTACAGGGCTGAACAAATAACCGTAAATATTAACAATTAAAAATTACGTAAGAACTCTTAAATAATTGGGATAAAAAATTGTCTATCTAAAAACTAAGCTAAACACGTCAAAAATGCATACTTTTTTCAATGAGCATTACAGGGAAAAAGAGCAACCGCGAAAAATTGTGTACAAAACATTTGAGGTTATCAGTGTTTATTAATATAAACTATTTTGTTTAAAAATTGGCACTAAACTTTTGTTTATTTCAAGTCGAAAAAATTAAAACAATCCCATGGTAAACAACACGAACAGCTACCTGTACAAGTAAAAGAGAGAGAAAAAAAAAACATCCGATAAAACGTGCGGTGTTAAAATAGAGATCAAAAATTATTTCTAAGCTTAAAAAAACAGCTAAAATAAATTAGAGAAAAAAAACGTACGGACAATAACAACCAGCTGTGAAACACAGCGTTGCACCCACCACCTCCATAAGCGTTGAATAAAATAGTGTACAAAAATAGCGAATGTGAAAATGGTTCTAAAATGGACCGCTTGGGGGTCTTAGTGGATTGTAAATTTTGAATGTGTTGTGATTTGAAATAAGTTGAATAATTTGTCATTTTAACTGGGGAATTGGTGTGTTTCGTGTGTGTTGAAGGGGAAATGCCGAGTTTGTGAAAAAAACGAAGATGGTGGTGTAATGTTGGTAGAGTTTGCGTAAGATCAACGTCCTGAAGCCAATGTGGACCTTTCAAGCCAAAGTCAGGTAGAGAGCCAAAGCAGTTGGCACTTTAGGCGATATTGGGGAAGAGAAGCCAAGTAGATGTTGTTGAACAGTGCGATTTGATAGTTTCCTGTCAGCTGCTCAAACGGGGGCATCTCAAATCTGGCTCTGTAAAGTGAGAACAGGGAGAGAATCGAATCTTTTGATTCTCGACAGGTCCTGGAGGAATAACAGGCATTCCTTGAGCCGGACCAGTCAGTCTCCCTGAGCCAACTTCGTCAACAGAAATACTTGTAAAGCGGCACAACGGAAGGGAAGATTCGCCCGCTGCTTGCCAAAAGCAGCCCTGCTGCCTGATGACAGGGAGATGTGTAGTGGTAAAAACAGTCTCTGGACATGTGTTACTAGTTGAGGTGGAGCTGACGGTAACGCCGTTAGCTGCACAAAAAACAGATTGTCCAAACTCAAGGTTCTCCTATCCCAATTGAAGTTCTCAAAACTCTGCTGAAATCAGCTGGATCAGGTAAAGGGATTTATATTTCCAGGTCTTGTTCGTCTGAGGATTGAGGTCGTCTTGCACTCTGTTCTGTATCAATTGAGACTGATTCCCAATATTTCGATCCAGAAATCCTCAGCAAGCATGTGAAAACCTCGAGGTGGTACTCCCTTGTCTAGAAAACCCGCTCAGCTTTAACCAAATAACAGGAGTGCGAACCCTGACTTGATTCCCACTTCTCCTCTCCTACTCCTTCCTTTACTTATTATTATTAACACTTTGCCGGACGCACAGCCAAACCCCGTCGAGGGTGATAAATGTCCTTCTATCGATCCTTATTGCTATGCTTGGTTGCTTTTTTTGTCACCTTCACTACTATTCTGCAAGTATTCATTTTTAAATTTTTAACACATTTTGTAACCTTACTTTTTGGGCGTACACGAGCTTGCCTAAGGATTAAAAACAAACCAATTTCCACTTCAACACCATCACGAAATTACAGAAACGTCCAAGCAACTATTCCAAATAGGTATATATAATATATATATTATATTTATTTTTTTTTAGGTTTTCTTTTTTTTTGGTTTTTGCAAATGTGATATCAAGAGCTAGAGCGTGGAAATCATAAACAAAAATGTAAAACATAAGCAGTGTTCGCTAATTGACGAAATCGATTAACATGTAAATTTGATAAATCGAGTCACTCACACTAAACACGAAAAGACTGTACAACGCTTCAAGAATCGTCAGTAGAAAAAAAAAGATTATGTCGAATCACATAGCAACCACTACATACCACAATTGGAGAAAACCGCACACAATAAAAGTCATCATGACCCAACTGACTACAAATTGTTAGAGGTAAAAGAAAAAACTAGTTGGTTATGCTTTTGAGGTAGGGAAGAAAATGTGATGGTGACTAAATATGTCGAATAAATCTAAGTGGTAGAGTAATTCTTAGAATATTTACATTATGAAGCTCAAAAGAAGTTAATCAAAAAACGAAAATGTCTCGTAGTTTCAAATGTGGCCGTCATGGTATTTGAAGTATTTGAACTACTTCCGCATGCTTCACCATGCGAGTACGAAAATTAAAGTGGAATTTCCATTCGGGGAGAGCGGGCTTGAGAGCTCAACAAATAAACAAGTACTTATCGTAATTGAAAAATAAATCAGGTACCTCTTTTTTGACGACATGTCCTGTGAAGTGGAGAAAATGATGCGTTCGGAGTGAAAGATTTGATGAAGAGGAGGTGAAATTCAAGGCGGATGTACATAAAACGGTAAAGCACAGTTACTGGTTAATGGTGGTGCAACGCTGCCGAAATCAACGGAAAAATGTCGTTCTAATTGACACCGAACCGACTACATTCCCAGAAATTATTACATAAAAGAAAAAACAAACCATACTAAGTGAAGCATAATATATTATACTTAGTTTTTTAAAATGGACAAAAAAAAATTGTTAAGAGGTAACCGTGAGTGGGAACATTGAAGAAAACATACGTTCTTTACCACTAAGCGGAAAGTGTAGAGGTAGGTAAAAAGTGGTGCAATTCATGCACAATTTGGGGCAGCTACGTCAAAATGGAAAACGTAGTTTTGAGCGAAACAAGAAAATATTACGATGAACGAAAACAGTATTTGTTAAGCGGTACGTATTTTTAAAAAAGGGGAAAAGTGCCAAGAACAATAAAGGGCATAAAAATCCTTTGTTAAGCGATGGTTTTTGGATGGTGTTTAGGAGCGGATCTGTGCGGCTTCAGTGTGGCCGGGGGCGGAGGAGGCGTCTCCGCGGCAGATCGGGCACGTTCGGTTGGACTGAAATGAAAAATAAAGTGGAAAATGTGACATTTGTACGTGAAAAGTAGCTGATGGACGATCGGGTAGACCCGAGGTTTGTTCGCGGGAAGGTGGCAAATTCGAGGGAAGTGGTACTTTCGAATTCTCACATTTGTTTTCTTCACTGTAATGACGATGAGGAGTTTAAAATTTGGCAGATATGGACATCATGACTGTCTGTACGCTCATCTAGAAGGTTTAACCATCACAGTCGATTCTACAACTAATTTCTGATGAAAAGTGACCTATAAATGTTTTTTATACTGGTCGAAATCCAACTTTTTTCACTTTTTAGAGTTTTTTTCGTGTTTTCGACCTTAAGTCACTAAAATGGCCATAAGTCCCTCATTTTTCAGTAAAAATTCAAATGTGATTATACCGTTGGAAAGAGCGTTGCCAATATTTCCGAAATTTTCGAGACTTTCCTATTCGGGCTCATTTCTCAATACATTCAGATATATCTGAATCTTCTTCCTAAAGTTTTATTCAACACCAGGGAGATAGGGAATTTAAAGCTCTTTCCACCGGGATTCGTTTCTATACACCTAAGAAGCGTTAATTTTATTTGTTATTTATTTTTGTTTATATTTAATTACATAGTGTTTTAGAAAAAAAGTAGAGAAATGGGAGACAAATGCAATCAATTTTTTTCCTCCATTTCTCTTTTCTTCAATATACCTATTATATTGGCGGCAATCATTTTAAATCAACTTACTTTCAACCACTTGTCCACACACTTAGCGTGGAATTGATGTGTGCACGGGAGACCCCTGAGGATCTGTTTCGCCTCAAAGTCGCACATGCAGACGACGCACGAGGTCTGTTCAGACTCGCTGCATTCCCCATTCCACCTGCAATAGAAGATATGTTTGAATTTATTTTTATATATATATTTTACAAATGGCGACCAAACTCAGAATAGGACATTTCGCCTTCAGCAGTGACAGCGTAAACAGAGATGAAATAATCTTACTTGTAAGACGGGAGGCGATCGATTTCAGCCTTTGTCAGGCCTCTAGGCTTAGCTTCACCAAGCCGCTCGGCAAGGCTTAGAAGTTCCTCGTAGTTCTCAGGAAGGAGGCTGTCGTTCCGATCAAACTCTTGAGTCAAAGTCGAAATCTGTCGGTTACCGAACAGTGCGCTGAAAAATAAAAGTGAAAATGAAATGAAATGAAAATAAAAAATAAGTTTATTCCTTCAAAAACCTATTATACAATCAGTACATTCAGATTTATTAAACAAACATTTTAATTTTAAATAAATGAGTACGATATAATAATGTGGAATTACCCCACTTCTTTCATCCCAAGAGTCACCCTCACAAAAAAATGCCGTGTCATCAGCGAATAGATAGGTATGACATTTTAAAGGGAGTTCTCCCCTATCCTATTTATGAATATTAAAAATAAGAGGGGCCCAAGAGTACTGCCTTGAATGACACCAAAATTTACCTGTTCAACAGTACTATCAATTCCGTCAATGGCAACCACCTGTTGTCTTCGTTCCAAATAGCTCTGGAAGTTTTTTTTTTTTTTTTTTTTTTTTTTTAATGCATTTATTTTAAAAATACCATACATAAAATACATAATGCTTAGTGCTACTTAATGCTACTCCCCTCTTTAAGCAGAGCAAAGTATTTCAATAGGATTTTTGAATACGAAGGGAATGAAGGGATGTGATAATTAAGTAATTGTTCAGGATCAAGACAAATTGACGTGAAACAATCATTGAAACAATGCCATTCTTATTGGAAAGTAAATTCCGTGAGTAATTAATTTTCGTGTCCAAGACAAATTCATTAATCTTCTTCTTCTTCATCGAAGGTCGGCGATCATGTTTGCACATCTCTCACGGCCTAGCCCTGTTATATTAATCCAGTAAAATTAAAACCTAAACGAAGTAACATGGGGGAATGCTGGAAACCGACCTCCAGGGGTTGACCATAACTTTTGGTGCCCGAAAAACGTCGAGATTTTCGGACTTTCTTCGGTTGTTTCCCTTATAATTCTTGAACAACAAATCCTAGCGTAAACCTTACCAAAGATAAATTAAAGAGCATTACATTTTGCGTCAATCAACATCTATAAAAAAAATTCCGAAAAAGTACCTACCTATAAAATTTGACATTTATTTAACAAAGTTTCAGATAGTGATATCCAGACAACATGGAACACAAAACGCAGGAATTTTGATTTTTGGCGTCGGTCTAAGTACAGCCGTTTGACGACAGTCACCTGCTCTTGGAACACGAACCGTTATGGTGCGTCTACACGCTCAAACAATTTGCGCAGCAGATCGTTGCGACTGGACCTTGTTCTATACTAAGTTTATGGTCATTGAGCAATGAAGCTGGGCTACGTCCAGACTACTACAGTAGTAGCAGAGCCAAAAATCGGAAATATTATAGTAACTATAATATTTTCGATTTTTGGCTCTTGTGGTGAGGGGGGGGGGGGGGGGTTCCCAGTCATGTGGAATCAGTCAACTTACAAGACGTAGAGCCATCCGGGGATGGTGCCTGATGAGCGTCTCAGCCTGCTGTTAGCACGTCTTGGAAGCTACAATTGAAGAAAAAGAAGAAGAAAACACTTTCAGGTTGATGTTTGTGAAGTGGAACATTTTGTAAGTCCAAAGATATTTTTAAACGGATAAAATGTTTCTGTGCTTTCTGGGTAAATACGGGTTAAGTCCAAAAAGTAGGTTTTGAGCTACATGCAATTGAAAGTTTCATAATTTTTTCAAAATCGCGTATTAGAGAAACTAGTCCAAGTCAAGCATGGGTAATACGAGTAACAGCGACCGTTTGGTAATAGGTTGTGGTATTAGGTTAATTTGGTATAATAGATTACCGGCGATTCGGGAACCTTTCCAGCGCCCAACTGGAAACCCAGTCCGAGTTAGGCGCAGGAAAGGTTCTCGCATCGCCGGAAACCTATTACCAAAATAACCTAATACCAAACCCTATTACCAAACGGTCGCTGTTACTCGAAACTAACTCAATACTCACTCAAATTACTTGTCGACAGTTATGATCGCATACCTTTCACGCATTCGTTATCCGTAACCTATTACCTGGAATAGGACCAGCCAACCTATTATCATGGAATCCTGAATGGCCGGCGACAAAGAGGCCCTCAAAGGCCTTTCCCCCAAGTTCTCAAAACAGTTATTCCAGTAATAGGTTTTGCTGTTAATAGGTTATCTGGTATTAGGTTACTGGACAGTATTAGGTTATTTGAAGCTGTTACGTTATACAGGGTGTAACCCTCAAGGTCGTACCACCTTAAGGGTTACAGGGATCGATTCTACAACTAATTTCTCATGAAAACATTGTCTATAAGGAAATTTCATCTGAAATTAGTTGTAGAATCGATCCCTGGCCGGTGGTACGACCTTAAGGGTTACACCCTGTATATTCCCCACCCCTAGTCCAAGTGAGCTGATAGACTTTTAAAATTTCTTTAATAGGCAATTTTGGAAAAATTATTTCTCTTTCAATTGCATGCCGCTCAAAACCTACTTTCTTGGACTTAGGGCGGAATTCATAGTCCTGCCTAAAGTAAAGAAATATCTAAACTTCCGAAAGTAAAGAAATATCTAAAGGAAATGCTTAGTCTGATTTCTAATTCATAGTCGTTGACTTCCGGAAGTCAAGAAAAATCTTTACTTTAGCAAAAAAAAAACTTAACTTTCGTAAGTTAAGAAAAATCTTTGCTAAAGTCATAATTTTTCTAAATACTCTTGTTGAACCTGAAGTTGGCAGCTCCGACGGTGGGTAACCAGCCAGAAGGTTGCAATTGTGTTTATATTTTGTACGTGATTTTATAGGTTTGTGACATTGAAAAGAGTTCAATTTGGACAGTTCAAACTTATTATCCCCTTAGGAACTGTCTAATAGTGATTGTGGGGTCGTCGAACTGTACTCAAGAGATGAAATCATGGGTTTTCCCAAATCCTTCAGCCCCGAGCATTACCAGTCTTCAAATCGTCGTCACCTCGATTTCAAACCGTTTGTTATTCCTGATTTTAAACATATTTGGCTTTCTCGACCCTGGTTTTAAAATATAGGGGAGAAGTGGAAAACAAAAAGGGCGATGCCGTGTCTGTGATGAAAAAAAGAAGGCATGGGAAAAGATAGCCGAAGAGTTCAACTGCTCGACAGGACAACGCTGCCAAGTAAGTTCAGCATTCATCATCTTTTTATTATAATTTAGGTGATAATAATGATTAACAGGACGTTTCCATTTGTTTTTCGACCGGTCACGTCGAGGCGAAATTGCTTGGTTAAGATGTTTTCCTCATATTAGAAAGAAAGTTCCTCGATCGATTTTCACAACCGTCCCGTCACGATATAATGAAATAGCGTAAAATTAATCATTATCATTATGATCTTTATGATAATGATTATTATCTTCACCTCAATGATAATTATCATTATGATCTGACTGTAGAACCGTAGGTCTACCGTTTGTTGTTAATGTTGTACCTAGTGGTCTTTCGTCGAATATGATACATTTATCTTCCATTTATTCTAGTAATGTTTCAATAAAACGAAAGGGTAGGGTTTTGAGCCTGTAAAGTTGTGGTTGGTTCTATGCCGACAAGTCTAACGTTATGGATAAAAATAAGAACTGTCACTTTTCTTCTATATCATGCGTAAAGCGTCCGAAGATAAGAAAAAAATCATTAAAAAATCGTGATTTCCTGGACATTTTTCATTAAATAACCTGGAAGGAAGCATTCTAGACCCCAATATGGGGGTTTATTCGGATTCGTTGTTCAATGTTCTATAGAAGACACATTTTTTGGGAATGTTTTGAGTTCTTTGGAAGGCTACATATTTTTTGAATTTTGGTCATATTTGAATAAGATATTCCAAACATCACAATCATATCAAACATCACAATCATATTCGACGAAAGACCACTAGGTACAACATTAACAACAAACGGTAGACCTACGGTTCTACACTCAGATCATAATGATAATTATCATTGAGGTGAAGATAATAATCATTATCATAAAGATCATAATGATATGGCGAAGATCATAATGGCGAATTTTGGAAGAAATATCTGGGTTTATGTAACATGTGATGTTACATAAACCCAGATATTTCTTCTAAAATTCGCCTGTTTAGCGTCATTCCTAAAATTTTGGACCCATTGCAAATTCGATTCAATTCACTCACTCATTCATTCACATTATAGATTTAAAAAAAAAATGAGTGTACTTTTAAACAAAAAATAACATAGTTCTCAGTGGTAATTTAATAAACTGTTGCAGGAAAGAAATCCAGCATGGATGACTTCGAGGTTCGCATCAAACAAAACCAACAATTCATGGAGCATGAGTGAAGGCGGAAGAACTGAAAAATGAGCTCTTCCAAAATCAAATCCGCCATGAAGAGGAACTTTGTCAATCAGGAAAAAAAAAAAAATACTCATAAAAAATAAATAGGTTAGAGAAGGAATCAGAAATGTAATTACTTAACTGAAAACTGTAATTATACCTTGTTATTATACCATATAACTATACTTTATTACTATATTACCAGCATTATACTTCATTACAAACTTCATAATATGTGAAGCATATAATATATTATTATTATTATGCAAGTAAGTATATATAAGTAAGTATATAAGTAAGCAAGTATGCAAGTAAGCATATTATGTGGGATGTAGAGGATCTCGAGGTTCGGTCACAATTAAAGACGTGTTTTCCTACGTTTCGACTATTTATTCAGTCATTTACAAGGGCTACGACAGAAAAGATAGCACAATCCGGACTTAATAAAACTATTGGCTTAATTTGTATGGATGGGTACATGTAGCTAATATGCTAGGCGATTTTGTGTTCTTACTTACAGAGTGCAGGCTTCTTCCAAGTCGGCAAAATGCACCATTTACATAGCTCACTTAGGTTTAGGAGAATTACTAGTTAGGCCAACTAAAGCTGTGGAATTTGGATGTTTCGTGAGAGTATCAACACTATTTTTGTGAGGATTCAGTCTCAACTTGAGGTGGGAGTGGCCTATGAATGTTTTCCCACATTGACAAGGCATTTGGTATAGCAAATCTGATTTCATTGATGACACAAAAATAGTTCGATATGAAAGCAATAAATTTAAGAGGGAGATCAGGGAGATGATATTGATAGAACGAACCAAAGAATCAGTAGTTAATAAGAGATCAGATGTAAAGAATTTGAGCAAAGTATACAGTAATGTCATTCATACTAGTTTTAAGAAAAATCCTATGAGAACCAGTGTAAACCCTTCACCCAGTCATTAGTATACCTACCTACATATCTACAAACAGTACCTTTCTGCCCAACCCCCGCTAGTTTCATGTACCTACCGTTAGGCCATATATACCGTTATCCTCCAAATATCAGTGTAGTCTTTAGTTGTATAGTGGAATCCAGAGGCACATGTGCTCTGTAAGTACGAACACAAAATCGCCTAGCATATCAGCTACATGTACCCATCCATACAAATTAAGCCAATAGTTTTATTAAGTCCGGATTGTGCTATCTTTTCTGTCGTAGCCCTTGTAAATGACTAAATAAATAGTCGAATCGTTGGGAAACACGTCTTTAATTGTGACCGAACCTCGAGATCCTCTACATCCCACATATATATATCGGAATATGGTCGATAACCTTCTCCACACAAGTAAGTATATTATATACTTGTAGGTTCCTAGTTATACCAGTTGAATTATAATAAACCAAGCGTTACATTGTGTTCTTGTTTTGAATTGCATCAACTCAATTTGTTCTGTATTTGAAAATTGGGCACCTACTTAATGAATCATACAAGTTATTCACAAAAGTTTATTTACAAGAATTTTTCAAAATTTTTCTCTTTAAAAACTAAATAATGTATCTTACATTATTCTCAAAATGTAGGGCTAGCATGAGGGAAACAATCATAACCCAACATGAATATTTTTTCTCGGCATATGAAGATATGGCATAAAACCACAACCCTACCAGAACTTGTGTAAGGGAAAGCCTCTGTTATTTGGCGACCATGGATAATGATAGGTAATGATCAATCACGGTATCCTTCCGAAAACGGAATCTTCCCCTGAATTGCTCGTCGTCCAACATTTCCATAGGGTTCTGTGCATCCCGTATGTACCTATAATAGATCAAAATATTTCACTTCGTTGTATCTGCCTCATTAAAAATACCTACATATATTTGAACTTTCTATAAGTATAAAAAAGAAACACACACAAAAGCATGGAAAACAATTGATTGTTTTCCAATAAAGGTTGGAAAACAATTGAAAAAAAACCACTTCGCCAGGTGTTTACATACCTTCGGGGCCTTCGAACTATCGTAATACGATCATCCTGGTCGTCGAACTCATCCCACTCATCATACTCGAAAATGTGTTGATACTCCATAATGAAATGAAAATGCGAAATGAAATGAAAGTAACAAACGAATGTAACAACGGAGATCTCCGTATCTATACTAATCACGATGACTTCAGTTAAGGAAATGCTTAAGGTAGGTTCCGAGCTACCTCTGATTTCGGTGCGAAAATGGGGCTGAAAGTAAAGTAACGACTTGACTTTCGGTCTATGAATACGGCCAAAGGAAATGCTTAAGCATTTGCTAAAGCATTTCCTTAGTGACTGACTATGAATTAGCTCAAGTCGCCGTTTCTCCTCACATCGTCACTTAAGCATTTCCTTTCAACTTAGTGAGGACTATGAATTCCGCCCTTAACTGCCTTTACCCAGAAAGCACAGAATTTTTGCGAATAAATTCAAAAGTTGTGAGTAGGATTTTACCTCAGAGACGAAGAAGCCTCCCGGGATGTGGAGAGTGGGCTGGATGAGAGTAGGGGTAGACGGTGCTGGAGGAGGCGGGGCCGAAGCCCTGTGGTGATGGTGATGATGGTGGTGGTGGTCATGATGGTGGTGATGATGGTGGTGGTGATGGTCGACGAGGTGGTGGTGCCCGCGATGATCGTGGTGAAGGTCGGCGCCGTAGCCGGGGGCAGGAGCGGGTGCTGCCATCTGCGGATGGTGGTACTGCACGTGGGCCATCGGCGGCGGGATGGCGCTGCTCGACGTGCTCGTTCCTACAACACCAAATCAAAATCGCACCAATCAACATCACAGTTGGTGTCGTCTTTATTGGCTCAATCCAGAAGGAAATTGTACAATTCAACTTGCAGTCTGCCGAGTGACTTTTTAGCGAATTTTCTATTGTTCTCGGTCAAAAGTTTTTAAACTCGAATTTTCGAAAAATTGTCATATCAAAATCCGTTCCAGACCTCAGGATTCAAAATTAACTGCCAAAAGTCACCAAAAATCATATTTATGTATGTGTCATTCCAGACGATAACTATGGATAGAATTGAGATAAAAAGTTCAAATTTGCACAAAAAATCCGTCTTGGCAATTGAAAGGCTAAGTTCGTAGATGTGCCGAATCGGGCCATTCAGGTAGGGGTTTTGGGGAGTTTTAGAGAGGAAAAATTACCCATAAATTTCCATAATTAACCTTTTCTTTAAAAGATGACAAGTAAGGAATAAGAAGGCTATTGTAAGTACCTACCGATCTTTAATCAGAGAGTACCACATTCGATGTATACCAAATTAACCGAATAGCTTCATACTTGAATACCTATACCTACTTAATTACCCAATAAGATTAAGTTTAAGATTGCCCGTTAAAACCAGTTATATCTTCGAAAATTCGCTCTTATAGCCATGCTGCACGACTGTGGATCTTTTGGTTTATTATCTTCGATAATGAACCATTGGAATCTTTTTCGGTTCTTCACCTTCAGTGCAATATGACTGTTGTGTGAAGTTACGTGATGTTAGTAATAAACTAATTAAATAAATATAATGAATACATAAAAAGTTTACCGTTGGTCAGGAGAGGAATGCGGGGAGATAAGCTGTGTACAACGGATGCTAAAGTGGAGGGGGTCGAGGCAGGGTGATGATGGTGATGATGGAGATGCGGCGCCTGCGGCGGTGGCTGAGGCGCCACCTGAGGCGGCGGTGGCGCCGCTGACGTCGGTGCCGGAGGAAAACATCCGGACGGCGCTCCGCTGCAGTAGAGCGGATGCAGACCGCTACCGCCTCCGCTGTACAGTGAAAGCGGCGGAGGCACAGACATCGGAACCTGTTTATTCACCAATAAATGAAATTTTAAAAGATTGAAATGATGTGAGACGGTTCAATACAGTAGGAATTTTGAGTATTCACACGTAATTTGGAACGTGTTATGCAATAACGACCTAGGGTAGTTACACCAGTTGAGGACACTGCACCAGTAGAAGGCACTTGTGACTTCAACTCTTAAAAATAAGAGATTGGAACCACTAAATTGTTTGAATTTGGAGCCATTTCAAACGTTAATCTGTGCTGAGTTTCCCCTAGAATGTTCTCTACGATTGGAATTGTCGCGGCGAGGTTATTTCAGAACCATCTGCAATTGACTTAGTTCGTTCTTTCACCTGACCCTTCATGTGTGTTATTGTACATACCTGAGGAAAGGGATCCATCACCAGGGGCGCAGGGGGATGAGAAGACGTTGGATGAGCAAAGGGCGGAGGTGGTGTCGGATGAGGGTGCATCCGCGGAGGCTCAGGCGCCCACTCACGATGGTAACGCGGTCTCCTCAGAGTCCCTGCAGTGCTGTTGCAATCACTGGAAACAAAGACGTGAATCGTTAAATTATTCAAAATCAAAATGTTCTTGAATGTCGTCGAGCGCCTGTACGTTGTGATGAACAGGAGGCGTAGCCAGACTTTCGATGAAGGGTGTCTAAACTTGGGCTTACGGCGAGAGTTGTGGAATACTCTCCCCAGAGGTGTATAAAAAAACCAGAATGGGAGGGAGGGGTCCCCTGCCCTAATCATCCTCAACCACCCTGAACAGTCCCGCGCCATTACTAGTCATCCTTTACCATTCCAAGCCTTTTTAAGCATCTCAATGCCTCTTCAGCCCTAGTCATTTGAAACGGACCAAAGGTACCCTTCAGCAGTCCTCAATCATCACGCCACTATGCCACCTATGGATGATTCCAAGCATTCCTTGGTCATCTCAAGGCCTCTTCAGCCTCGCCAGGCGTCCCCTAGTCCATTGAGGCAGCCCAAAGGCACCCTAGAGCAGTCCTCAATCATCCCTAGTCATCCTCTACCATTCCTCTATCATCCCAGCCCCTCTTCTGCCTCACCAGGAGCGTCCCAATCCATTGAGACATACCAAAGGCACCCTAGAACAGTCCTCAATCACCCCTAGTCATCCATGACCATTCCAAGTATTTCTCGAGCCCCTGAAGGCCTCTCCAGCCTCACCAGTCATTTTAAACCGTTCAAAGCCACCATTAAGCAATCCTTGACCATCCCCAGTCAGTGACATAGCCAGAATTTCGATAGGGTGGGGGGCTGTACAGACTAGGGCCTACAGCGAGAGGAATGGAATACTCCCACAGAAGTTTGGGAAAAACCCAGAAAGCGTGGGGAGGGAGAGGAGGTGGACTCCCTACATTGCGATTAAACTTATTTCGAAGTAAGATGAAGTATTGATACCCATATAAGACAGTAGTGTTGTCTAATCATGCCCTTCCGCTTTTGCAGGATTAACGCTCTCCAGGTCCAAAGTTCATAACGATGCTACGACCGCAAACGCAAATAAACGCTTATAATTTGTATTCTAATCTTGATATCAGAACCGGAGGTTCTTATGGTAGTTCACAACTTTAACCTTGTAACGCGATGATAAATCTTTTTGGACTGATTTGTCTAATGTGCGAAATATAATTTTGTTTGTATTACCCTTCCTAGTTTGCGTTGAGCACCTTGTGGTTTGAAGGCTAACATACTGCACAATTAAAAGGTATCAACTTCCAGCACGATCAACCACAACTGGAGCTTTTCCATCCCACTCCTGCACTTCTATTCAGTATACGACGGATGTGGTTCTACTTTCACGGTATATTAAGGCAATTTGATTTCAATATTTTCTACACTTTGAAGATGAATAATGTCTTTCTGAGCCAAAAATGATATTTACTTGGTTCTAATGGGTAGTCTTTGGTTCCTGCGAGGCTCCCACGGGCTCTGATGATGGGCCGGGAGGGGCAGTCCGTTCTGGGAGTGGCTCTGGGCTCCCTGTACGATCCGACGCCTCTTCCTGCTCGGGCTTTCGCTCTGAACAACAAAAAAGTCACTCGTTGGTACATGCAAACGTCACTGAAGAACGAGAAATACATTGTAAAATGAAAAAAACAAATCAACCCTCACCTTGCGGGTCGCTTCATCCTGAGGGTTGCTTCTGAAGAAAGATGGGGCTTGACCGCTTGGGTGAGGAGCGTTATTCCTCATATCTACAATATAACCACAGAACCCATGTCAACAAGAAAAACAAGAGTAAAAAATCGTCTACTTCCAGTGAAACGTGAGCACACTGTTAGACTGGTTTCGGTGATTAAACCATCGTTAGCAACAAAACAATACTGAAGGTACATTACGGAGAGGTGAACTTATATGGAGATCCCAAAAGTAAAAGGTCGAATAGGATTGGTATATCTAGAGCAAACCCGGTTGCTAAAAAGATCAAGATTTAATTTTGACTGCTACACCACCTCAGAAATGAGAAAACGGACCTTTTTTAAAACCCACCTATGCAATTTGTCTATTGTGAATATTAATTAAATCTTGTAATTCACATGGCTAAATGACATTGTTAAAGCCAAAAATAAAGGGGAAAAAAGCTTTCGTTGATGGATGAAAGCATATCTTTTTTTGGGGTACCAACCAGAATGATTGGGCGGGGGATGGCGGTTGTCCATCGAAGGCGAAGGAAGAAGCGGCGGTGACGCGAGGGCAAGGAGTTGAGGAGGTCCGGCGAGCAGTGGGATCGAACTTTCCAGGGCCGTGGCGCTCCGAAGTAACTGTAACGAATTAGCTTTGAATTAACGAATTTCACTAGTGAATAAAGTTAATACAGGGCCTCTACAGAAAACCGGCCGAGTACATTTCAAGTAAATTGACAGGAAGATTCAAGTAGGTACATTTAGCTTTTACATTCTGCTATGACCTTTTTTTTCACTGACAGCATAGATTTTTTTTTGTACTTGATTTAACAAATTATTTAAAATATAACAAATTAGCATATTCATTACACAATGCACCATGAATTTCTATCTTTAGTTGTAATCACGCACAGTTTCCTAGGGACATGCTAGAGGCTCGTTTCCAGCCATTCAATATTGGTTCCACACTCTCCTGTTTCTGCGAATTCAGGATGGTCTGAAACGGATTATAAACATTTGTCGGAAATTCGAGTTTTGAAAATTTTGGAATGAGAACAATAGCTTCCTTTTCTACGAAAATTCGCTAAAACAGCAGTAAAGCGGACAAAGTTTTTTTTTTTTTTTGTCAGTTATACTTTGTCCCTTTAGAGGAGCCTTGCTAATCCAGGGTTAAATACGCGAGACACACGAAAAAATATTTAAAATCACGATTGTTTCTGACGTACCTGAGGTCTGTGGGGCGGCGAGAGGAGGAGAGATGGCGGGGGCTGGCGCATCTGCTCGGGAAGCACCCGTGTGATCAGCGTTTCGGCTGGTGGTATGAAAATTCCAGTCGCAAAACTGCGGAAAAACAAAAACAATTGATAAAGGTCAATAGGAAGTAGGAATTGGGTTGGAAAAAATAAAAACTCTATCGTCATAGGTAAAGACCGGATTTCAATGCAGCATAGATGGCCCGAATATCCAGTAAAAAACGAATGAAATATGCGACAAATATGCATTAAAAAAAATATTGTAAAATTCGAGAAATTAAGTTTCAGAAGTTGGAAAAAACTACTCTACCAGTAAGTTTGTCAGTACCTTGTCAGCAAAGTCAGGACACGGATTCGCCAATTAAAACACCTTTTGGATAACCGTTCGCCCCTCTCATTGACTACCAAAAGAATGCTATACCTAACACTCATCTGTCCAAAACGGCTCTACTCCTGTGAAATCTGGGGCTCTGCCGCGAAAACCGACATAAATAAGCTCCAGGTAACCCAGAACAGAGTGCTGCGAGCTGAGTGGTTCGTCAGGAATACCACGCTCCATAACGATTTGGACATCCCGATGGTGAATACTGTAATAAGAGAACGGAATGCAAAAATGAACACAACTATGGTAAACCATAGTAACCATGATGTTGAGGGATGTCGAGGGTCGGTCAAACTAAATCACACACACTCATAGTAACCATAGTCCTGGTCGCTGAAATCGCGGAGAATCCGCCCCCTCAAGCGTACCACAGCAGACTGAAGAGGAAACTCCCACACGACATGCTATAAAATATAATATATTTTATATTATGCAACGTTCACACTATTCGTAAGTGACAAAATCTCACAATCGGTGACAATGACTACTCATGTTACTTTCACCATCTTATCATTTTGAAGTAACACGACTAAGAATATTCACAGTTGGAAATTCTACTATTTTCGTGGCACTTACAACTTACAAATGGAACGCAACAGTTTTAAAACCATTCTCCATCTTTTTCATCTTTACAGATTTGCCAATTTTTTGTAATTAATATTTACAAAAATGTACCGTCACTTAAGATCCCACATGGGCTAACTCACTTTTCCCAACTTTAGGTACAGGACAGACAAAAAACGTGTGGCCAGTCTTGCTATAGGTTTTTCTGCATTTCGTTCTACAGTTCATCTCATTACACACTCGTGCGGAGACCCAAGAATAGTAGAACAAAATTGCAGAGAAGTCTAGCAAGATATAATTTGACAAATTGCGATCCCAACACTTGCAATATTCTGATTTGTCTCAAAATATACAAAAATGAACGGATAAGTAGGAAAAAAGGCGAAATACGTATAATTAATATAAATAGAGGGCTCACCCGCGAAGTCACAGTGAATTTCATCACATCGGAAGAGTAGGGCTGAATTATCGTATTTAGGCAGTGAGGTTAGAGCCAAATTTGTTGAAAAGGGCGTACAACGTATAGCGGGAGGGCAAATATTTGATTTTGGACGACATCAATAGTTTTTCTCGTAGAAGTAGTGATCACACTCCTTGTAAACAACGATATTCTAATATTCCAATTGCTTCTTACAACCATTAGAATTTATAGGTGATACTAGGTACTTGTAACAATACGTGGTCCTAACCCGATGTCTAACTTGGTAGATGTTTTTTTTCAAAATAATACGTTCCGAATGCTTGAACGTCTTTCAGGACGGTAATAACAAAAGCCGTAAGTGGGTCCCGTGACGTCAACGACATTTGCTTGTAATTACAAGAAAGCGCGTGGGGCCGCTACATCTTTCGACATTATTCACAGGCTAAAATCCTTGCATGAATTATAACAGTGATTCTCAACCTGTGGTCCGCGAAGCGAACATCTAATGAATTTTAATCTGGACGAAAATGAAAGCATCTACCGAAATTGGTTTACTCAACATGGAACTGTTCCGTTTTAGAATGTTTTTAGCGGTGAGTTTCACTCATCCTGAAGTGTGTGATTGCAGTAGTAGACAGATTCGTACGCGCCCAATAGTTCTGTGGTAGGCTGCCAAAAGAGCAGTATTCTCGCGAATCATTCAAAAACGTCGGGTGTACCTTAGTTGTCCCCCCCCCCTCCCTCCACTTTCAAAACGGGATTTCTCTGTGAAAATTCGTCCTTTTCTTAAGTTTGATCAGTGATTCTGAAACGTCAAAGAAAGTCAAAGTATTTAAATTTCGGTTACCATTCATTAAAAACATTCTTCTGAAAGAGGGGCACAGCTAAAGTTCTGAATGAAGGAAAAACTTCATCTGTGCTCCCCACCGCTCCCCTTGTCATATAAAGGAGAATTTGGAAGAATTGATTCAGACACGATTTTGTCAGAATGTAAGGCGTTTTATTTAGTAGGTACGCAATTAATTGGTAGAATTAGGATTGAACAGCACTTTAATGATTCGCAAGAAATTCAGGGGTCGACCTTGCGAAATCTTACTTCCCTCCTCCATAAAAATTCTCAAAGGTAACAGTGCAGGATGTGGATTCCTCTGTAGTGAATGTTCCGTTTCATGGATCGCCAGGTAGATTCTATGGTCTGGGTATCCGAGAGAGTTCCAGGGTCAACAAAGTTCACCGAGTGGTTGGCTGATCTATACAGGGTGTTCGCCACTTGGTGTAAAAGAAATAATTGGATAAAACTAGACTGAAAATGGAGTAGAACGCCGCCAACCGCACCTTTCTTTCAAGTTTTTTTAAGTTTACTCATCGTATCGCCATCATACCTAATTCTTTTTGTTCCTCCATGAGTTGATTCGTAATGTTCTATTTTCCAGCTTGAAAATGTGGTAAGGTAAATAAATGTATTTGCAACGTTTTTAATCAATAAATTGATGTTACTAATTTTCAATCTCTTTACCCTACCCTAAAGTACATTACGAAATTTGTTGAGGTGTTCGTAAGCATATTGAAATGCTGCATGTGGTTTTTTGGAATCGGTATCCAGTCAGGATGTCTACTAGGTAGGTAGGTAGGTTAGAATCACGTTTCTCAGTGTGTGTCCAATAACTGGTGAAATGTGCAAACACGTTATTGAGATTGAATTGCGAAATGAAAATTTTGAATTCATTCGATTCCAAACTTTAGTTAGACTATTCAAATTCTATGTTCTTGTAGGGCAGAGATAAATTTATAGTTTCCAAAAAATGTGAAAAAGTGAATAATCAGATGCTTATGAAGTTCGAGTTTCTCCTTAAGTGTTCAATAACTGGTAAATTTTCCCTAAAATAGTAGTAGTAAAACAATCGGGGCTGAGAACGTTATGAGTACTATACTTTCACCATAAATTCATTAGACTCCTTCCTACCAAGAACAGTACATTAAATGTACGTAAATTTTACGTGTTGAATGTAAATTTACATTGATCGCGAGTTCATAATTTGAATGATTCAAAGATCATAAAAATTATACCTGATTTCAGTGGTAAGGCTGACCTACAGGCTCCCCAAATCTTAAGGAGGAAAACGCGTGATTTAAACTCAGTGAAGTGTACTGTGCCTTGAGTGGGGTGGAGATTACATACATACATTACGTGCAAAGGTATACCGTTTGCATAACCTCATTTTATGACCTGGAAAATAATCAGTAGGTATCAGAGCATATTTCAACCAATACAGCTGTTGAAGCTGGCAACCACAGTAACCTTGTAGGTTACATCTCGGACGGAGAGAAATTGATGGGTGTGCGACATCCTGGTTTTTGTGATCAGCAACAGTTCTTAATTATGGCGATGAAGTAAATTTTGTTAGATAAATGGTTAAGGTGAAATTAATTAATTTTATGGGGAAATGAAAATACGAAGGACACGGTCAAGTTATGGTGGGAAAGGGAGTCGTGAGGGGAAACAGGTGGCCAACCTAACGAAAACTCACCCAACCATTCAATACATCCAAGAGGAAAAAAATCCAATAAAACTTGGGAATATGGGGGTTATAACGTTGAAATCAGGAATGTCTTAGGGTTGTAGAATGATGAGTAAAAATGTGATTAGGAATCGGAGTATTGACAGAGAAGAAGCCTTTCAACGGGGAATAACTAAAATGTCCATTGTTGTGTTGTGGGGCGTATCATTACGAAGTAGAGAGAGGAATTCGGTGATGAAAACCACCGTACGAAGATGAAATCTACGTCGAATCGGTTTAAAAACTTACAAACGAAGGAGAAAAGACCGTCAGAAATCGGAAAAAAACGAAGTAGTAAAACGTACGTGAGGTATAAGGGGATGCTCACCAAAGGGATCTGCGCCTCGGGATGCCGAGACTGGTGATTGAAGAAGTCAGGGTTTCCTTAGAACATTTCGAAGGGGTCGAGGAGGGATCGGAAAACGGAAAAGAAAACAAAAAACGCGAACACTGGCGATAAAACAAACGAAAAGGCGAAATAAACGCCTGGAAAATGAAACGAAAACTAGGAAAATTCGCACCAGAACCCGAAAAAAAACTTCTACGGACCACCCTTCACGCGAAAACCAAACAGACGTAACTACTCTACAGAACAAAGGTAAATCGAGGGGGAGAGGGGATGGATTCTCGGGAAAACCGCTCCGTCTAGGGGTAGTCACGTTGGATGCTAACTCACACAACGTGGCCAACTGTCCAAATTTGTCGGTAGATCTGACGATTTTCGATTCCACTTTTGTCGTTTATTGGACTCTAATAACGGCTAGGTCATGATTTTTTACGTCCAAAGTTTCACCTACTGATGTTCAATAATTTTATGCAACGTAGTTACTTAAATTAATGCGTTGAATTGTACTGAAATGCATTGAATTTTCCTCATCTACGGACTTTCAACACGCTACCTACCGTTTTTTGGTATTATTAGGTGGCAACAATGTACGGCAATGGCGGTCCTTTCAATGCGAAATTTGTCCTTTCAATTAATTTTGTAACTCGTGGGTAAATTATGAATTTAACGTTTCTGTCGTTTCATCTGCTTAATTTAACTTTCGAATGTCGTTCAAGGGATAATTGGGTTCATTTGGGTGTTGAACGTCGAAAGCACATCGATCCTTTGACAACGTCAAGGGAAATAACCTGATGTCAAGATGTTTGTTCTTTTTTGGGTTTTTGTTGTTGTACTTTTCACCCATTTTCAAGATTTTTAAATGAATTAAATTTGTCAATAACCGATGAACGTGAAATTCAACGGGGCCGGTGGCTGTTCAAGGTGTTTTCGGTGGTGGAGGCAGTGACTTGACTTCCTTTGCAACCCTTGTCCCAGTTCTCAAGCTCAAGGGCTGGCTCAAGGTGCCGCCAACCCGCCCCCCTTTCAAGAACCGTGGAACAGGATGATTATTACAATTAGTTCCACGGCAGTTCCAAATGAACTAAGTAACAAAAGTAAAAAAAACTCTGCAAATTCTTGACACAAAGGTTTATTATCTTCTAAATAAAACTCTAGCTCAACATCCAAATTTGATTTGTTTAAACAAATAGGCAGATATTGTTTAAACAATTTTACAGGGAAGAAACAGGGTGAATATTGCATTGTCATCCATCTGAGACCCAAGTTTAAAATTTCAAGTCTGTAGCTCAACATCCAAATTTAATTTGTTTAAACAAATAGGTATTGTACAATTTTACAGGCAAGAAACTGAGTGAATATTGCAGCCATCTGCGACCCAAGTTTAAAATTTCAAGTCTGTAGCTCAACATCCAAATTTAATTTGTTTAAACAAATATGTATTGTTTAAACAATTTTACAGGGAAGAAACAGGGTGAATATTGCATTGTCATCCATCTGAGACCCAAGTTTAAAATTTCAAGTCTGTAGCTCAACATCCAAATTTAATTTGTTTAAACAAATAGGTATTGTACAATTTTACAGGCAAGAAACTGAGTGAATATTGCAGCCATCTGCGACCCAAGTTTAAAATTTCAAGTCTGTAGCTCAACATCCAAATTTATTTAAACAAATAGGTATTGTTTAAACAATTTTACAGGGAAGAAACAGGGTGAATATTGCAGCCATCTGCGACCCAAGTTTAAAATTTCAAGTCTGTAGCTCAACATCCAAATTTAATTTGTTTAAACAAATAGGTATTGTTTAAACAATTTTACAGGGAAGAAACAGGGTGAATATTGCATTGTCATCCATCTGAGACCCAAGTTTAAAATTTTAAGTCTGTAGCTCAACATCCAAATTTAATTTGTTTAAACAAATAGGTATTGTACAATTTTACAGGCAAGAAACTGAGTGAATATTGCAGCCATCTGCGACCCAAGTTTAAAATTTCAAGTCTGTAGCTCAAGATCTGACACGAGTTACCAACCACGCGAGCTACTACATTAGTATCATAATATGATACCTACTATAATACTATAATAATATTATAGTATTATAGTAGGTTATCTATTATATTATGATTATATATATTAGTATATTATGATATATTATATTATTATATATTATATTATGATCCTATAATCATAATATGATACTAATATGAGAACATAATATGAAATAATGTGAACTACTTTTAGAGAAGAATGTGAATGAATTATATTTTTGAAACAGAGAAAATGTAAATCAGAATAATGTTATAATAATAATGTGAATAATGTGAATAATAATATTATGTTCTCTTAATATTCTGATTTACATTTTCTCTGTTTCACAAAATATAATTCATTCACATTCTTCTCTAAAAGTAGTTCACATTATTTCTATCATAAATGTGAGATGGTGCCGAAACTTAGGGGTAAGAAAAAAAACAGGACTACATCATGTAGTTTGTATATTATACAAACGATAGACTTCCAGTCCTTGGTCAATGTTCTGTACCAGTGAACACCAAGCTTGATGAAAATTACGAAGTCAAATTTATAGTTGTTAGTGGTGATTTCCCGCCTACTCTCGGTCGTGAGTTCTGCCAGAGATTAGGTTTCAAGAAATTCAAGAAATATTGATGTCCAGGGAAAACTTCAAACATTTTTCAAGGGATAGGGTGTCTAAATAACTTTGAGTATGACATAGACATAGTAGAGAACCCCTCGTTAAAAATACATCCAGCCAGACGAGTTCCCTATGCGATTCGGGATGATGTGAATTAGATACGTAGTTGAGATGGGAATAATCAAACCAGTCGTTGAGCCCACCCCAGCGGTCTCACCCATGGTAGTTGTTCGGATATGCTTAGACACCATGGTGTCACTGCAGTGATCTCAATAAGGATGTTCTACGAAGACATCACCCATTGCATACTGTTGGAAATGGGTATTCAAAATTAGAATCCATGGACTGTCCCATGGATCCATGAACCGTCTCATGGATCATATATATCTGTTGTATTGGTGACCCTGTTTCTGGACTCCCAGGAGAGGGCCCTGGTCTTCGCTGCGGTCCCCTCTCTAGCTCCCCCACTTGCTGTCCAGAGCTTCGAAGAGTAGGGATGGGAACCGCAAACTCTAGTATCGATACTAACGGTATCGATACTCGTTTTTTGTTTCAATACCAGGTATCGATATATTGGTTAAAAAATATCGATACTGAACAATATTGAAAGTATTGAATCGAAGAATTCCCGGGTAACCCAAAGGTGCCCTTACTGACAAGGTAAAATGGAAAAACCGCGGGTTAAATTCAAAATGTATTTATTAATATGTATATTTTATCATACATACATTTCACATGTAATAATATATTATGTGTATGATATAAGTCAAATAAATAAAATCTAAAATGATTTTTCCCCATAGACTAGTTTTAACAGTTCGGACGGCACCGACACATATATTATTACAAGTCATTTATTCAAAGTCAAATAAATATAATCTAAAATGAATTTTTTTCCCACAGACTAGTTTTAACAGATGCTAAGAAAACTCTTTGAGATAAATGTGTTGGCGTCAACCTGTTACCATAATCATCCATTATTCGGCCACACAGGGAAAACAAGCGTTCGGACGGCACCGACACAGCTAGAATGGTAAGGTACCTACGAGCCAATTTGTATAGTTCAGGGTACTCCGGTTTAATGCTCACCCACACAGTTAGAGGGTTTGCCGACCTTGGCACTGGAGGACGGTCAAGGAAGGCACGCAGTTGTGTACGAGTTTGTTCAATCGTACACAACACAGTAATTATAGAAGTATCCCGTGTTCAATACTCGATATTTTTCTAAAAAAGTATCGATACTCCCTAGTATTGCTTTTGAGCAGTATCGATACTAAATATTCGATGTATTGAATCAAAAGTATCGATACTTCAAAATATCGAGGCAGTATTGCCCAACCCTATCGAAGAGTAACTTGTCTCCGCGTACGCTCTTGATTCAATATCTAACTTGTATAAAACCAAGTGTTAATACAGTCCGTTCTTGTTCCAAAAACGTGTGTACTCTCTGACTTCACCCTATCAGGTATTGTACATTGAGTATCAACGTAAAACGGTGAGTGATCCTCATAATTCATATAAGTCTATATAAAGACTCCACGTTTCTATTTCATTGAAGCCATATTCGGATACGATATCGTGTGTTCAAGCTTGATTGATACGGTTGTAATGATTTGTAATTCAAAGTTTACCTTTTGACTCGGAACTTGACTAAAAGCCCATAATGATTGAAGCGAATGATCAATTGATTCTCTGAGCTTGGACCTTCGAGGTCACCTTCACATTGTTGTGTCGTATTTCGTCCCGTTTGTCGTTCGTAACCTGAAAATGGCCGCCGACAGCGTTCTTCGATTTTCGTCTCGGAGTTTCTGAATTCCGTTTTGACTCCCCTGGGCTAGATGTTGGTTTCTTTTCATCGGAGATCATCGTCTTATTAGCTTTTCCAAACTATTGGGTTGTGTCGCTCCACCAATTCTTCTTGTTAGGGTCTCTTGGTGACTCGAGTGCGAGCGGATTTGGCCAATCACGTTCACTTGTGCCTCTTGATGAGATGCGATTGATCGCATCAAGGCAATTTGCACTCATACCAGCAAACAGATGTGAAAGCATCGCTTACCCGTCCTCAGCGCAAGTGCGTATGTCTGTTCGAAATATCCCACAATTCGTTCAGGCGAGTGAGTACGCGAGGCTATGTTTTATAATTTTAATGTATCAAACATTCTGCCTTCCGAGTCAGACGAAGACTGATTATGTAGTGCACGACCTTGATACATCTTGTCGCTAATCAGTGTGCACAAACTTGATTCCCGTCTGGCGATACATAGGATTTCCCAGTTCGTCCACAATCCGAACAATAAATGGGCCGTACTCAAAACAAAGAGGTGTTTGATTCGGGCAAGACCTCTGAGGTTAAAGTCCTAAGTTAATTGAATTTCTATTTAATAGAAGTTCAATTCACGAACGGTGTGTCTCAGTCTCTAACTAAACGAGACTCGGCGCGGGAAGCTGCTTGTATAGAAAAGAGTCACTGAAGGGGAATCTCGAATCCAAGCTCAAGATCTTGAAAATACTTGTGTTAAATTTGATTTCAATTAACGTGGGAGCGGGCCCAGTGGATCACCCCCATTCATGGAAAAAAAAAATAAGGGGTGACTTGGATTGTATGCTTCATGATTTTGTTTTAAGCATAATTTGTTCTGGTCATCCACGGGTGTCGTAGATCATTCTTTCATGCAGTCAAGCAGAAATACGAGAAGAGGTATTTGAATTGGGTTTCATGTATGTGCACAATTTTGTCTAACCCTTTTTGACTCCTAGCTTCATTACTCACCCGGATTTATTAACAATTTTGCGTTTGGGACTAAATGAAAAACGCTTGCAGCAAATCTTGAAATTTTGAATCAAACTTGCTTTTGCTCATTTTACTAATTTTTCAAATTACGTACTTTACGTATGTACATTTTACGTATATACATTTTACGTATTTTACGTATGTACATTTAACGAACTCAAGTACATTTCGAAGTTCTAAATTTGCTTTGATTCAAGAACTTTTGAATCAAAATTTGATTTTGATTTTGCTTAAAGAGCTAAATTTGCTTTGATTCATTACAAAATCTATTATATTTACTTGCACCCCGATAGTTTTTGTTTATTTGCCACCTGTTGTTTACTTTGTTTGTTCAGTTCGTAATGCCAATTGCGCTTTACAGATTGAGAAAGATATCATGAGTAATACCGGCTCTCTAATTGATTTTGAAGAAGGTGGAATACTTGACTCGCCACTACAACCTCCAATGGCATCCTCCACTGGAAATGAGCAGAAGCCTTGCAGTCCCCAATCAGGAAACTGAACACTTGCGTCTGGAGGCTGCAAAGACGTCTGAGGATGTCCTCTCGAGGTTCTTAGAAAATATAAAACAACAGATGAAGGTAAGCCTTGGACAAATCAATGAACGTCTCACTCAATTGGACCAAAAATGTTCTGAGTTAGATCATCGATACCTTGCCCCGCCTGTCCAAGCCTCTTACACAAATCCTCTTGCTACATCTTCAATAATTGAACAATAATTGAAGAATTATTCTTGTACTACCCTCAAATCTTGCTCCCTCTGGAATTCTTGTATCACCCACAAATCTTGTTCTCACTGTAAACTCTGAACCTCCCACAAATCATAACTTGACTCCTTTGACTGATGAATCTGCCATGGATGTAGAGGTTTCTGTACATGCTGTACCTTCGACTTCGGATGCTTTATCTGCTCCTCTCTCTCATTCTGATCGATTTGCCCGCTCATCTGAGTTGTATCGAGTCAGAAAAATCGACGCTGTCAGGTTTCGACCTCTTGATTGTCGCTTGGAGAGTGAGGATCAGTTCAAGTAATGGAAGAGGGGCGTTGTCGGACAGGTCGAGACACAAGAGTGTCTCTTCCTTCTTGATCCATCCGAGCCTATTCCAGCATCATCTTCCTTCCAGGCATGTCAACTTTAAACTACCCTCATCCGCTGGCACTTCTAAAGTCACTAAAAAGTTTGATTTTTGTATCTATTGCCGTCGAAGGGGTCATACTAGGGATATTTGTTCTTGGGCAAATAAAATTTGTTTCAAGTGTGGTACTCTGATGCCAACTGTCCAAATCCCTCCCCCTCATTTGTTCGACGCAACACACAATCTGCTCAAAATCGACTTAACCTGAAACAAAAGCCAAAAAGGTCGTCTAAACTAGCGGGTTCTTGCAACAATGACAAATCTTCACTTGTCAAAATGCCCTTAGGTCAGGCGAAAGTACTTGTTGAAGAATTTGGCAAATTTCCTGACTCCGTGTTTGCCATTGTGGGGCCTCAAACAGGTTCAGACTCTGCTGAGGTTTGGGTTTCTGTGGGTGCTGAGAAAGAATTCTTGAATTATGTGTGAGAACGTCAAGGATCTGGGAAAGCGTTCACCATTTCTGAAGGTAAAAATAGTTTTCTAGCAATTGTGGACACTGGTTGTACTGAACATCTTACATCCTCAAGAGAATGCTTGGTTAATTTTAGACGTATGTCTAAAGAGCGTGTTTTTAAATGTGCCAATCGGGATGAGTCTGCAGACTTGACTGTGAGTTTCTGCGGGGATTTGAATTTTGTAAACAATGGTCAAGTCTCCACCTTGAAGGATGTTCTGTACACACCAGGTTTATCCACCAATTTGTGTTCTGTCAGAAAAATTGCTCAGGTTGGAATTAATACCTTCTTTTCACAGGATAAGGTTGACTTTATTCAGGCCTCCACTGGTAAAATCATTAAGTCTGGTTATTTCAAAGACGGGGTATGGTGGATTGAACTGCCGCTTGCTCCTGCTAAATCTGTTTCTGGGACACCTGGGGCTCACTTTGGTCCCAAGCGTTGCAGACTTGGTACAATCTTCACCACCTCACTTGTGCAGTCTGGTAGCCATTCAATGACAACTCCTTCTTGTAATGGAGCTGAATCTCAAATTTTGGGAGGGAGGTCTGGTCACTCGTCGTCTGAAGTCTCTGCCATCCTGGGAGGGAGGGTTCCTGAGGTTGGTTCTATTGATCCTATACAACAACAACTTTCTGACTGGCATTTACGCCTTAATCACGCTTCTAGGCAATACTTGAAGGCCGCCAAGAAGTTCTTACCAGAACTCGGATCAGATCTTGAATTGTGAGGACTGTCATCAAGCAAATACGATTCGAAAATCGCAAATCGCATACTCAAGTTAGGCACAGGGCTGATAGATCTTTTTCCTTGCTCCACACAGATCTCATGGGTCCTATCAGCCCTTCAAACTTTCGAACTGGAGATACGTATGTAGTGATTTTTTTTGTATGTGACTTTTCTCGTTACGTTTTCGCTTACACTCTCAAGAACAAAAAGGAGGTTCACTTGGCACTCAAACAATGTCTGCTTGAAATAGCGTCCATCGCGTCTGAACCCAAGAGCGTATTCAGGCTCCAGTCTGATCGTGGACTCGAATTTCAAACGCAGGAGGTGAAAGGACTGATGGACCGGGAGGGCATTCTTTGGGATACTGGTCAGCCTCATGTTCCCCAACAAAATGGTTGTGCTGAAAGAGTTAATCAAGATATAAAACATAAAATCAGAGTAAACTTGCTGTCGGCCAAAATGCCTTACTCTTTCTGGGGTCACGCTTTGAAGCATGTCGTATTTGTTCATAACAGAATGCCTCACTCGTCTAATCTGTTCATTAGTCCATTTGTTAATTGTTGCGATGCCAAATTTATTGAATCTATAGTGTATGGCGATCGAATCAAAGATTATCCAAAGCCTCTTGCTACAATTCTTGACATGAACGACAACTTGAGCCAAAATAAATCACTGACTGTGAAAACTCCACAGAAATTGTGGCCTTGCAACGAGATAGTCAGGTAGACTTGCTGGAGCCTTCCTCCTACAAAGAAGCAATGGAATCCTCGGATAGGGAATATATTTATACTAAATATTTTTATATTCTAATTTTGGTTTGTATTAATTATATATATAGCTTATACTTATTTATAACTTGGTATATAATAATATCTTATATTATTATAATTATATAAAGTATAATATGTGTGTAGTATATATAATAAATTAATTTTAAATTAATAATATTATATAATTTTGGGAAGAGGCTATACTTGATGAACTTGACTCGTTGGAGGAGATGAATACTTGGGAACTTGTACCCAGATCAGCTCTTCCCCCTTGAACCAAAATTATAAAATCTCGATGGGCACATAAAAGGAAACTTGAATATGAGGGCTCCATCAAGTACAAAAGTCGTCTGGTAATCAAAGGTTTTGCTGATACAAACGAATATCTTGTTTCAGAAATATTTGCGCCTGTGGCTAGATTGGGTGATGTCCGCGTTTTCTTGTCTATTGTGAATAAACTGGACTTACACCTATATCAACTTGATGTAACCACTGCATTTCTGCATGGAGATTTGGAAAAACCTGTACATATGTACATTCCTGATGGCCTGATTGAACTGAAAGACTACCCACTAACCTTGAAGGAGTCTCATGTGTGTTGTCTTAAAAGGTCCTCGTACGGATTAAAGGTTTCTCCGAACTTGTGGTATAAAAAGTTCAGCAGTATTCTTCTTGCCATGGGTTTTGAAATTTACCCGTTCCAAACTTGCATCTTCAAGTGGCAAGACGGTACTAAATACGCGCTGATTATTATATATGTTGATGACTGCCTCCTAGCTTCAAACGATGACAGGAAAGCCCTGAAAGTCATCAAACAGCTGAAGCTAGAGGTTAAAATCAAAACTCTTGGAACACCTACAAAATTCTTGGGATTTGAAATCAAGAGAAATAAGTCTAAAAGGCTGATGTTCCTTCATCAAAAGTCAGCCATTAAAAACTTGTTAGACATTTCTCTCCCAAGAGGAAAAGGTTTCCTTGACTCCTATGCCTGCAACAGAGTGTACGTTAACTGCACAGCTGAGATCGACTGAGGATTTTGAATCATCTCCGGATGTCCCTTATCGAGAAGTAATTGGCTCTCTCTTGTATATTCAAAATTGTACGAGACCTGATATTTCTTTTGCAGTCGATTTCATGAGCAGGAAACAAATTGGCTATACACTCTCTGACTGGAAGTGTGCTCTGCGAATACTGCGGTATCTCAAGGGAACTTTGGATTTCGGAATTTTGTTTTCAGGCGAAACTGAAGACTTGGTTGCCTGTTCAGATTCCTCCCTTCGTCCTTGGTACTAGCTCTCTTAATGGTCGATCAACCACAGGGTTTTCAATCAAGTCTTTTGGCGACTTGGTGTCTTGGAAATCAAAAAAAGCAAACTCACGTGGCATTATCGGTCTGTGAAGCGGAATACATTGCCATGTCTGAAGCATGTAAGGAGCTTACAAGTATTCGAAGCTTGTGTAAGTTCCTTATTGGATTAGATATGCTTCCCATCTTGAAATGCGACTGTGCTCCTGCAATTTCCGTTGCAATGACAAATGACTCTCGTACCTTGAAACACATAGTCAAATTGTCCATGCATTTCGTTCATGAAATGTTCAAAAATGGAAATGTTTCTATACTTTGGGTGTCTACCAATGAACAGATAGCGGACACTTTCACCAAGGCACTGCCTTTTGATAAATTTGTGTACTTTCGGAATCTCTTGTTGACCAACTCTAATACTCTCTTGTAACTTTCCCCAGGAAATGAAGAGTCTTGGAGTTGAATACAGGAACTTTGCACTCGCTATCCTCCTGAATCATCGGCCTGCATCATCTTGACTCCGTGAAACATCGTGTCGCGTTCTAGATCACTTGTCTTGACATTGTTATCCAGTATAGAAATTGATCCAAATTATCTTGCTTCACGTAACATCTCTTGCTGTACGTTATAGTCTAACGTATTATGGTTTCTTGACTTAATTTTGTTTTATCTCACACCTTGCATCAAATTGAATTGTGTGATCTAGTTACTTGTGAATTGTGTCTTGTTCTCCACTCAACTTTCTTTTGCTTCAAACTATAAGATCATGTATCTTGTTTTAATTCAATTCTCTTGACATGTTACCAATGCTGGATTTTAAGCTACTATGGTAGGTTATCTTGTGTCAACCTTTCTTGTTTGAATTCTGGCTCCTCCAGCCATAATCTTGTAATTCTTGCATAGTAGTTATACTCTCTTCAGTCTTATCTTTGAATAGGAGGGAGTGTTGGAAATGGGTATTCAAAATTAGAATCCATGGACTGTCCCATGGATCCATGAACCGTCTCATGGATCATATATATCTGTTGTATTGGTGACCCTGTTTCTGGACTCCCAGGAGAGGGCCCTGGTCTTCGCTGCGGTCCCCTCTCTAGCTCCCCCACTTGCTGTCCAGAGCTTCGAAGAGTAACTTGTCTCCGCGTACGCTCTTGATTCAATATCTAACTTGTATAAAACCAAGTGTTAATACAGTCCGTTCTTGTTCCAAAAACGTGTGTACTCTCTGACTTCACCCTATCAGGTATTGTACATTGAGTATCAACGTAAAACGGTGAGTGATCCTCATAATTCATATAAGTCTATATAAAGACTCCACGTTTCTATTTCATTGAAGCCATATTCGGATACATACATTGGAAGAAATTTCTGCAAGGATTAGTGGCTCTAAGGTCTTCACACTGCTTGACTGCAGGAAGGGATTTTGGCAAATAAAGGTATCAGACCGTAGCTCTAAGTATTTGACCTCCTCAACCCCACGGGGAAGATATTCCTACCTGAGGCTTCCATTTGGAGTTTGCTCCGCTCCAGAAGTATTCCAACAGGCAAGGTTTTATCTGTTTTATCTGGTCTTGAGGGGGTAGAATGCTCAAAGGATGATATACTGATACACGCTCCCAACATAGAACTTCTAGAGGCCAGGACAATAAAGTACTAGCTGCAATCAACAAATCCGGATTAAAGTTGAATAAAGATAAATTTATTTTCGCAAAGTCCGAAATTAAATTTCTAGGCCACATACTAACAAGCACTGGGCTACTACCAGATCCAAAATTGAGGCAATAAATAAATTGAAAACTCCTAACAATAAAGCTGAACTTCAGAGATTTTTAGGAATGATAACCAATTTAGGAAAATTTATTGACAATTTCTCAAATGTAACTACTCCTCTGCGAAAACCTTTGTCAAAAGAGGTCGCATGGGTTTGGGATGTAGAGCAAGAAAGGGCTTTTTCAGAACTGAAGATGGTACTCGCATCCCCCCCGCTTCTGCGGTTCTACAATCCCAAATTGCCCATCAAGCTGTTGGAGCGGTCTTGATGCAGGAAATGCAACCAGCCGCATATTCTTCAACGTCTTTAACGAAGACCCAGCATGCGTACAGTCTGCTGGAGAAAGAGGCTTTAGCAATAGCTGACGCAATTTCCATGAGTATATTTGGGGATCGCATAATTTGACAATAGAAACGGACCATAAACGTTTGGAATCTATATTTAAAAAACTGCTCCATGAAGCACCTCCTCGACATAAACGAATCATAATGGAGATAATTCCTTACCTTCCAAAAATAGAGTACAGGAAAGGAGTTACACATCGCAGATACATTGAGTCGAGACTGCAATAATGATTTAAAATTTCATATCTAGACCGTAAAGGCTGCCGCATGATTCAACCCCGTTCTTGGCGAGCCCTCATTGAGAATGAACTTCTGCCAGGAGTCTCCTGGTCGTACAAAGCTGTGGATGGTCTTAAAAAATAAACTCTATGCAAATGTGAACTGAAAACTATGAACTGAAACTATTTTCAAATTTCAACATTTGATTTTTGGAATCTACGTATCTTGAAACGTAAACCCTCAAATTTGCGGGGGGGGGGGGGTTAATTTGGTTTTCTTGGTCAATTACAAAGGTTCATTATAGAAGATAATAAACCAAAATCCACAGTCATGCAGCATAGCTATAAGAGCAAATTTTTGAATAAAATAACTACTAAAATGAAGGACATCTCAAGCATCAACCACGTTTCTTCATCTTCAAAGTGATCCAGTTTGAGAACTGAATAAGATATCGCAATTCTGACTTCACCATCGTGTTCGGCTTTAAAAAATGTATTAACTGAGGTGTAACTGGGCAAAAACGTACATAAAACCAATATTTCTTCAATAATTCGCTCTTACACCCATGCTACATGACTGTGGATTTTGCATCATTTCTGGGGGCTAAGTCACCACCCCCCCTTATTAACCGCCACTGCCCATATTTGAATGGGTTGTTTTTTTTTTTACGTAAAACAAGTTGAAGGATCAGGGGAAAGAACGTACTACTAGGGGCAGGTGGGGCACATTTGACATTGGGGCACAATTGACACTGTATGGTTTTGCCTCTCTTTTTGAATTCTGGCGCCAATTCTTATTGTTGTATTGAGAAGGCAGTGACAAAGAGGCATCTCGACAAGTTTGTTGGCAGATAGAAGGCTTATCAGTCAAGTGAGAGCCCTGGAGATGTTTGGACCCCTTCAAGGTAAGCTTTTTGATTTTTTCTCTTTTGTCGATTTTGTGTTTGTATACTATCATTTTGAGCAACAGGCTTATCCAGTTTATTGCTGTAACATCTCTGCTAACAGATAGTATCCTTAGTTTTTTTCAAGTAACTGCTGTTTTGTTGTTATTATCATGTTTACTATCATGGCTACCCCTGGGGTAGTTTTGTCAGTTTTTTCAGGGGCACATTTGACAGTGTCAATTGTGCCCCAACAATGTCAATAGTGCCCCTTCACATTTTAGCTGCAATCATAATAGAATAATTTTGATCCTTTCAGATGGTTCGTACATATAAAAAGAAAACTGATCGAGCTTTCATTAATGAAGACCAAGTCCAGAGAGCCATCAACGCAATCCGCAATGGAATGAAGATAGCAAGAGCTGCAGCAGAGTATGGTGTCAAAAGAACAACACTCATGTTTCGCCTGAAGAAGAGTAAGATAACTACCAATAATAATAATGATTCAGGGAATGAATCTGATAATTGTGAAGAAGCAAGCAGGGCACTCAAGTTTGGCAGTAAGTACAGTACTCGAAAAGTTTTTACTGCAGCTCAAGAAAAAGAACTGGTACAGTATTTGACCAAATGCAGCCTACTGCATTATGGGTTGTCCAGAAAGCAGCTTCGTACTCTTGCTTTTGATTATGCCCAGTTCGTGAAGAGCCCAAATATTCCTCCCTCATGGATTACACATCGCAAAGCCGGATTAGATTGGATTAGTGATTTTGGTAAAAGGAATAGCGAAGTATTGAGTTTGAGGAAACCTGAAAATACTAGTCTTGCAAGGGCTACTGCATTTAATAAGCCTAGAGTAGATGAATTTTTCTCAAATCTCAGAGAGGTCCTAGAACGATACAAGTTTAAGCCAGAGCAAATATTCAATGTAGATGAGAGTGGTCTCAATACTGTAACTGAATCCGTGAAGGTGTATGCTCCCAAGAAATCCAAGCAGGTAGGAGCTGCGTCCTCTGCTGAACGTGGGGAGCAAACTACTATTGTCGGTATAATATGTGCCGCAGGAACGTTCTTACCCCCTGTCTACGTGTTCCCACGCGTAACACAAAAATGTATCGATGATATGATGAGTGATGATGATGGACCACCAGGTTCACTCGGACTTGGCACAAAAACTGGATGGATGACAGCTGAAAGCTTTCTTCAGGTTCTTCAGCACATCAAGAAACATTCGAAATGCTCAACAGACAATTGTATTCTATTACTGCTAGATAACCATAGTTCACACATTACTTATGAAAACATTGAATACTGTAAGAAAAATGGAATAGTATTGCTTACTTTTCCACCACACTGTTCTCACAAGCTCCAGCCTTTGGATGTTACTGTATTTGGACCATTGAAATCTCGTTACAGAGCCTCAATTCATGATTGGTTAGCATCAAAACCAGGCCTTCACGTTAAATTAAGGCACGTACTCAAACTTTCAAAAGATCCGTTCCTGCAATCTTTTACTCCAGCTAACATAATAAAAGGTTTTTCAACCACTGGTATTTACCCTCTCAACTCCAATATATTTCCAGACTCTGCTTTCCTTCCAAGCGCAGTCACTGATACAGACATAACTGGTGAAAATCCCGAGAATTTGAATGTACAATTTGATAGCCCAGCAGTCAAAGGTGTCAGTACTGAAGTGAACTCTCAAGTTGATGAACCTTCCTCATCCACCATCATTGACCTCCCACCTACTGAATGTCCTCTTGCACTAAACCAATGTACCGAGCCTTTTCAACAAACAAAATTTGATGAATTGGGACCTTCAACTAGTAAGATGATTCCGAAATTGACCCCAGAAACAATCCGACCATTTCCCAAAAGGCAAATGGGTGCTAGTAACCGTAGGAAAAGGAGCACAAACGGTTCTACAGTGTACACCAACTCTCCAGAGATGAAGAAAATTAAACTTATGATGGAAGAAAAGGAGAAAAAGTCATCATTAAAAAAGAAAAACTGCAAAACTAAGAGAAAGATTTTCCCCAAAAAAGACTCCAGCGACTCTGACTCAGTTGTTGATGAAATCGAATATGAAGAGAGTCTACAAGAATTACAGTTCCTAATAGACAGTGATAATATAGAAAAAAAAGATTATATCCTAGTGCAATTCCAACCTGATAACAACAAAACTAAATCAAAAGTTGTGTATTTCATTGGAGAAGTGGTTGGTTTTTATGGTCTAGAGGAATATAAAGTTTCCTTCTTACGAAGACAGGGGAAAACTTGTATGTTCAAATTTCCACTAGTCACAGATGAGGCCAGTGTGGCCAGGGTGGACATTATCGCCAAACTTTTTCCTACAAGGTCCTCAAGAAATGTGTTTTCGTTCGCTTATGACTTTTCATTATTTGATCTCCGTTAGTAATTTATGTTAATTCAATTAAGTTGAAGTTTAAGTGAGGATTCTGATTTGATTATAAAAATAAAAAGACTGCTATAAGAGACTATGATGATGTAACTAAAAGTAGAACTGTATTGTGATAAAGTTATTTTTCAATGCTTTTTAAAAAAAGTTGTTTTGAATAAAATGTTCATACTTTTCATGGCTGTATTTCCATCCCAAGATGCATTCCATTCCATTTTCCAGATGCCTAGAGGTAAAATCGATGAGAAAAAACGAAAATAATTGAATTACTTCCCTATTTAAATCATGTGTCAAAAGTGCCCCACGCTGGTGACAATTGTGCCCCACCCATGGGGCACAATTGTCCTTATAGAGACCTTCGGAAAAATGGGAAAATACATACTTTGCAAACGACATTTTCGAACATACAAATATCATTTGACTTGCCTAGATGTTGTATTTTAAGATGGAGAAAATTGATTTACAAAAAAAAGTTAATCTCAGCTGTGAAAATTGGAAATGTGAAAATGTGTCAATTGTGCCCCACCTTCCCCTACATCGTATGAAGATGTCCAAAACGAGAAAAACCCACTCTAGCCTTTTAATTAATTTTTTCAACGAAAGGTGGGCTTTGTAAAAGTTTGAAACAATATAATGCGTTTTTCTCAATTTCCAGATGAAATGATTTAGTACGTTCTTTCCCCTGACCCTTCAGTTATTTCTTCGACAATTCGCTCTTATAGCCATGCTGCGTGACTGTGGATTTTTTTCGATTGGTTCCTTGACGGTGTTCGTATTTTAGGCGACCTTTTGTGCGATAACTTCCACTTTACATTCGTCTTCAGGGACACTCGAGACGAGACCACGGACGAACTTTTGTGCTTGCGAGGGTCCTCTGAAAAATCGTTGTGGCCCCTTCAGAGTGAGGAGCGTGAAGGAAGCCTTGGGAACAAAACAATTCCCCCCTCCCCTCCCTCCATCACCCCCCTTTCTATCACTACAGCAGTTCATGGGTGGCGATGATGGTAGCGGGGGGGGGGGAGAGCTGTACGGGTCACGTGACCCGGGCCGATGGAGGTCCCCGCAAGGGTCTGGAGAGGGTGCGTGGAACGTGGGAGGCCAGGGGGGGGGGGTGGGGGGAGGTAGTCGATTCAGCTGCTTCCCTTTCCCCTTCGCCGCCAGGTTTCCTACGCTCCCCTTGTCACGTTCGCCTCAATCACGATCGATTGTTGAGGGGTTCGATTAATCGATACAACTCGTTCGAGGTTCACCGTGAAACCATCGGTTTGTGACACAGGACCTAAGTACTCTCAACGTCCACAAATCGCTCATTGGGTGCAATAGTGTCATATTTCAAAATTTGCTGTTTTGAGATAATTAGAAAAAAAACTAGGTACCTACTTGAAATTTGAACTATTCTGCTATATATTTTTTCAAGTACCTATAGTTGAAATTTCCATCACAACTTTTACCAAACCAGGTTTTTTATTGTGGCAAATAAAATCCAAATTGGAATTTCAATTTGACCCTCACAAAAATGCTTACATTAATTGAGTTTATCAAATGACAGTACTGACAGCGCACTAGGCCGAAATGTGACGTTATAGCTAATTTTGCACTTTGCCCAGTTAGCGTTGAGCTAAAATTACGAAATTTTTTTTACAGGTTCGGACCAACCCCACAATGATCCTTTAAACTGTTCATAACATTCGATCAACGGTAAGGGGTTCAAAACGAATGTTAAAATTTTGAAAATAGTTTCAGTTCACTTATGCATAGAGTTTATTTTTTAGAATTTTTCAAGACCATCCGCAGCTTTGTATGACCAGCCGTTCGTTCACAATGAGGGCTCAAAGTTGGAGCAGATCAAAAGCCATCAACATGAGAGTAATCGTGAGGCAAATTGTCGGGTCAATTTTCGTACTGGCTCAGCTGATTCGAACAGCACTTGGTTTTCAAATGTAGAGTTAATTAATAATAATAATTTATAAAAATTATCAAAACCAACAATAATTTACACTACTTGATAATTATTATTATTAATCAAAGATAATTAATAATACTAATTAATCTACCATTCAGTGATCTAGAGAGAAGGGTGATCTGTACAAAGAAGATCATGAACCGTTGTGTCAAGAATTTGCAGAGTTTTTTAAAAACATTTTTCACCATTACCTACCATTTTGGGTGATTTTTACACGAAGTGGTTTTTGGTGTGAACCATATCTCAGCCCTGGAGGGAGCGAGTCCCAAATTTCAAATCAGATTTACACTTTTGGTCCCATGACGTTTTTCAATCCGAGCAGTCATTGTCCACCTACAGGCGTGAGAAGTTGAGGGCTGTCAACTTTTTAGCATATCTTTGACGAAGGATTGCGGCTGAACGGCTGGATCGATGTCAACATTTGAAACGCCATCCGACGCGGAGGCAAACATACCCTCTACCATCCCCAAAGAACCCCTCAACGTTTTAATAACTTTTTAATTGAGTCCAGCTCAACCCGTTTTATAAAATGAAACATTGGAATCGCCCAAGAAAATCGAATTTTAAAAAATCCGCTCGTGCTGCACTTTGCCCAGTTTGCGTTGTTGCCCATCGCCCAGTTAGCCCAGTTAACTAAATTTGGTTTACAGGTTTGAATTAACCCCACAATGATCCTTGAAACTTTTCATAACTCTAGGTCAATGGGAAGGGGTTCAAAACAAATTTTTAAATTTTGAAAAATTCATAACTAGAAAAATTCGAAAATAACTCCCGTTATCAAAAAGTGTTTTCCACACAATGGCTTTTCCCAATATCTGCCTATACTTGCTAGAGTTCCTCAGGGTGCAGTACTCGGTCCTCTGATCTTTTCGTTAGTTATCAATGATATTCATTCTGTTCTTCGCTTTTGTAAATATCATCTTTTTGCTGACGATTTTCAGCTTTATCTCTCCGCCAATTTGAGTGACATCGTTGAAGCAGTACATAAGGTTTATTCTGATTTAACTCACATTTGTGGTTGGGCACATACTAATGGTATTTTAATAAATTTTGTTGAGTCACAGGCTATCATAATTGCCTAAAATAAAATTGCCACTGACCCGATCCTATCCTTCCAATCCTTGTAAATGGTGTTCATATATCTTACTCTTCAACTGTCCGAAATCTTGGCCTAATAATGAACTCTACATTGTCTTGGGAGGAACATGTTGCTCAGATTTGTAGGAGTGTTTACAGCTCCTTGCATCCTCTTAGGAAGCTGAGTAAATTCACTCCACATAACTTGAAGAGGTCTCTCGTCACAGCTCTTATCTCCCCTCATTTTCTTTATTGTGATTGCATTTTTCCCTACTCTCTTAGCTCCAAATACCTACTCCAAAAAAAAACTTAAAGTACTGCATAATGCCTGCGTCAGGTATATATAATATTAATGTTATATTATAACATTAAGCCCGTCATTCTGTTAATCTCAAACTTTTTGGTTTATTATCTTCGATAATGAACCATTGGAATCGCCCAAAGAAAAAAAAATTTTAACCCCCCCTCAAAATTTGTTGGTTTACGTTTCAAGACACGTAGATTCAGAAAATCGAATAAAAACAAATCCGTCCGTCCGCCGTACGCCGTACGCCGTACACCGTACGCCGTACGCCGTACGCCGTCCGCCGTCCGTGCCACTTTGCCCAGTTAGCGTTGAGCTAAAATTACGAAATTTGGTTTCTGGGTTTGGACCAGCCCCACAATGATCCTCGAAACTTTTCATAACCCTAGGTCAAGGGGAAGGGGTTCAAAACGAAATTTGAAATTTCGACAATGTCATATCTCTAAAAATTCTCATGAAACGGTGTAATTTTTAGTTCACTTTTGAATGACCTGAAAAATTACGAATCTTTTAAGACCAATTGGATTTTTGTGCGACCAGCCGTTCGTTCACAGTGACCGCGCAAAGGTTTAGGAAAAACACTAAACTTTCGCGTCGAGAACGGCCGTTATGTGACCCAACCCCCAGACGCCCAGAATAAAACTACCTTTTTTCATCTTCCCGGTAAACTACAGTCTAGAAATTTTAACCGTGAGTCGGGGATAGACCACATTGCAATATTCACTCGGTTTCTCATCTGTAAAATAGTTTAAATAATACCTTTTTGTAATAATACAAATTAAATTTTGACGATGAGCTATTGACTTGAAATTTTAAAAAATAGGTCAGAACTGGATCACAATGCAATATTCACTCGGTTTCTTGTCTGTAAAATTGTTTAAATAATACCTATTTGTTTAAACAAATTAAATATTGATGATGAGCTAGATACTTGAAATTTTAAATATAGGTCAGAAATGGATGATATTTCAATATTCCCTCGGTTTGTATGACATGGTATGAGTATGGTATGGTATATTATTGTATGTATGATTTGGTATAATACAGTATGGTATGATAGGAAAGAAATTCGTATGGTATGGTATGAGTACGGTGAGAATATGGTATGGTGCCGATTTGCAATACAGTGTGGTATAGACAGAAGGGTGATCTGCACAAGGAAGATAATAAACCGTTGTGTCAAGAATTTGCAGAGTTTTTGTATCTCTCTCCCAAACTATTATATTCTCCGCCACCTTCTATTAATATTGAATATCTTGAAAGGATTAGACCCCGAGTACCTTACAACTCTTGTTCCAAGAGCACAATCACAGCGCTCTAATGCTTTGGGGGTAATTCAGCGTACCTACGTCGAGGATGTTTGCTTATTCGTTCGGTGTGACTGGGGCAAGATTGTGGAATGGGTTTGCCCCTCTCCCTCAGGTCCCTCCCCACCATTGAAAGATTCAAGACAGGAGTTCTTCAGGCACAAGGAATAGAGCGCATATTTTAATTTTAATTTTTTTTTTTCATTTTTTTTTAAATTATAATTTTTTTCTTTACACCTCTTTACTTCAATTTTGTTTATGGCCTGTCAGAGCGGCCCTCACTTTTGACTTTAAATTTGTTGTATATCCTCCTAAGTTATTCCATGTGTCCAATTGGACAATAATAGATATAAAATATATAAATAAAAAAATTAAAAAATGGAATGGTCAGTATAGTTTTTAGTTCACATTTAGATAGAGTTTAATTTTTAGAATTTATTAAGACCATTTTTTTACGACCAGCCTTTTGTTCACAAAGAGAGCACATAGTTGGACAACTTGCTCCGGAGCAGATCGCAAGTCGTAAACATGAGGGTGAATCAATGGTCATACTGGCACAGCTGATTCGAACAGCACATGGTTTTCAGATATCGAGATAATTAATAATGATTAATATTTATTAATAACTAACAATAATTATTAATCATTAACCATAACTAATAATAATTTACAATACCTACTTGATAATAATGATTAATAATTAATGATAATTCATAATAATAAATAATCTATCATTGAGTGATCTAGACAGAAGAGTGATCTGCACAAAAAAGATAATAAACCGTTGTTAAGAATTTGCAGAGTTTTTGTAGGTAGCTCCTGAACTAAAGGTTCTAGAACGATTACCAGTTTTCCCCATGTCACTTTGGTCTAGCTTCCGGGTCTAATTTTACTGGACTATATGCACGAGGGTACCTTTTATTTTAACAGTGGGCTCTTGCAATTGAGCTCTGTTTCAGGCCTTTGGTGCATCAGCAGTTCTCTCGTCGTTTCTCTCATAATCGATCATGTTGTAATCGATACATCGAATCGAACGACCATCGGATCCGTCACCCCCCACCAAGCTGCCCAACTACGCAGTTCCCTTCCCAACAACCCCTTCGTACGCCATGACAGGTTTCAGTTGATCGAAGTCTCTTGAAGAGGAAAGAAGGAGGTGAGAGCCACTCGCGGAGCCGAAGTCAATTTCTGAACCCCCTCCCATAAACCCCACCATTTTCGGATTTGTCTTGATAAAGCCATTGAGGAACGCTTTTGCTCACTAATCGCAAGTGGTTTTTTTCTGACTCTATAAAACCGAAGGTGTTTTTCATCTTTCGTCGAATTTCCATTGAAATCCCCGATTCGAGGAATTGTATTCAGTCATCGGAGGATCCGTAACTCGACATTGTTCCCCAGGACTACAAGGTCGTAGCTTACTGCGTAGTTGGCGGCCATTTTGTGTGAGTACATTTTATTTTTCTTCTATTTAATTACATGTTTATTTAGGTTTGGTCGCTAGCCGATCGTAGATAACTACTCGCTGTCAGTGAATACTAGGCTCTCGTCTTGTCGTCCTGATGTTCCATAGATACCGAACACAATGTCATTATGGATTACTCTTCTGTTGATTCGTGTAGTAGTAGCAGTTTTGGGTGGAGGGGAGGGGGTTATTTCGTCGCAATTCATAAATTCAACACACCTGTCTCTTCATATTCCACATTCACTTTTTGTTATCTCATCTTTTTGTTACTGCAGAAAATACCTACTGAATATTCCTTCGAAGTAATGATTCCAAAATCCGAAATATACGTCGAGGTAATGATTCGGAAAGTATCAGGGTTGTAATAGGAGTTTTCTGGTTATCCTGTTCTAAATACCTTCTAAATGTTCCTATCAATTCACTTGCTTTGTTACCTTCACTACCTACAAAATAACCCCTACAGGAGTGTCGGTTGCATTGAGTATTAATATTTTTGTATCAAATTTTATTTAAATTGTCCATGCAAATTTGATAGGTATGCAGATTCATGTATTTGTTAATTAGGTACCTATCTACTTGAACTGTTTTTTTTTTTTTTTCTTTTTTTTTTTTTTTGTTGCTTGAAGAGGGTTCCATTCTGAAGTTATGGTTGTTACAGCTTCGCAGATTGTCGACCATGATACTATTTGCCTCGGAATTGTTGTTATTTAAAAAAATGTAAATACAGGTATTAGTCATATTTATTATACAGTAATAGGTCTATTACTGTGTACTGCTTGTCCTTTCGTTAATTGCGGGTTTTTTTTTAAACCACATTCAATTTAGACATCTTTGATGTTGATGAAATGAATATTCCTTGTGCCAGGGATGTGTGTCATCTTCCAAGGGCCGTCGAATCAAATCTTTCTTTCTGCTTAAATTCGATATTGTTTCGAGGTATAAATTTCATTTGGATGTTTCGAGGTAGTTGTGGTGTTCGAAGTTTGTCATTCGGTAAATCCGGAATATAAATACCTAATGTTTGTGGGAATGTGCAAATTATTGAAAGGTTCGTAAATGATCAGAAATTAGGTCGTGCGTTGATCGGCGGTGTTGTGGATTGGTTTCCAGATGGTCCCAAATCACGATCGTGAAGTCACCTACGTTTCGACAACTTGGGGACCCCCTCATCAGGTTCAAATGTGTTGTTCAGTTGGGAACAGACCCACAGATTGAAATGAATTATAGACCGAGTCTCGACGGTAATGGATTACACCAATCCAGGTCGTTCTATTGTCAAAATCATACGATATTTGGTAGGTGGGTCGGGAGAGAGTCGTATCTATTGCCTTTCACCTCTGAAAGTCGCGTTGTGGATACTCCGCGAGGTCTATAGATTAGACGAGTTTCTCCCCATTATTTTTACTCTAAACCACGTGACGGTATCGAATCGTGCGACTTGATTGCGTAAATATCTTTCCAAAACGTGTTCGACGGCACGTTCACGTCATTGTCAAACTGATTAATACTTGCTATTATTGGATACGTACCTACTAAACGTGTGTAAATGAGAAGCCGTTGTGGAGTGGAACGTCCCGTGGCAATTCGTTATCGAAGCTCATACTCAACAAAGAACGTGACACTTGAGGTGAGATACGGCACCATATACGTTCAAATATCTTATCACTTCCTGGTGGACAAAGAGAATGTATGTTTACCAATTGAATATTTACAAAATAATCGGCGTGTAAGTAACGTTTCAGTAATGTTTGAATATTCGCTAAAATTCTCCCAGGTCTTTCTCCAAATTGGTTCATCATGTCCCTGCTACGTTCTTGATAATGATTCAAATTGCCGGGTTCTTTGGTTAAGTATCTTCAAGTTACCTACCGGTCAAGTTATAACATAGAAGAGTCGTTATATTGTTTAAAAAAACTAACTTAAGGCTTAAGAAATTGTCTAACGGTAGTGTTGCTTCGAAAGTTTTTCTTAATTTCCTACCCCATGAACGAACGAGGGAAAAAAGCTTAAGAACACTGCATTCTTAAATTTTCACTCAACATGATAGTTAGCAATATTGAACATAGATTAGAATTTTGTGTTGCCCAACTGATTCGTTGGTGTTGACATTTTGGTGATTTTTGTGAATGATTTTCGATATTTTGACTACGCCACACTGTGCGGCGTGAAATTTTGAATAAGAAAGTGTCTTAACTAACTTCATTTTGTTCAAATTGTGGGTTAAGCTGAGTTGCTTCTTAAGCAACGATATAAGATATCAAACGGTGTACAGTGGCACTTAGATAATTCGAACCCTTGGGGACCATTGAAAAAGTCGAATTACAAAGGTATTTCATAATTCCTTACTTAGTTTTCCTCCATGACATTTTTCGTCGTTGAGTGCAAGGGTAAATTTAACAAATAGGCCGGTTTCATCGACGTTGAAGGTATCCCATTGTGTTTTTAATGATCTCCAGGTCCTTCTTCACTTATTGGCTTAACCCATTAGTGACCGGTGGTACCGTTCGGTACCAGCGAACCCTTGCTCGGTTTTCGGGCTTTTGTAACTAAACTTTGAACTTTAGTAATCGAAAAACATGTTGTTTACTTCCGAGAAGGTTGTACCTGACGCAAGACGACCTCAGTTATTCATTTGTGCTTGTGCAGTGCGGTTCAGAGTAGTAGAAAGATGAGCGAGTTTTTTGACGTCGATACCTTGCAGAATTTATTGGGGTAAGTGCAATTGTTTACGTTTTCTTACTATTTTTATGTCATTTTATTATCTTGGATAGTTTTTCTTCTTAATAAACTCATTTCCACTGAACACTCCAACGGTTTTGTAGGTAAAAACAAGCTTGGAACCTGAGTGGTACCGTATGGTACCAATGGGCAGTATAGTGCTTTCTAGCTACTGTGTTGCACACAGTCGTCGTATCAGCTTACAATAGCTAGGCACTTCTTTTTTTTAACTTTTCTACTGCTATGGATCCATTATAACCGTTGATACTAATTCCTCCTTCATTACGAAAGCAAATTATATCCTGCAATGTTTTTTCTCATTTTTTCTCTGTATTTCAGATCCAACATATCGGTCCATGATGCCATTGATATTCTTCTGGCAGAGGCTTCAGTTAGTCATGGATCCTCATTTTATGAATGGTCATTAGAAAGATTGAAACAGGGGAAACAGCAACCTCTTTTCATTGAAGGAGATTTTCACCAACCCAAAAGCAAACCCTTTCCGTCAGGGGATTACTCGAAATTTTCAGTATCTCCAGTTGAATGTTTTGAATTATTTTTTACCAACGAGATATGGGAACTTCTGGCCGAAGAAAGTAATAAGTACGCTGTTTCAAAAAATGGTGGTGGTGGTCTATATTTACTTGGGGAATCGATGCTGCCATCCAGAACGCATGGATTCTGAATAAAAAAACCTCCAACATGTCGCAGCTACAGTTCAGAAGAGAAATAGCCCAGACGTACCTAATTCGTTATGCTGTATCAAGAAAGCATCCTGGACCCTCAGGGAAATTCGTTTCGTCTTCGAGAGTTCTTGACGCTATACGTCACAGAAAACCCTACTATACTACGTATACTAAACCCTACTAAACCTACTAAACCCTACTATACTACTATACGTTTCGACCTGGAAGACCACTATGCCAAGAGCACCGTGGCAAGAAGACGTTGTGCAGCTACAAGTTGCAAGTCCAGGAGGCGAACAATGTGCGGCAAAATTTAATGTGACGTGGGATTGTGCGTGGATTGTTACACTTTATTTCATGCTAAGTATTGACTGTTTGATTTTGTTTGTTTTTTAGCTACGAATGCGTTTTGTGTTTACATATTTGTGTGATTATGTTTCATTTTTGTATTTTCATATTATTGTACTTTCTTTCAATAATGAAAATTTCTGATTTTTGCATGAAAAAAATTATGATAATAAATGAAAAAGACATGTTTTCATTTGTTCTAAGCCCTTCGCCCAAGGTTCAGCTCTTCACTTCACTTCGGGTGAAATGTCGCTATGTGTCCACTGGTACCGTTTGGGCACACCCAATTTCACTAAGTTGGGGAGGAAATAGAATTTTTTTAATATTTTTCCATGAAACTAGAGACCATCAAGAGCAATAATCCAAAGTTTCACAAAAAAAATCGAAAAAAAATAGTTACGGTCACTAATGGGTTAAAACAGCCCCACTTTCCCCACATGAAGATTTAAACAAAAAATTGTGCTCCTTGAAGCCGTCTAGCCGCCCTGTGCTCGCTTTAAATTCCCTTACCCTCAATTCTGTACCCAATTGCTTCGCTAAGTGGTCCACTCACTGGAGTTTTCCTGAACCTCGTTTGCTTAAGCCATTTTAAGACACAACTGTCTAAATCTGGGGTTTTTGGGTTCCTCAGAACCCCCGTATTATGAATCGACAGATCTTTTTCAAATAATATTACAATCTTGAGCACTTTCTGAAACAACTCGAACTCACGTGAGTTGAAATCTTGCTATTTGAGCAACTATACATTGGACAATAAGAGCACATTGCTGGCAGCCGATGTTGATTAGACAGAATATTGTCTTCTTATTCGCTTTTGTGAATCCTGAAATGATCAATCCTAACTTTGAAATTAGCTATGACTAAATTTTTTATTATTGAATGAGTTTTGACGTGCTCGTATATCTGCATCTGATCGTCTAATGTGGTGAATTTCTTCAAGTTTTGACATGTTGTATGCGTGTACATCATAAGCAATATGTATGGTCTGTATCAAAATTTAAATCAATATGTTGCACTCCAAGAAAACCAACGTTTGATAGCTTTAAAAATTGGACTGAATTATCGTTGTAGACTGACCCTGTGGTTATCGTTCTGTTTTTCACACTTCGGATCACTCAAATTCCATGTTGTCGAATATATTTCTCCACGTGTACCTATTCAAGCTAAATATAAACCAGACATTCCACATTTCAGCTTAAGTGGGCTCCCCCTTCGGTAGAATCCGTGCCACACCTGCTCACATGTCCCCTCCTTGTAACTTCAGCAGCTGTTCTATGTACTCGTACATTGGACAATAAGAGCACATTGCTGGCAGCCGATGTTGATTAGACAGAATATTGTCTTCTTATTCGCTTTTGTGAATCCTGAAATGATCAATCCTAACTTTGAAATTTGCTTACCTTGGTTCATGAATATTATATATTATAACATGAACGCACAGACGACATTGTATTATAGGAAGAGGGGTCAAAGAGACCTTGAATCGTACAGTCACAATTGTACAATAAAACAGTAAAATGGTCCTTGGAGTTGGACTTACTAGTCAAATAGTGATTAAAATTTAGTACCTAAACTACATTAATTTAAACGATTATGTTCTTGTAAGATTTTCGCATGACAGGCTCTAAGGCAGGTTTGGTATCTAACAAGTATATTTACAATTCAACGCACACGTATAAAATTGGTGGATATCACTTCTCTGTGGTGATCACCTCATCCGACATGATTTCCCAGGCTGTAGAAATTTGGTTCGTTTGAATTCCTCTGAACGTCATTCAAAAGCGTAGTTTCAAGTTCTACTCGAGCTTACTTCACGAATATATCCGTTTATCCAACAATTTATCTCTGCTCTGTGATCATAACCCCAGTACCTACTAGTTCAACGCGTGCTCTACGTATGGTTTCCTCGTAAATATTCAACTTGCATTTAAAAATGGTAGTCTCCTCACTTTTTCCACCGGGCTGTCGTACGCTCTCTTCTCTATTATTGTTGCGAGTGTTACAAATCGTCTGTTATGAAGCAACACAGCCTAACCCATTTTCCCCAACTTTTCCAGAGACAAAATATCATTTTATTCCAAAACTACCAGTAGTTTCAAGCTAAACTTCCTACTTTTAGCTTACTGTAGTCGAAATTCTGACGACACCACGCTATACAGCGCGAGAAAGTGTCTCAACTTTTGGTTTTGAAAATGTTAGTTCAAATAATTGTGAATGTTGAGTTTCTCTCAGTAATACCAATTTTGCAGTAATCTTGTCAGTATATTTGTGGTATTCATCCAGTGCATTATCCGAAGTTTATAGTGCCCGAGCTTTGAGAGAGCTACTACGGATTACGTCAATGGTATGAAAAATGTCTGCGTTTCTATTCAGTAACTACCTACGTAACTGATCGTTAAATTCAAACCTAAAATGACGTTCATGACGATTCTTAACCTTGGGCCTGTTAGCGGAGTTAGTTTCGCTTATCTACTTTCGTGCTCTTTTTTCCTCCCCATATTTCCGTCTCCAGGATCCAAACTGGTTTTTTTTCGGGAGTAACCGTCTTCAGTAAGTACATTTTAATGTCAACAGGAAAACGTTGATATTCGAACTTCCAAATACCGCTCCAGACCCCCAAAATGCCAAGTCTTTTTGTCCATTCGGAGGATGAAGTGGTCCCAGGGCGAACAGGTAGTCCCATCCCCTCTACATTCTCTCTCTGGGTTCTTTTGTAACAAAACCTGAAACGCTTCCACGATCGCCTTTCCCTCGACGTAAGTGCCTTCCCCGAACGGTTTCTCGAATCCTTTCTTCCTGCTGGGTTCTGTAAAAAAAGAAGCCACCTGGCCTCGACGTGATTCTTCAGTCGTTGCAACCTGGCAAATGTTTGATTCCCGCATGCATAATTGTACTAGGTAGGGTGGTCACATATCGGCAGACGTTGTTCTGGCAAGTTTGAAATCGATACGTCCAATTCCATTTTGAAGCACCACTTGAAGAAAACTTTGATCTACGTAATCTGATCTTGACGAAATGATTGATGAAACGTTGAGATGAATAATGCCGAAGCAGGTAGGTGGAAACATACATCCCAGAATCATATTGGTACAAATTATTTGTAATTAATTATTGATTACAAATAATTTGTACCAATATGATTCTGGGATGTATGTTTCCACCTACCTGCTTCGGCAATAATTACTCAAAAGTATTAAAGAATTATTATTAGTTATTACCAATGTGCTATTTGAATCAGCTGGGCCAGCATGATCATGACCAGACAGGCTGCTGCATAATGCCCCTCATGTTAAAAAACAGCGGTCACATGATGTGCATTGATTTATTCACACCTATGTTGAAATAACTGTTCAAACTTGAACTGTTTCCTGCGTTGGGCTGCCTTAGCTGAAATTTGACGCTACAACCTGTTTTGGTTTTCGACGATTTTCAGCTCAAGTTATACAAATTTTGAAACAACTTTTTTAAATCCACTTCTTAACTGTGGCTGTTGACAGTTTTGAAATATTACATTTCATATTTCTGCTCGATATTTCGTCTCAACAGTAAAACGATTTTACAGCCCGTATTTATTAACATAATTCTACCATTGAAATACGAACTGTGGACTGTAACGTAACGATCTGGAATGGATTTCTAGAATACGTTCGAGTTTTTGATATCGCAAACGCTATTATATTCCATTGACAACCAAATCGATAAAAAGTTTCTTTCCTAAGGCAGTTTTATTGTTTGATTCAGTAAATATGACCGAATCGCGTTTATTTATGAAAACTCGTTAATCTTTTATTTATAGCTGATTCGATTTATCTCTTGACGAAGATTATAGGTACAACCGGTTTACGTAACGGAGATCTCCTCGATTGAGGTTTCATTGATACTGTATCTAAAACGGCACTGCGTACCATAGCAATTGATGGAATAGTAACTGTTTTTCACGAAGGGTCGTTTTCTGAGTAGATGAAAGCTATTTGAGCTATTTTTCGACCATTTTCCTTTTAAACCGCCAAGTGGTGGAAGTTGTGAATGTCAGATTTGAAAATTCAAATCTCGGTTTTCGCTCATTTCGTTGGTTACTCGTCCGATAACGAACCTTGAGTTAGTGGGTTTTGCTGCAGAAGCTCGTCTTTTCCATGGAGCGTCATGTGCCGCAGCGGTTGTGGCGTCAGAGTGGTTTCTTGTTGTTGTTGTAAAATATGTTTAATAACCAATGAAATGGAATTAACAGCTTCAAATTCATTGGTTTTCGTGGACTTGGATTAGTGAACTACAAAACTTTGAAATGCTGGAGGGGCGGACACTTCATGCACCAAACGTGATAGAAAAAGTTCTCAAGATACCCTTAATAACCTTATACATACTCAATAATTAGGTAGCTGGATTCGGTTTATAAATTTGTTCTGGTCTCATAAACAGTTGCCCCAGGCCTCCCTCTTTCAGACCATTCAAGGCCTCATTATGGTGGGATTCTGTTGGCAAAGTCAACGGATAAACGTTTATATTTTAGCCCTAGGAATGGAGGTGCAAGTGTCCCTTCAGCATTGGCAGTGAGGAGCACAGTGACGCATTCCTTTTCATCAGAGCCTGCTTGCTGATAAGTGGTTATGTCCCCTTTTGGTGCCAGGAAAAGAGCAGTTTCGTCCCCATTGTATATACGAGGTGGGTCTTCCAGTAGGTCCACAAGCTACCTGAGTGTGTTTTCTGATGGCTACCGAACTTCTTGAAATGGTCAGGTTTTTAGGGTCCTCAGAGATTCACTAGGGTTCCTTTGCAAGAATTTGCACCATGAACGGCCAGGATGTTCCTCAGTGAATAAGGTAGGCCTCTTCAAGTCCTTGAGTAATCGTTGGACACTATCTATAAGGTCATCCTTGTGGATAGGAAACACATCTCTGGCACTATGATTTTAAACATGGGTTACTGTGCAATATTCACTCGGTTTCTTGTCTGTAAAATTGTTTAAGCAATACCTATCCAAATTAAATTTGGACGATGAGCTAGACTTGAAATTTTAAACATTGGCGAGGATGGATGACAATGCAGTATTCACTCGTTTTTTATTACCATTAGGTAAATTGACCTATTTGTTTAAAGAAATAAAAATTTTATGTTGAGCTAGAGACTTGCAATTTTAAACATGGGTCGAGGATGGATTAATGCAATATTCTCTCGGTCCCTGTTAGGTTTTTAACCTTTTTTTTTTACCTATTTGTTATTACAAATTAAATTTGGATGATGAGCTAGAGACTGGAAATTTTAAATGTAGGTAGGTTCCCTGCTAATAATTGGATGCTGTCTTAACAAACTGCTTGAAGGGTAGAACTTTCAATGGAGAAGGATCCGACATTGTATTGTTTCAATACGTGAACATGAGAAAATAAGATATAGTTTGATTACTTCTTCAGTTTGATTTTAAACGTTAAAAGACTTATAGAATTTGAACTATTAAAGGCAGTAAAAGGTAATATTTGGAGTTTCAGACATTGGCAGCTTAACAGGATGTGCAATGTTTGGAGAATTTCATCAACAAAACCGATTGAAATCTTTCACCTGGACATAAGACCTAAAAATAAAAAATAATAATTAAATGAAGAAATGTTTTTAATACACCACGTTTGCAATGTCCCCCGCTGGCATCTTCTCCGCTCATAGTGATTTTCCTTTGCAGTGTAATAAACAATTAAATATTCGGGAAAAAATGTAACCATTAGGTACTGAGGCACGCTCTCGATCTGCAAGTTTGCGGCAGGAGAGTAATTCTCCAAGTGTATTATGTATTCAGAGCTCGTCTATTGTTTATTTGTCATTGTGCAAGACTCGATTTGTGACATTTTATTCTTCCATATTTGGATTTCAGATGTCGTGTCACAGATGTCGGCTGACCAGCGACTGCCGTCCAAATCTCCATCTCCTTCTATCGCCCGGCGAGGTCTCTCCTGATGAAAATTTCACGAGTTGAAGGCTCGAACCTGATTTCCATTGTGATATAAGTGCCACTGAGCGTTTTAATGACTCATTAATTGACCCAGTTTAATTTGTAAGCCTTTTACCGTACCACGTACAATACAAAACGGCTTTTATACGATTAAGACTCTGAATCTGTGATTTTTATTGAAAAAAAAAGAGTAAAATCTGTTCCTTTCGGATCACGTGAAACCAAAAACTAAGTTCGTTTTTTGAGTCTTCTGCGAAGATTTTGTGATCGACGAAACAAACAAAAAAATCGAAAAAAACAAGACTTGTTTTTTGTTATTTTTTTGTTGTTGAAATTGTGACGTGAAATTTTTAAAAATGACCAACAACAACTCCAACGTCGTGAATTTCGAAAGGATGCGGAGTCCACCGAACGGTAAGGGGGCGGCGGGGCGGAAGAAGCCGCGTCGGAATCCGCCGTCCCCGCCGCGCCTCGGGCCCCGACAAGCGCCGCTACCGAGGACGCCGTCCCCAGAGGATCTTCGCCTTCCTCAACTTTGCGCCTTGTCCGTTGGAGAGCAGCGGCGCCTGTACGCCGGTTTCACCGAGCCGCCGGCCCCCGCCGCCCTCCCGCCGCCGCCGCTCCACTGGACCCGCCCCATCGCCGTCGCTTGAGCCCGCCATCAGAATATTAAATATTAAATTTTGTCATTTCGTTCAACCGAAATCCGTTTTTCCTATCATCAAATTTTTTTCATAGGCTATAACACAAAGATCTATATTATATATAATGAAGCAAACCGTGTATATTATAGATATATATATATATATCTTACAATACCTACAAGAGCAAACCAATGTATTAATTTACCACCCTCACTTTAATATTTAGGCCTACACCTTTTTACTGTGAAAAGTGAAAAGAGCGAATTTATTCATCTGTGATGAAAAGGCATTTGTGATTTTTCCTTTGTATAATCAAACGCGAGGGACAATAAAATACACTGTTTTGCTCGAATTTTTACAAATATTTGTCTGAAATTTCTCATTTTTTATAATCAAAATTTGAGAAAAACCGCATACAGTTCTACAGCAATATTTCTCACTGTAACGCCGCCTTTTATTTATACGACCAAGTTCTAAACGAGTACTAGAAATTTCTCAACAACATTTTTTCCGCCGGAAAAAAACCCCGTAATCTCAGAGTTACCATGTTTTCTCTCGACACAAATCATGTCTTATTTACGTATTGTACATACCCTACCAGTATGTACTTCCCTACTCGATTAATTATTCACCGAAGAACTTATTTATATGTGTAAAAGGCGTTTGAATATCGTGACTACAGGATTTTGAAGAATTTCAAGAAGAAGAAAATTAATTTCAATTGATTTCGACAAGTTTTTCAGGTTTATTTGAGATCTCATGTGACTATAATTTCTGTTCATCTATCAATTTGTCCGGTTGTTTTTCCTCAGCCAAACTTCTACGAGTTAAATGAAACAATCGATCAGTTCAACGTGAGTTGAAAAGTTTGACTGCTTTATGACAGAAACAACAGCTACTTTTTCTTTGTACAAAATCCGTTACTTGATTATTATTGTTTTTGTTTTTTCTTCTTCGAAAATCATCAATTTATCTCGTAAATTTGCGCACCCCAGATCCAAGAACTCCACCCAACTTGTGCAGAATTGTTGCATAAATGTCCATTTCCGTTACTTTTTTCAAGTGGTACTTGGTATAAAAAGATGATTATCTCCTAAGAAAAGCAAATTTTATGTTTTTAAGGCAGGGGGAAGTCGATTCTTGAGGCTATTTCTTTCAAATTGTTGATGAAGTGAGCGTTTTGGAACGGTGTGTTGATTGAAGACAAAAATCAAAAAATTGAAATTGCGAACGATTTTTCAGTGTATATTTTTTTAAATTTCGTTTTCTGCTTATCGTATGCTAAATCGTATTGTAACACCTTTCTTCTTTTCAAGTTATTAGCGAATTTTCGAAGAAAATGCGCCATTTTTGAATCCCAACACCAAAATTACACCGCCGTTCAAATTTCAATTTCTGGTTCAATCAAGTCCGAGTAAATCTTTTCAGTTTGAAAATTTGCGTTTGTCCTCAAACGACATCCCTCTTCTTCGCTTTCACGCTTTTCCTATTACAAATATACTCAAGTACAAATACAGCGAAAGAATCCACTTCCCCAACAGGACTTAGCGTTTAAGGTAGCACGTAAGTTTTTTTCTGTTTTTTTTCGAGCCCGCCTTTGAAAAAAAAAATGTGTCCGTAAACTTAGTAGGGCGTTTGTATGGATAAAAAACTAGAAAAAGTAAGAATTCTATTGACTTTTTGTTGTTGATCGATCGTTCTCCTTCAAATGTTTCTAGTCAAGGAAGAGATGATGACAAAAAACAGACTTAAAAAAAAGGAAGGAAACGTCTATTACCAAGTTTTCTTCTATTGTATTATCCAAAAGTGAGCGTTTTTGGAAGGTTGAAGAATAATCTTCCAACCTCTTTCTGAATTCGATAAAAACGTCGCGATGACTAAAATAGAATTTAAGCTCGTAATTAACGATTGTAATGAGAAAAAAACACATAGTATTTGTTAAGACAAAGTGGAATAAAAATTATTTTGTATACATACCTGTGATGTAATGCCTATAATTATGTGATTTTGGACTGAGAGAAAAAATTGAAAGATTTTTTGATGGAATTGGACGATTTTTTTTCCACCAGTCCAGGGGCCGTTTTCTTTTGTCCGTATGTATTACATGGTATATACGGCTGTTGAGAGTTCTTCTTTTTTTTTTTTTTTGGAAAGATAGGTTTCGTAAACCTTCCTGGATAAGTTGGAAATGGGCGGCGTCGATTGGATATTTTGGGTAAATTACTTGCATGTTCCTGTTCATTCGCCGTTTACAAATATCGCGGAAGTCACTCGAAAATTCGATCTTGGTCAAATTTTGAGTAATTTGCGTGTTCAAAATTCACTTTAATTTTTTGAACAGACTCATAACAGTTGGTCATACCCTCAAAATAGTTGGTCATGTTTGTCCCCGTCGAATTCACCGATCGAAAAACCGCTCAAGGCGCGTGTTCCAGGAAGGATTGACTGTTGACAGTTGCCTGGTGGTTGTCAATTTTTATTTTTCATTACCAGTCTGAAGAGAGCTCTCAACCCTGTACATGATATTGAAAAGGATTACTCGTACTGGCTGTACATATATTGTAGGTGGTATGTATGTGTTCATTCTCATGTCCTTTTTTGTCTCGAATACAGAGAATGCGACGGTTTTATTTGTCTTGTGCTTTAATTATCGTTAAGGGACTGTGGAATTTTCGGGTGACCGAGAGCGCGAAGGTTTTTCGCCCCTCGGAAGAAGCGATGACATTTTTGGAATGATGAAACTGACGTCGAATGTACCAAAAAGTATAAAAAGAAGATCCGGAAATCGTGTGGACAGTGATATTGACGAAGGACTTCGCTTTTTTTATACAAGACTGATCATGTAAAAAAAAAAAAAAAAAGAAAATTGTATATCATTCCAAAAATTGAGGTTTTTTGGGCGATCTAGAAGGTCGTGGCGCTTGCAAAATCAGTACAAATGTTTGCAAAACGGAAATGTAATTCACTTTTTTTTTTCTCGCAATAATATGGAAGATTCCTCGATTTCGTCGACGACGTAGTATTTACACTTTTCTGTAGGCGTTCCGTAATTGTGTTCACATCACACAATGTGATTCTAACGTGTTTTGAAGAACGTTTCAGAACGTGTACTGTATGGAAGGTTACAACTCTGGTTCACGGAGAAATACTACGTCGTGGACAGAAACCTCAACGCACATATTCGTTTTCTAATTTTCCAACTGTTTTTACCTTGCATTCGCATTCGTTCATTTTTTTTTTTTTTTTTTTTTTTTTTCAATTTCACGTTTGTAACCGAATGAACGGCGTCTTCCAAATAAGAGAGAAAAAATAAAAGTTTTTAAATGTAGCGAAACGATCGCTTGTACGCCAATAACTTGTCTGTGGCTGCCCCACTGCCCCTCCTCTCGTCCTCGGGCTGTTTGGTCAAAGAGGGGCGTGGTATGCCGGACTTCGTTAACGGGTGCTGTGTTAATTTTTACCACCAAAAAAAGTTTTATATCATATCAAGTCTCTGGCTAATTCCTTTCCGACACGCATCACCACATTCTTAAAATCATTTCTTCATTATGTCGTCCAGTGTTGACCTGATCACGGATCCATTTGTAACAAACCATTGTGCAATATACAATAACCAACATAATTTTCTTTCCACATTTCAACCTATTGTTTACAATTCAGCATTACAGGGTTCGTGCCGGTCAGGGAAGTCAGGGAAGTCATGGAAAAGTCAGGGAAATATAAATGGGCACTGGAAGTCATGGAAAAGTCAGGGATATTGGATTTTGGTCAGGGAAAAATCTCAAATCGGGTGCAGAATTGCGAAAAATCCATGATACGCGTTGAAAACCCCTTTACCTTTGTAAGGTATGGTTTATGTAAACCACGTACTCAAAACTTTTATGTGTTTTATCTTGTGATTCTATCTCTTACTTTGTTTTAAGTAAACTTCGTTTTTTTATGAATAAAAAACTTGTTCCTTATATTGTTTTTCTTCATTTGCGCATCTAACATTTTCGATTCATGCAAAACGTTACTGTTTAAAGGATCCTGAAACGTTGTGAAAAGTCAGGGAAAAATCGAAATTTTTGGTCTGGAAATCAGGGAAAAGTCAGGGAAATTGAAAATTGAAAATCGGCACGAACCCTGCATTAGTTTATCTACCACCGTCAAATTTCAGATTTTGTTGTAAATTGTATATTGCAATTACTTCTCCCTTAACAAATCATATTTTTGTGATAGTAAATTTACGATGCTACTTATGTGATGTGGTATAAATATCGTCTATGTGATAATCGCTTCATGTTCCATCATGAATCTCCTTATTCTTAAGTTCATTAAACCTCATTAAACGTCATCATCATTCGTTCCGAACGGAATTAGCCAGGCGACTCTTTTAGCTTAACCCTCACGGGAAAAGCTACAAGTACCTTATTGATTGTAAGAAAATTGAAATTATTGAAAAAAAAAAACACAAAAAAAAAGATGTATTTGATCTCACGGTTACTTGTAACTGATTCAATTCTCCTATCATTTTTTTTTTTTTTTGACATATTGAAAATTTTATTGGTAGTTTCATTAGCCTGTAGTGAACTATTGTAGTAATTTCAAATATTTAGCCCCCATTTTTGTCTCCACCCCCTCACCTTTATTTAGTCTAGTCCAGTAAGACGAAACCTCTACAGTTTACAATCATTGTTTTTTGTGCCTCTTTTATTTTGTTAATTTTCACGTTTTACCTTTGAAAGAATTCTATGTAGAAAAAAAAATTATAAAAAGAAAAAAACAAAAAAAAAATTCCCTTGTTCTCCCTTCCTTTGTTTTCCCATTCTGATCGTTGAAACATTATCCCGACCATTACGTCCTCTCTCTCCTTTTGTACTGTTCGTACGTTATTCCCTTTCCCTCTCTCCCATCCCAATCCCACTAAATTGTCCGAATGGTATAAGAAATCAGTCGCCTCAGGCGCACCCTTCTCTTTCAGGACTGCAACAAGACGTTGAAGTGGGACCCATCCGCCATTTTATTTGGATCGACGAAAAGGTAAGAAATCCTCCCGTGTGTGAATGTAAGTTGCGTGAGTCTTGGATCGTCAAGGTTTTTTAACCCTGGAATCACAAGGTTGGGTTCACCAGTGAACCCCAGAAGAGACTTTTTGTGGTTGTTGGCTTCACGACCAGTTCTCTCCAGAGTCCAGTCAGTCTAACTTTGCTCCACTTTCCGACTTTTTTTTTCAAGTCAAATTTAAACTACTTTTTTAAAATGAAAACTGAAATCTTATGGCACGTATGAACTCTCCAGAACCTAACGAATCGATCTATCACTGGCTCAATTTTTTACTCTTTCATTAACTATTCATTTTTTTTTTTTTTTAAGTTTGGAGCAATCTTTCATTGGGTTAGGATATTAAATGCCTCAATTTTTTGTTCTGAAAAGCTTAGGTGTCTCATTTGGAGTCAGGTTTCGTGTTCCACTATTCAAAAATAGACCATAAACTAGGAATTGCATTAAAAAAAAAAAACACCAAAATTCAACAAAATGATTTTTATTAAACTGAAAAATCTTTTTCTTGATATGAAAATATTCTCAGTCCATGTCTTCCATAAATTATTCGCTTTGTAAAGCATGTAAGGAGGTTATAATTCACCACTTGCACTTCCTGCAAACATTCATGAAGTTCCAGTTTTGGAATGTTCTCAACATACTTTGTCCCCCGTCTAGATTTTTGAGTTCAGCCTAGGATCGTCCGTGAGATTCGTCTCGTCAAAATTCCAGATATTCGACGGTGGGACTCGTTGGAACTCGTTTGAAATGTAAGACTTCAACGTGTCAACGGTTATCCCAGCCCTACTCCTCTTGATATTGGCAGCATGTTGGTTTCGCTCTTGTATGTGTTTGGGATCTGAAAACATCCAATAAGACATTTATTAATTGCACATACCAAAATAACACTAAAATATAGCAAATAATAAAAGAAACATGGAAAAATCGTCTCTTATCAGTTGGTAGGATACTCTGCTCCAACTCATCCGTCGAGCAATGTTTCATGCTTTTTAGGTGCAAAGTTTAATTCAGACGGAGAGGTTCGGGAGTCACCATTCGATTCAGCGTAAAAAATATTGATATGGCGAGCAGATACACCCCCTACCTCCAAGTCCTGAAGATATCATTTTTCGTGCAAATGCCTCGATTTCGCTCAAAAATATTTGCCCGTTGAAAAGCTCTTGAATTGCAGATGTTTTTTCCCGAAGATAGGAACGATCAGGTATGGGTAAAAATAGCTTTTAAATATGCCATCATGTTCACCAAAAAAGTCGTAACTGTCAACATTTTCACTTTGGCGTGATTTTTCACTTACTAAGCTCGTTCATAAAGTTTTTATCATGTATTGGCGGACGGACGGATTCGATTTTCTGAATCTACGTATCTTGAAACGAAAACCAACAAATTTTGAGGGGGAGGGGGTTAAAAAAATTTCTTTTGTCGATTCCAATGGTTCAATATCGAAGATAAAACCAAAAACAGTCATATCGGTTGCTGGGAGCAATACCTTCTGGTACAAAAATAAAATTCGGCGAACGTTTGGAGTAATACTGGTATAAGTATAAAAGCAGAACTTTAGAAAGATTGAGCACCACAATTTTTATTTTCCGATTCTAATAATCATTCAACGAGACCTCTTTTTGAACTATCTTAAAACCGGTCTTACCCACTTGGACAGCTCGCCGAGAGCTATCCGATGGTACTTGAGCTCAAAATCGATGATTTCGGACTGACACCAGTATTGCTCCAATCGTTCGCCCAATTTTGGATTATTAGGTTCGATAATGGAGCTTTGGAGTCGCCCGAGAAAACAAAATCCCCCCTCCCCTCATCTAAGTTTTCGGTCTTCAATTATCATTAGCCGTTTCTGATTTATGGGCGTTTGAACCTGGGTATTATGCAAGAAATGTTTGATTTTCGAACCGATTTCGAAAACACCACTTAACTGATTGGGAAGTGGATCGACGCAGAATTTGATGCTCTTTATGTTATCTTTGAGTGACCATGTACCTACCAAAAATCACCCGTTTTCCAGTTACAACTGAAAAAAAGTGTGAAAATTTCGTGGTTTTTCGCCTCTCCTTTCTGAAACTTGAGAATCTCGATTCGAGATTCTCGAAGGAAAGCTTTCTGGAAATTATTTCTTATTGGATCCGTTTATTCAGTGGGCTGAATGATTATTTCGGTCGAGCTACTGTAATCTCTGGAGAACATTCGACCAGAGTGTAGCTGCACGCTGGAAAACACTTGTATTAATTTCAAACATTCAATCTTCTGCCGTCTCATGTACCTACATAATATTATTACATTGCAGTTCTCGACGCCATAAAGCACGAAGTTGTCAGTGGCAGCTGCTTCGAACATCCCGTTCTGCCCTGCGGCAGCCTCGTTGGACCGAGAAACCTCGGGAGTCCGAGTGGGGGATGCGAGAGAAAGCTGGTTCGTTCAAGCCCCAGTTTCCCAATCCTCTGGACAGGAAACCTCTGGTGGAAGGCTTCGTAAGAACCTCAGGAGGGTCCCCCCTCGACTGGGCCTCCACCGCCGTCGTCACATTTGCTCGATGATAACCCACAATCTGTCTGCATACATAAAATCGTTCATTATACTTGTTGGTTCATTCTTCAAGGAACTTGGGTAATATTTCGTTCTTCCCAAACACTCATGTTTGAACCATATTCGTTCGATATGGAACATAATTACAGGAGAAACTAACTAAGTCAAAAAACACAGTTTTGAGAAATTTGAGTTTGAAGTTCTTCTGATTTTAGAAGTTGGATTGCTTTGGCTCGGAAATAGCTGGAGAAACCTAATTTGAGCCAGTGGTCCTTCATGAGAGAGAGAGAGAGAGAAAACATGTTTTATTACAGCTGAATAAAAAAATTAAATAAAAATGTATCCAACATGCAATGATCATGGTCCCACGGACCGTCTGATGAGTTCCCTCATATAATATAATATATTATACTTATATATATTATGCTTACCTAACGTAACAATTGTAGCTTCAAATTGGTGCGCTATTCCGTATTACAGAAAATAAAAAACTTCACAAGTATCACTCTCTTATAAATTACAATAAATTAAAACATTTCTAATAAATACCCACAAAGCTCAAAATATTTACAATTCAACATTTAGCCCATATTCAATAATTGTCCTAAATCTCAGGTCCCACGCCACTCTACAAAACCTCACTACATTTTCACTCCCCAGGTAGCTGTCCCAATCCACCTGCGTCACACCCATGAACCTTACCCTCACAGACCTCGGTATACTTTCATTATACAAATACTTTCATTACGTACCTGAAGTGAAGCTGCAGAGTATAAACATACACCGGGGGTACATTAGTCTCCAAAGACAAAATTGGTCCTTCATGATGTTTCATGTATACCACGACATATCTGAATCATGTAAGATGTACTAAATGTAGTAAAATTACTATTTTTCTGAAGAAGGCACTTGACTTAATGGATTTCTGCTGGATAAAATTTGATATACCTAGCACGACTTTTATTTATCTTTGCCATTTTTGGATGTTTTCCCATCGAAATACCTAAGAATAAATCATTTTAACAATTAATAATAATTGAGTTATTTTTTAAATTACAAGAAAAATGCAATAAATTTTTATCACATAGCCGGTTGTATGATCTTTATCGACATACTCGTAGTTACTTTAATTTGTTGGTGGGTCCTCAAGCGTAGTTGTTATAATCTTAGTTACATAGCTTCTTAGCGCAGTATACATGTAAGTACTACACGAGGCCTGCGTGATGTTCAAAGTTACTCAAATATTGTGTTATTACATTAATGTTTCAACAACCACCCGTTATTGTACTATTTCCAATTTCTGCAGTTTCGCAAAGCAATGAGTAATAAATGTTGTGGCATTTCGTATGCGTGTTTCTGATAATGGTTCATGTCTGAGATAGAATCATTGCTCCATGACATGGACATTGTGGTCTTTGGTTTGACGACACTAAGGATCCTATTGGACAAATCATTGTATTCAATTGAAATCGGGGGCCTCTGCTAGTTATCTGCCCTCAGCAAGTGTGGTTCGTCAAAAATTAGCTGTACTTCCAGAACGCATAAAGTCACTTAGTTAATTTCTTCAGTATAAATTCGACAAAAAATGACCTTAACGTGTTTTCAATGGAAACGGATATCCAGAGAGGAAACCCGACGACGCCATTCAAAAGATCATGAAAAATCATTGTAGGTAGCATATTAATCCGAATTTCGCCATAAATTGACTTAATGAGTTTCTCCTGTATGCCGACGATATTTCCTATTTTCAGCACAACTGTCTAACAGCAAATGTCTAAAATCAATAGTAGTTCTTAAAACAAAGGAGGATAACTCAATCTCATTTCAAAACTCCCTCGTGTAGGATCTCAACACCAACCTCAAAGATCGATTATGAACGGAAACAACCATCGGATTTCAGATACCTCTTTTCATATGGGATATCAATTATCCACCTCAGAAGTCGACTGAACTGAAAATTTGGCCAAAAAACGTCCAAAATATCTCGATCTCAATAATTGAATTATTCTTATACCTCTCTTCATATGGGACATCGATTATCCACCTCAGAAGTCGACTGAACTGAAAATTTGGCCAAAAAACGTCCAAAAGTCTGGATCTCAATTCTTATACCTCTCTTCATATGGGATATCAATATCCTCCTCAGAAGTCGACTGAACTGAAAATTTGTCCAAAAAACGTCAAAAAATCTGGATCTTAATTCTTATACCTCTCTTCATATGGGATATCAATATCCTTCTCAGAAGTCGACTGAACTGAAAATTTGTCCAAAAATCTGGATCTCAATTCTTATAAGACCTCTCTTCATGTACTTCTCTGCATGCCACCTCTGATGTTGACCATGAAAAGAAAACTCAGCAATAAATTGGATCTCATGTCATGTACATCATATGGGTGGGATATCAAAATCTCTAAGCCCATTTTGTGCCCATTATAACGTTATTAGAACCAATCTAGTTCTGGAAATAAGGTTATACCTAATTCACAAAACGAAAAAAAAATGACATGAAAATACTTTTCACATTTTACATAAAACCAGTAATTTTGTCGAAAATTTGCTCTTATAGCCATGCGTATGACTGTGTTTTGTTTAGTTTTTAGTTCTGTACGGAGGCTGTGAAGAGGTGATGAGCCACTTTGTTCTCTTGAATTTCCTCGTTCAACACGAAAAAGCTTTGACTTTTGGTTTATTTTTTTCTTTTACGAACTGAACAAGGACTTTTTCAAGAAAGGTTGGCTTCCCTGACACGAGCCAGTTTATAACTGGTTGTGCCTCCCAAGTTACCTCACCGTGACCTCGCTCCGTCCTCTGAACCCCCTTTCTAAACCGACGGTGATTCGAAATTTCAACTCGGTAAAGGAGAAGGTAGTGCGGTTCGAATTTGGAAATCCTGACGCTCAACGAGGAGGAATCAACGGGTAATCGATTCCTCCTCGTTACCAATGAAAATTGTAGAAACAAAATGTACTACCTACTTACTCTTGGTAAAAGTATAGTACACGTGTCACGTACTCAGCCCCGATTTGTTTACTAGCTATTTTAGTATGTTACTGTTGTATTAGTGTTATTTGTTTATGTCATGTTGGTACCACTGCACCGTTCCCTTGCAATGTAGATGTCCAGTACCTCTTATCAGTACAACTTCTGTTCTCGTTCCGTTACCCCGTCTCTGTGTACACTTATTTGCTCTCCCCGTTGAATCCTACTTCACTTCAGGTAATGCGCCCAGAAAATTACGCTTAGTTTTGTTAGTACCGCGATAGTCATGTCTAGTCAGATTCCTGCCATTGAAAAGTTGAAGGGACGGGAAAACTACGACGGTTGGAGGTTCGCTGTTGAAGCTTATCTCACGGACCAAGACTTGTGGGATTGCGTCTCCGGCGTTTGCAAGACGGAACCCTGCCGAAAGGATGTCAAAGCGAGAGCGAAAATTATTCTACTCGTCGACCAGGTAAATTATGTACATTTACAGTCAACTAAGACGGCAAAGGAAGCTTGGGAAACATTGGAAAATGCCTTCCTCGATTCGGGATTAACGAGAAAAGTTGGTTTATTGCGACTTCTTATCACCACTAGGCTTGAAAACTGTGATTCAGTAGAGGATTTCGTGAATAAGATAATCACGACCGCTTACAAATTAACCAATATTGGTTTGAATGTCTCTGATGAATGGGTTGGCACTATCTTGTTAGCCGGTCTTCCCGATCATTTTCAGCCTATGATAATGGGGATAGAGAGTTCTGGGATTGCAATAACCACCGATGCGATTAAAACTAAGATTCTTCAAGACGTATCCACCGTCAAAAATGAAGACGGAAAGCCCGTTTCGGCAATGTATGGCCGTCAACATCGGAAAGGCTTGGGTTCATATTCTAAATCCGGCCTAAACAACAAACCAAAACAGTTCCATAAGAACCGTTCCGAGACCGAAAAGAACTATGATTCCGACAATACCAGTTCTAAATCTCGAGGTCCTCGTTGTTACGAATGTAACGGGTACGGTCACGTCGCTAAGTCCTGTGCGAACCGTGGTGACAAACAACAGGTATCCACCAATCGTGATAAACTGCAACGACAAAGCATGTTTACAGCTCTTTCTGCACAGATTTCCGCCAATAAAACCGAGTGGTACTTTGACTCAGGTTGTTCCGCGCATTTGACAAAGGATAACAATGCTTTTGTAAATAAAACAACACCTGCTACTATGAAAATAAGCACTGCAAACAATGAAGATGTTATGCAAACTAATAGCATTGGTGATGTAAAGCTACCTGTTACAGTTGATGGCAGAACTTCCGATGTCACAGTTCGAAATGTTTATTATGTGCCCGATTTACGAGTAAATCTTCTGTCTGTCAGCCAAATTGTGAAGAAAGGCAATACTGTCGTATTCAATTCAAGAGGTGCACGAGTTTTTGATGCAAATAATGACATTCTGGCATCAGCAACGTTGGATAACGACTTATTCAGGTTAAACTTGTCTCCTCAATCAGCTTTTATGGTTAAACCTGACGCTTCTAAGGAAGAACTTTTATGGCACCGGCGTATGGCGCATGTCAATCTTCCGCATTTGACAAAATTGAAAAATGGATTAGTGCATGGAATGAATTTTTCTGATAGAATTACAAAAGAGTTTGTCTGTGAAACCTGTGCTGTCAGTAAAAGTCATCGTCTACCTTTTCCGCCTAGTGAATCAAAATCCTCTAGGATTCTGGATCTAATTCACTCCGACCTTGTAGGGCCTCTAGAAAAATCGCTAGCAGGATCCCAATACATGCTTACGTTTCTGGATGACTACAGCCATATGACATTCTGCTATTTTCTTGCCAACAAGAGCCAGGTTTATGACATGTTTGTCAGTTTTAAACAGTTTGTAGAAAATCAAACAAGCAAGAAAATGAAAACTCTCCGAACAGACAATGGCGGTGAATTTTGTTCCAACAATATGAGTAAATTTCTTAAAGTTTCAGGCATCCAACATCAGACCACTGTTCCCCATACACCAGAGCAAAATGGTAAAGCGGAACGTCTAAACCGTACCATTTTAGAAAAGGTCAGGTGTCTACTGAACGATTCACAGCTTCCAACCAAATTCTGGGCAGAGGCGGCAAACACAGCGTGCTACCTGATGAACAGGTCTCCCACTAAATGCACAGAAGCCACTCCACTGCAAATTTGGACCGGGAAGAAACCCACTGTGAAGCATGTTCGAGTATTTGGTTGCAAAACATATTCTCATATTCCGGCCGCCAAACGCAAGAAATTAGACCCAAAATCTCGACCATGTATCCTGGTAGGCTACAGTCCTGACTGTAAGGCTTATAGACTCTATGATCCGGCGAAAAGAGAGATTTTCGTATCTAGAGACGTTATTTTTTCGGAACACGAGAAAGGTTCCAGTTTGTTGAGTGAAGTTGAGAGAAACCATGGTAATGTTCGTCTGATAATCAATGACCAGGTCACAGTCGAAGAGGAACCAGAGAAACCCAAGAGTATGGTACCAGATGATGCCACTGGCGCTGTGGGTGGAGGAGCAGAACCCGTGCGTGACAGTCCATCAGCATCACTGAATGAGTCGACCGATCCCAATGCGACTGGGAATTCGACTGATTATCAGTCTATGTCAGATGACTGCAGTGATCAGATAGATGATGAATTTAACGACCCAACGTATCATGTGAATCCTCAACAGCAAAGTGATTATGACATCACTGAACCACGAAGAGGACAACGCGTGAAGCGTCAAACTGAAAAACTCAAGGATTATGTCACTTACGCCATGAGTTTAAGTGAACCGGATGATCCAACGACCATAGAAGAAATCAAGACTCGTTCCGACAGAGATCTCTGGAAGCAAGCTATGGACTCAGAATACAAATCCCAGGTAGAAAATGGCACATGGGAGCTAGTCGATCTTCCTCCTGGAAAGGTTCCACTAAACAGCAAATGGGTCTTCAGGACTAAACGAGATGCTACTGGTAAAATAGTAAAGCACAAAGCTCGGCTCGTTGTCAAAGGCTGTGCTCAACGCAAAGGATTGGATTTTGAGGAAACCTTTTCCCCGGTAGTGAGGTATAGCTCAATCCGATATCTCCTCGCCTTGGCAGCAAAAAGAGATATGGATATCGACCAAATGGACGCAGTCTCCGCTTCACTCCAGTCTCCTACTTCACTTCAGTTACTATTACGACCTTAAGTAAAGCAGAACTACCTACATTAATGCCCCAACTAATATAGCGGGGACCTGTCTACTGCTGCACCTATCGCCCCATCCTCTAGTATTAGTTGTAGGTACACATAGATCAAATGGATGGGGTTGCGGAATAACAACATCCTCCAATCGACTGATTAATAACTACCATATAGATTAGTCAAATGGAGTTAACTGGGCCACGATACTTAATGCCATAACGAACAATACAATTATTTATGCTCGTTGCGTTAATGCGTCTTTGCTGGCATTCATTTAGGTTGTTCTGCTTTACTTGGTTGGTCGTAATAGTAACATACCTACTATTATACCAGTTACTAAAATAGCCAAAAAAGAAAAAAAAATCGGGGCCGACTACGTTATACTATACATTTACTCTTGAGTCAAATTCATCTGATTTGAGCGATCACTACTACAGGCTGTAAACATGACAAATATCCAATTTTGAGGGGTTTTGTTATAAAATGGCAATTCGTTACAAAAAGACTAAATCGCGAACAATAGTGTCCACATTATTTGGTGTTGAAAACTAATGAGCGAAGAGAATTTCGAGCCGATTGTTACAAATGATAGGAAAATACATTTTTGGTAAGTACTCGTGTTCATGAAGCTTTTCATCAGAACCCCCAGACAACGGTAACATGTATAAGAAATGAGATACCTCCTGTGTGTTCCTCAAGTCTATCCCTAACTGCAGAAGATGTTCGTGTCAAATGTGTTGAGCCAATTGGTGCAAATGATAGGAAAATACATTATTGTAAGTACTCGCCTTCATGAAGCTTTTCATCAGAACCCTCAGACAATGGTAACATAATATGTTATATATATGTAAACATAATATATTATATATGTTTCTTATAGATAAGAAATGAGATAACTCCTCTGTGGATACACAAAGCCTTCCTCAATTCCCTCCCTAACTGCAGTAGGTTTCCGTACTTGAGTATCACATCTGTTGGGAAAAACTACAAAATATCTTACAGTAGGTACTGTCTAATAGCACTTGTGGCCACCCAAAATTGACCTCCCCATTATTTTTAATATCCGTTCAATTTTGTTTGGAAATATATTTAAACTTGTGGTTTTATTCATAAACAGTCCTACTTTAACCAACCGTGTTGATAGTAAATTTATATAACAAAAAACGTGTGTGTTTAGTCTGATTTATACTTCTAAATTTAATGCTTTGTCAGTCAAAAACTGACGATTGGTGATATCTGTCACAACCAGGAAGTGTGTTCCGTTCCAAATGAACTTGATTTCAGTAATAGGTACCTAGGTGCAAATTTCGGCAGCTGAATATGCACACTCAATCAACTACTGTAGTTGATTGAGTGTGCATATTCAGCTGCCGAAATTTGCACCTAGGTACCTATTACTGAAATCAAGTTCATTTGGAACGGAACACACTTCCTGGTTGTGACAGATTTCACCAATCGTCAGTTTTGTTCAGCACAAGAACCAATTTTCGAAAAGGGATCAATCACTGTGTAGATTTCTGTATTTGGAAATTATAATCTTATACCTACCACCCTGACAGAGGTGGGCGAGTTTATAGTTTCTGAATCGATTTCGGTATCATTTTAGTGACGCAGAATGTTGTCACACAAGTACATTCATTATTCGTGACTCTCGAAAGAAGATGAGAAGTCACTGAATGATGGCAATACGTACGAAACTACACTTCTCTACATCATAAATGCGTTTCTCTTTCCACCCGTTAACGGTCTTCCATCAATCATCATCTAACAACTGTTACAGTCTTCCATCAATCATCATCATGTATAACAACCAACAAATTCACCCACGGTTGTGGCCCAGACCGATCATTTGGAGCAGAAGAGTGAAACCAACCAACCTTATCAGCTTCTCTGATAAGAACTTCGTTGAGTATTGTGACGATTTGCTGGTGTTCAATTCTGAATATTGAACAGAGTAATTACTAACAAAACAGTAAATACAATTACTACTGATCGGATTGTTCCATTTGGTGGATAGAAGTTACAAGAAATATCTGGTAAGTTCAGCTCAAGTGTCGACCAAAGGGGCTTGATTCCAAACCGGACCAAGCAACTGTGATTATAAAATGTGCCTGTGTATTTCATCCTCCTTGAATGCGTGAACTATGATTTGCCTTTTTCAGGGAGATCAATTGAAATTGAGCCTTTTTACTGATCGAAATGGCGATGGCTGCGACTTCTGACTTCCTAACACAGTACAAGTCCATATCAAGTAAACTCAAAAAGTGAGCGTCTAATTTATATCTACTAGCTACCTACCTACCATTGAAAGATGTAGATAGAAAGAGTAGAGTGTAGAATCAATATTGATATTGAAGAGTTTAGTCTAGAATGAGTTACGACATGAAGTGTCACTGAATTGTATTCCATAGTGAGTCTTGATGGAGGCAATAAGCAAAACTCTGCGAATAGATACGTGAAAATGCAATTATTTCGAAACAGATTTCTGTTTTTTCTTTCTAAATAATTGACTCGAAGGCTAATTTGTTAACTATTTTAAGTCAAATATGAATTACAGGAGATTTTTGAGGAAGCCGAATGCTGCAGAGCCAAGTGATCAATTTGGTATGAACTGTTTAAATATTAAATAAATTTTATTGAATGAGACATTATGTTGTAAATTTTCGAGGGCATTGAGAATTTCGTAACGTTTTCCCCACAGCCTCGTTGGCAGCGCAATGTGAGCGCTTCGACCTTCCACAGTATGCTGGCCTCAGCTGGCGAGCGGTGTCGCGCTGTGAAGCTGCTCAAGGACACACGAGCGAAGAAGCTCTCGCTCTCATGAAAGCCGGCCAGCTCTATCTGCTAGCCAATAAAAAGAGTTTGTTTGCTGGCGAAGAACACTTACAGGTATGTTTCTTTGAGGATTAACAAAGGGTTAGAGCTAAGTATAGTAGGTACACTCAAGACTGAGCGCAAAGTATTCGCACCGTTTTGTAAATCTGAAGGGATCCTTACTTCGTCATTACTGATGTTCGGGATCCTGCTGTTCTACAATATCGCTAGTGATTGGAGACAGCAATTGAAGGAACCAAGTTACGTAGCCCTGAAGAGAGCAGTTCAAGATGCTAAGCAACTTGGTGAGGGAAAATACAAGTTGGTGAGGTACACAATTCAAGTTTAAAGTCACGTCAAGCTCAAATCACACCAGAGTGGGACTACTTTTCTACTTTATACATATGTATTTCGCGTCAAAGTCAACCGAATTTGTTCAATTAAACGTAATATTTAAAATATTAAAAAAATTATTTTGATATTAAATATTTCAATCAAAACATACATAGTATGTAATTACATAGTTGCTGCTTACTGAAATAAGAGGTGATGGCAGATTGTATAGATTTATCAAAGCGCGTTTGGATGACGAAGTCAGCGCAAGACTGGAGTTGATCACAAGGACTCATTTCGTTGCCCAATTGCATGAATAACTTTGAGATATTTGCTCTTTCTATTTCAGAAATAAAATTTAGATTTGATCAAGATGACATCCACAAGCTAGAAATGACGAAGAAGGCTTTACTGACTCCGTCTAGTGGAGTCAGTAAAGCCTTCGTCATTTCTAGCTTGTGGATCTCAGAGCACTGGAGTAGTTACACTGAGAACATTGAACAGCTCTTAGAAAAGTACGGATTTAATGTAAGAAAACTCAATTGTCACTCCTTGACATCCTCCCCCCCCCCCCCGGCTGCAAAAAGGTGTGTGAAATCGCATCAAAATTGTCGGAGTTGCAGCCGCAAGCTGGAGGACTTGATAGTCCTGTTGTTAGTTGTTCCTGTGTCTGCTGCAACCGTGGAGCGTGGTGTAGGTCTGTAGTAAATTAACCATCATTTTACCTTCCAGGCGGGCATCAAATGTTTGGACGAAGCCGAAGAGCTTCTCGGGAAAGAGAACCCACTCTCAGCCGCCGTCTGCCTCCAAACGGGAGACGCTTTGAAAAAAGTCGCTCCCTACAAAGCTTGCGCTTACTTTACCAGAGCATGCAAACTGTTGGAACACTCTCCACAACTTCTTCTGATCGCCCAAGGCAGTCTCGCTTCTGTCATGATTTCGCTCGGTTGGTAACTTTTGTACCGCTTTAACCTTCAGTTTTCACAGTTATACATTATAGCACTCGCCAATTCATTTGAGGCCTGTGAAACACGTCTGATTGCAGGGGAACACCACGATGCGTTGAATTTGTTCACTGAAATGGTCAACACTGTCAGCCAAATCACTTCTCAGCCTTATGGAGTTTATAATGGCATATTAGTGAGGTGAGATGCTGCTCTAACATCCCACTGACTACACAAACGACCCAGGAACTCATACACCCTTACACTCGTGCAAAGACACATGAGTTTGATGGCACGAGTGTAAGGATGTATGATCTTAGATCGTTATTCAACTGACATGATGAACCTTTTTCTCGCACTGTCCGTTTCAATTATCCTTCATCCTTTTCAGATGTGAAATATCAAGAGTCTTGCTGATCCTTCTGCTCAGACCTACTCCTCAGAAAATCTCATCAGAGCTCGCGAAACTCGTCGAGAAATATACGTGGATTGGTGAACCCGACCCGAAAACGAGTGAGTTGAACCTTTCGTTATAATGGGACCAATTCTTAAGAGCTCATAAGTGTCCATAGAAAGAAAAAATGTAATGTGAGTTAAGAAAAAATGCGCTATTTCGTTGCAACATTGCAATAGAAATGGATTCGTATCCTGTACAAATTCAGACTAATGAGTAGAAGTGAAAATCTTTATGGAATCGATATGTTGGGCCAATTTTTTAATAGTACTATTCGGTATCAGTTTGTTATCATTTTAACATAAAGATGTCTTTGGGTTGGGGGTCAGTCTGAAATTCGCGACATGCGAGGTAATAGCCAAGGTTATATTTAACCAAATAGTTATAATATCTTTTAGGTGTGAATGTGACATGTTGACCCACCTCACTCATATTATCCATGAGTCAATATTTTTCCATGCAGTCGATAAATTTGAAGTTTCCAATCAGGTTCTTCTTGGTCTTTGAACCTGATAAGTATAGGAGGGCCCCTTCTTTCCTTCGCACAGCTCAGTTTACTGTACAAATGAATTCCAATGTTAAGAGCAGTGCCTTTGTCGACCAGTACTCCTACGTTCCGACATATTTTGGCTTTTTTGCTCTTTTTCACGATTGAAAATTTTTTGACTAGTTGACGAGCAGATTGCCAAGTGTAAATCATGCTTAAGTGTGATCAAAACTTATGTAAACACTTCCAACCTCAAAAACCACACAGAAAAGCGTTGTTGCCTTCGTTCCTGGCGAGAGAGCTTTAATTGGTCCTGTTAATGAGACCATTTTGTTCTCTGACAAAATCAAAGGTGGTGTGGCAAATGCTACATTACACTACTTGCCGCAAGTTGGGGCGCAGGCCGGACAGGTGACGTGTGAATTACGGTTTCTGTGAAACACAGAAACGATAGGAACCCCGCAAGTTGCATCGCAGTGTGACGTAAGGCAGAATTCACCATACCTGACAATGTCAGGCTGACATGCCGCAGATTTTTTCTGGAGTTTAGTGTGGATTTTCTTTTGAGTTTAGTGTGGAAAAATTTAGGAGAAACTGATTGAGGCTGTCCGATCGCGTTAACTTTTGTACAAGTTAGTGTGAATTCTTCCCTGTGACGATTCCTTTTCTCCAAGTACGAATGTCTCCCTGGTTATTCTTTGTCGGAAAAGCTGAAATGAGCACCTTTTCCTCATTTTCTGATTCAGATTCTGCACTGAAATCCATCGGCAGGGGTTCATTAATAGCCATTTTGCTATATCCTCCGTAATTTTGAAACTGCGTCTCAACTTGCGGTTGACTCACCAGAAGTTATTTCCCCCGAAGAATTTCAACCTGATATAACCTAACTGCCATTCCTACCCAAATTCTACCATTACTCCCACACCTTTTAGCCCTCCCTAGGGCACCCTAATTACCGGACCACCCCCAGCCTTTGGCTACACATACAAAGAAGGGTGTCCTCTATCCTACACTTAAATTTCAGCCTTTCACTCCTCACCAAATGCTCCATGTGAACCAGGCATTATGATGCAGCCAATCAAACCATGAACGTAGTCTGCATCCCACGGCTGCCTCAGGGGGATCTTCCTGTTGTTATTCGAGGAGCGTCCTGGTTAGAAAAGAGAAAACCTCTCAACCGATAGGTGAAGAGGTCATACGTGTCTTGAACGTCCAGAATTGTGTTAGGATGTTAGGCCCCAACCAGGAAAAACCATCCAAATTTGGGGCTCGGTCATTATTTGTATAAACCCTATTGCCTATTGAATTTATTTAAAGTACCCACACAACTCCTTGCCACAGCACAAGTCCTAGACTTAGAGTGGGAAGTAGCATTTATAGTGTATCTTTTACTTGTATGACATACAAGTAAAAGATACACTATAAATGCTACTTCCCACATAAATGCTACATTGTATCCTGTGTCTTTTCAAATAAATTATCTAATTTTTAAAAAAATCATAATTGGCCTCCTCTGTTTAGCTTCTTGGTTGGGTGAAGAACTCTTCTTCCTTCTGCAATCGCTTGTCATGTCCTGCCAGTGCCAGGATCTGAACGCCGTTAAGGACTTGGAAGGCGATCTCTGGAAATACCTCAACCTCGAGCAGAAGGAGCTACTCGACGCTATCATAACCGATATGAATAATTCTGAAAAATAAATTTAGTCACCTGTCGATATCGTTTAGCGCTGAATTGAGTGACAAGTGGAAACGGCCGCAATGCCACACTTCGTCCCAAGAAAGAGATCAGATCGAAAAATCTCTGTGTGGATTGAACGATTTGACGAGGTCGATGCAACTCTGTTGGTATGGCGTAGATTCTCCATTGCTATTGTCTCCTTGGTGAAGCGAGACATCTACTTGTATTTATTTTGTGTTTCGAATCACTTGCATTGTAATGTATCCTAATACTGGTAGATTCGGTTTAACATGTACCTACAACGACAAACAGAATGTACCTATAATTTCAAAAGTTCAAAAATGTTTCAATTAGTATCGTCATCATACATTTTGAACTTTGAAAATTTCCACAAGAGACACAAACCAATTAGGGGTGATGCAGAACTCTTAAGAGGGTCAAGAGAGAACTTTAGGAACCCAAAATTTTGAGTCACCCCAATAAAAGGGCCAAAATAAACTGTTAATTTGACACTTATCATACTAGCTTGTTTTCCCTGGTCAAATCAAGAGTTTTCCAAATCCAATGTGTAGATTGTCATATCTGTTGTATGTATGTAGGGGCGTTGTGTTGAGTTTTGGGTAGGTACCGAAGTTTGGCTGCAATTTACAATACAGGGTTATTCTAAATTATGGACCCAGTTTAATAAATAATTTAATAATGAAAAATGAATTATTTATACACCAACGGAAACAGAAAGTTTCAACGTTCTTTTAACCCATAAAAGCACGGAATTGGGCAGCGGCCGTTTCTGCAACCACTACCGTCCAATCCTGTGCATGTATGGGTTAAAAAAAAGTAGAACTTCCTGTTTCCATTGGTTTATAAATTATTCATTTTTAATTTACACTTAAATAAATACGAATTCATTAATTTTGGCCCATCACTTAGAATACACTTGTATTGCAATAACAATAAAAAGGTAATGATACGAACCATAATTTAAATTTATTACAATATTAAACAACAATTTCAGCTGCGTGCATTATAAAAACAGTGAACTTTGTTCATCCGCAGTGAATTAAATAAATAAATGCTATACAATAAGTAATGAGCACTACTTCGTAAACTACTTTTTAAACCTCGGTGATTATACCTTTATAAAAATACAAACGTAATCCAGCATGTGGTCCAGACTGAATAGTATTGTTAATCTATATCACAATTACATTTACTCTTGCATTAAAATAAAACACTACTTTTTGAAAATGTTGTTAATTTCTTACTCACAGATACATTTCCAAGGAACAAAGGGTATCAAGTTTCAATAATCGGTATGGACTAGTTCTATCAACACACAGTGGGAGCTCAGTGCCATTTAGGTAACTTGTATGACAAATATTAATTTTTTTTTTTGTTGAGCGAAATCATGATGAATGCTGTCCAAAAGTTAACGAAAACGCCAAAAATCACACGTAATTGATTTGAAATAGTTTGAGGAGCCCCATCATCTAGACGTCTCATGAAAATTGGCTCACAATAAAAACTCGTTCTGCTAGTATTTCTGATCAAATTAGCACTTTTCCCACCTACCATTGAGCATCAGTGTATTTATCTGGTTGATATTCCGCAATGCGGCTGATTTAATCTCGATCACCATCACATCGTAATGGTGTATAATTGGTAGGTGAAAGAACGGCGATTAGAAACCAACCACTCAGCTGACATATTGTGGGCGTACAAGGAAAAGTCCAAAATGAGAGTTTTTGGATAAATAGATTTTTGAAGTCGAAAACGATTATTTTTTGGACTTAGAAGGAAAACGTGTGTTCAATGTACAGTTTTCCATTCTATTAGGGGCTTGGCAACCACTGGAGAACCCCTGGGAGTCTTGGGGAAGCAATTAACTCAATTTGAGAAAAAATGGACGTAGGATTTTCCTTAGGTCCTCTGGAACACAGTATTTAGATTGTAGTGAGGAGCCAAACAGTTGTCTATGGGCTGATCAAGATCACCACAACATTCACTATACTGATGAGTTCTGCAGCCTTCTGAAATTCCACTGCACTTAATCGTCATCGTATGTGCGTGTGATCCTACGAGCAAGATCCTCGATCTCATTGTCGTAGACGTACGCTTTCATGAGGGGATCCAACTTCCTGTGCTGGTGCTGCAAAATAGACAGTTTGTCCTTGGGCACAACGCATCGGATTTTTTCGTTGCGGCACCAGTTCCTCTGGTAGTACTTGTTCGACAGATCTTTTATGAAGTGAACGTACTGCGCGTCCAAACTGCCTGAGAGTCCCTCTTGGTAGGGCTCCTTACCCGAGATAGCCTTCATGTAACCTTCAGTCAGTACAGGAATGATGTAGGTCATCTGGAAACAAATTGTTCAATACGTAAGTTGCCTTCTAACTAGGAATGACTGCTGAACATTATAAAGAAAACTTACTTTGTCGAAGTAATGCATGATGAAGTTTTCCGGGTTGGGCTCGACTTTGCTTCTTTGCTCATCCAGCATGAGAACACCAATCTGCGGCCTCTTCCCTTGAGCCGTTCGAAAAACCTTCGATATCCGTTTAGCCAATTCTTGACCGTCTTCAGCAAACGTTAAAAACACGTTTACTCGTGGTGTTACCTGTAAAATTCAACTAACTTGTATATTTGGACCATTTAGCAGGGTTGCCAGGCCTACGGAAATTCCTTTCTTCTACAGGATTTTTTTTCAAAAAACAAAAATCTACAGATCTTTAGGATTCTGCGGAATTTTCGAACTTTTGGATGAAGTTAGGGAAATTTCTACAGGAAAAAAAGAAAAAATGTGTGAAGGAATTTTGAAATGCTGGGCTGAAACATACCTACCTACCTACCGCCAGGGAAAACTCTAGGAGGTATTGTGTCAGACATAGAACTTTCTTGCTGTCGGTCAATACTATTGACCGACAGCAAGAAAGTTCTATGTCTGACACAGCTTGACAGCTTCGTCACTCAAGTGGAGTAACTCGAATAATTAGGGTAGGTACTTTCTATTGGAATCTTTAGTTCCTTCTGAGGTTTTTTATATTATTACTGTCAATTTGACATAAAAATGAAAACTATTGTTTCGTTCATTTCATTATTCGCTCAGCAGTTCTAAGCTCCTTCATTGGCTATCTACTTCTTGTCAAAAAACTTCATTACCTACATCAGGCTTGCCCAGTTCATAGTATGAAGATCAATATTATTGAAGTGAATAAATAACTCAATAGCTTCATGAAAGATGTGCGGGTTTTCAAAAAGAACTGAATTATTTTTATTGTCCATTTACCAAATGTAGAAGAATGTTTGGATGATGGAACTTTGTTCAGTACCTACGTAGGTGCCTACCTACATAATATTATTATAGGTACCTATCATAGAGGGAAACTGGAAGCCACTAATTGGTGCTTGGAGTTGGTAAATGGAGAATATTGTCGGTCAAAAAACATTTCGTCTATAATAAACCTAAACCTATAAATGAAAAGTTTTGGGAATTTTTGGAGGATTTTTACGGGAGTTTGGTGGGCTGGAATCTACAGTATTTTTCCTCAGCACCTGTGGAATTTTGCTTCCATCAGTCTGGGAACTCTGCCGTTTAGATGAACTGCGATTGTTTGGAAGTACATTGGGAACTCACCCTCACACGAGCCCTTCCGACAGGAGCTGCTCCCTGAACTCGGTTCTCTTCTTTACGCCGATGAATCCCCGACTCCGTTGTTTTGATCTCGTCTTCCCTCACTTTCTTCTCTTCTATCGGCTTCACCGTGAAGATGAGTTGCGAGCTGAGCTTTTCCTTCAGCCTTGTGTACTCTGGCGGATATATTAATCGGAGCGAGGGCTCCTCTTCGGAACAGTCCATTCCACTATCTTCAGTTTGGGTTTCCTCAAGTTTAGCTGCTAGACCTACAAAATCCAATTAGACTGGTAAAGTAGGTATATATTTGACGAATTTAATGGCAGGTCAATTTATACTGAACACCCTGGATATAAGCATTAGGCCTAAAAATATTTTTAAAAAATCCGCAGTTTCCATTTTACTGGTTTTATAACAAATTTGGTCTCCTTTTTTTACTGAGTAACACCTGAGTTTATCGATTTTTCCACGCTGAACAAGATGGTGCAGTCAGAATTGCGACATCTCATTACGATATCAGATTACAGCAAATGAACCGTGAAGAACATCTCAAGTAACAACCACGTTTCTTCATCTTCAAAGTGCTCCAGTTTTAGAACGAAATGAGATATCGCAATTCTGACTTCACCATCGTGTTCAGCGCGAAAAAAACCCCGTTAAAATGAGGTGTCACTTGTCAGACTATTCCATTTTTGGAATTTAAGTGTAATTTTCCCCCTGAAAATTCCCCAAAATCCTCCCTTAGAGGGGACCGATTCTGCCCATCTAAGAACTTAGCCTTTCGATTGCCAGGACGGATTTTTTGTGCAAATTTGAACTTTTTATCTCAATTCTATCGAGAGTTATCGTCTGGAATGGCACATACAACAAACATATAAATACACATATAATTTTTGGTGTCCTTTGGCAGTTGATTCAGGATGATCTGAAACGGATTTTGGTATAAAAATGTTTCGGAAATTCGAGTTGGCCCACCCTGTAGAGCTTAGTTTAGAAATATGTACTAACAATATTACAACAGCGACTTTCTACGAAAAATGAATTTTGAGAGTAGTCAATGTCAATACGTAGTCATTTCATATTTCAAAATCAATTTACCTTTAAGCTCTTCTTGTACTGCAGCGAATGCATCGAGCCTTTGGATTTTCTTCAACTCCTTGATCAAATGTCCCAAGACAGCATCGGATTTCGTCGCGTAGCTCATGAGTACCAAGTAAGTGTAGTCCTCTCGCTTCGTGTGTCGTATGCACTGAACAATCCAAAGTTTTCATTATCACAGTGAACTCAACGAGTCACCAGTCGCCCAAATGGCAAAACCATACAACCCTCCAATGACGAACCCTTGATGGGAATTTCAACACAACCAATGATAAACAATTAAGAGCGAATTTTCGAATAAATAACTGGTTTTATGTAAAATGTCCCCATTGAAGAACATGATGTCCGTGAAGAACATTTCAACTATCAACCACGTTTCTTCACCTTCAAAGTGCTCCAGTTTGAGAACGGAATAAGTTATTCCAATTCAGACTCCACCATCGTGTTCAGCGTACAACAAAAAAACCTTTAAAATGAGGTGTCACTTGTCAGACTGTTTCATTTTGGGAATTCAAGGGTAATTTTCCGCCCCGAGATAATTATATGTGTACAATTATTGTTGGTGTCTTTTGGCAGTGGATTCAGGATGGTCTGAAACGGATTGTGGTATGAAATTGTTTCGAAAACTCAAGTTTTACAAATTTTGGATCGAGAACAATAGCTACATTTTCTTCGAAAATTCCCTAAAAGGCTCTTCAACAAAACCACGGGTTGACTGTGGGATGACAAAAGAATAATCAACTAGTTTGATAGTTAATTCTAGGTCTCAATCCTTGAAATTTAGAGAGGAGATTCACAGGACCTCAAACGTACACACATCTGTGACGTGACATTTTGGTAAGGAGAAAGGACTGCAGTAATGGTGCTCAGCGGTATGTTTAATTTTATACCAATAGTCCAGTAGACAGAGCAAACGCAGTGATGTCCGCTAGAAAAAATTCTGAAGTGAATGGAACCTTTTTACAGGTTGTTTGGGGGTATTGGTGGTAATCACTGGTCAATATCGACAGGCTGGAACATGGTGGTGGTGGGGGGCTTCCGCTGATCAAGTGAAGTGTATTTATTTCAATTTATCAGTTTATCAGTTTTCAGTTTATCGTGAACATAATTACCACAGAAATGATGGTAATTGGAATTTAAAGTGTCATAACCTTCGTTTTTTGGCATTCAGAGAAATTTCCTCTAGCTTTGATCGGTTGTATCTTGATTAATGTAAGGTTTAGGATAATGGTTTATACACAAAATTGTATCAAATTTAATGCACTACAACTTTGAAAATGCACGTTTTGGTCGAAAACCGTTTAGTTTAGAAATTACGAGCAAAAAACCAAAAATCGTCTGAAAATTTTGGAATTTTTTGGCCCTCCTAAAGTTTGAAAATTTGACAAAGTAAAAGTACAACGTGTAAAAGTTCCATTACCTTCGACATTTTTTCCAAATACAGTGTACATATCTACTGGACTATAGGTTTAGACGCCTAGGTTTAGTGGCTTTTGATAGTACCTCAACTTGGAGCTGGTTGAAACCCAACCCAATCGCTAAAGCGTTCCAAGCGTTGTCCATGATCCCTCCCGCGCTTGCAGACATGTGCTGGCAGAACTTCTGAAGAGACTTCTGGTCTCCAAGGAAGAGGAAGGAGGCGTGGACGCGGCTCAATTTCTCGGCCAGTTCGTCGGCCGACTCCTCGACAGATTTCGCTCGCATTGCCTCGACTCTCAGCGTGTCGTCCCTCATCTTCTCCAGCCTCGGGTTTCTCATCTTCGCCATTGCGGTCTGTACTCGGACTGGTACCTACCTCTCAGTCCTAGTAGACTCTGTTTCCTGAAACGATATAATATGAATCAATTGGTCCACGTGTCACATCTGTGAATGTCTAGATCTTGAAAAGTTGAACATTTACTTAACGGAACATTGCAAATTCGTTGTCAATCACCCAGCTGTCAATGATCGCTGTTTTGACCTAACTATACAAAATTCAAGCCTGTGACCAACTGAGGTTGCGTTGTGCCTTATGCGATAGTGCGCTTTAAATTTTCAATATTTGCCTTTTAATATCTCTGTGATCTTTGCTTCAACTAGAGCCCCTAGTCTAGGGGTGGGATGTCGATATAGATCGTATCAAATACCGTATCTTTGGGTCCGATACCTATTAATATTCTATTCAAATTTCAATGTTATCGGGATATCGATAATTTGTTACAATACCTATTATCGATTCAACAAAAACGACTAATTCTAATTAGCGTAGGGAGGAAAATGCTGGTTACAAGAGCATAACATTGGGTGACGTCACAACCACACGCCATTTTACATCCAAGTTTCAAATCAATCAGATTTCAATTGTGGTTATTGATCTCTGTGAAATTTTTTTGACATGAAAACTAGTGTTTATGTGCAATAGCCACTTTCTCATGCGCATACTTTTTTTTTTTTTTTTTTTTTTTAATAATAAAAAAACCATTTATTGTACAAAGGCCGATTTGCCCATTTGGTACTCATGAATTGCAAGAAATATACTTAATATATTATATTATAAATTACTTAGTAATTTACTTTATAAATTTACTTTGTAATTTGTACCGATATATTGTTATCGATATTAGGACACCTATATCAATATCGATAATAATAATATTATTTTCTTTCCATATCCCATCCCTAACTTCAACCACTAAAATAAAATTTCAAATAAAGGTAACTCTCCAAATTCTTGATATAAAGGTTTATTATCTTCTTTGTGTAGAGTACCTTCTGTCTAGATCACTAAATGATACGAGTATATAAATTATTACGAATTATCATTAATTATTATTATCAAGTAGTGTACTCGTGGAGTAAAGCCACGACTGTTGGTCGCGACGGTTACTATTGTCGTTCGATTTTGCTACCTATCAGCAATGTATCACTAATCTTGAAATGAAAAGCTCCACGATACATTTTCTTCAGTCATCTGGTTCTACAGTACAGTAAATACACCAAATGAGGCTAGAAAACTGTTGAAATGACAAAATAATGACGAAGAAGTTCATTGTACACGCTTTTTGGCTCTCCTGTAAAGTTGCACATGTGAGGACGTTTATTCTAGTAGTAATAGCAAATGGAAACAACGAACTATAAAACCAGGATATTATATTAGGGAAATATTCATGATTCCACGAGTCCACTAAACATGGAAATTGAGATCTTCGATCTGTTAAAATAGCGTTTGTTCATAAATAGACATTTGTTGACAGCAATGTATCGATAGTTGGACAATTATATCGACATATTATGATTTGGTGCCCAACCCTGATAAGTACTCGTTTTTTTTCTCGATCTATTGAACCAATCAGTCGCACATACCATTGGTATTACACTCCACGTCACGTCGTGAGAGAACTTCGCCTTTACAATCTAATAACTCTGTAACACCTCTTTTGAGTCCTGATTGAACGAGGAAACTGGAAGAACTGGTTTCACGATGTAAATTCTGGGATATCGAAACGCTACAACCGTCAAAACTAACTACGAAACTCCGTATCCACTCACTCTCTGAAAGTGTTACAGGTTTGAAACGAGAATTTGTCTAAAATGTCACGAATTGATCCTGAAACAGGCGATTTCTAAAAAGTTGAATCAAGTTGATCTGACTCACCAGAACGCGATGTAGGTACTCGCTGACCTCGCTGTCACGTCACTACTAGCCGATAGGAAGCGAGCTCAGTAACCACCACTTCTCTCTCCCCCTACTACCCGTTCTGAGGATATTTTTCGACCCAATTTTTCCTCAACCTCATTTTGATCAAAAGGTACTGGGGAGGGTATCGACGAACAAAACATCGATGTTTCAAAAATCGGAGAAAAACCTACGATTTTTCGAAATAGTTTCGGAAAGGCGATTTTTCAGGGGGGAACCCTTACTTAAATTACTCTCGCTTGAGGAACCAGCCTCTCTGAAAGAACTGGGGTTGTTTGACTACAAAAATGAAACTGGAAAAGTCTCAAGTCATTTGATGTACCCAATAAGGAACTAGGTACTCCTATGTACAATAAAATTTTTTTCAATTTCAATTTCAAAAGAACAAACATCAGTGTTTGAACAAAAACATCGATAAGTACCTATCCCTACCAGATACAGTGTAGGGGGGAATAGTACCTATTTCAAAAACCGTTGACAACGAAAAACACCCTGATAGCAAATTGGAATAATTCCAATTTACAATTATTGTAAAAGGTCTGACACTCGTCAGTTGGGCGATTGACGAACTTCAGCTTAAAAAACTGAACATTCAACATTAAATGTTGATTATTTCAACATTAAATGAAATTTTCATTATTTCTTTTGCTAGAAATCATCAGCGTGAGTGGTTTGAAGTTGCCACCGAGGTACAGTTTTATATTCCATTATTATAGTATTCTCACGACCAAATACAATTGCCGTATTCGTTGTAATCGCCGTAGTTCCAAACTACTAGTTTGAAACTAGCACAAATAGAACGGTAACAAAGAAAAAATTAGATTCAAATGAAGATTGATTTGAATAGCTGATGGCACAGATACTTAGGTAAGTACTTCAATAGAAAATCACTAGGTAAAACCCAGGGCCGCCTGTTTTTTCGACGCCCTACATTATTAAATTAACATGAATGATGCTAAATTATTAATCCAAATTTCATGAGGTAAATCACAAGTTATGAGGAAGTTGAGGAAAAATTATGACCCTGGAAGAACCTTCTTCCTTCTTCCATGAATAATTATTATGACGTTAGGTAGGTTTGGGAGCTGCTTTCCGAACTGAAAGAAGAAGATCACGTGGACACTGAAAGAGTAAACGGTTTTTAGTATCCACTTCACAGTGCGTGGTTTTCGTTCCAATGTTTTGATTTCATGAATTTTATACAGTTACCTATTCACGCTTTTACCAAATTAGATTATTAGATTACCTAGCTGAAAGATCATTTCCAGTGCTATAGCGAGCCCGCATAAACTATGGCAGGGGTTTTGTTCGAAGATATCTTCAACGTAAAAGACATTGATCCTCAAGGCAAAGCTTTCGATCGAGTTAGCAGACTTTTCTGCGAGTCAGAATCTTTTAAAATGGACCTCATTTTGGACGTCAACACCTGGCTTTATCCAATGGTTAGTGTTCCTTGTAATAATATTTAGTTTATAACGATAAACGCGCTTATTGATGAGTACGAAACATCACTGGAAGGTGCGGTGTTACACACGATGGGCAACCGATATTAGTTTTGTCTGATGTATGTAGGAGCGTACTGCACCACACATACGTGCAATGTACTGTATGTTGAACTACCTAGTGTAGAAATTTTCAAATGTGTTCAAAGGCGCTTGGTCGATCGTCTTGCCATTAAATTTCAAGTCAATTAGATTTGATTATCGGAAAACGCAGAGTTCCAATTATAGGGCGAGTATTGAAACCGTTTTCAAGTTTCAAACTGCTTTGAACTGCAAGTAAACAATTGGAACTCTGCGTTTTCCGATAATCAAATCTAATTGACTTGAAATTTGATGGCAAGACGATCGACCAAGCGCCTTTGATTCAAAGCCTCGGTTAAAGTAGGAACAGGTCGCCACCGTAAGAGATCACATTTGAAAATTTCTACACTATTTCAACATACAGTACATTGCACGTATGTGTGTGGTTCAGTACGCTCCTACATACATCAGACAAAACTAATATCATATAATTATAATATAATAGTATCATGTATCATATTATGATGATCACATACTTATATCATATTATGATAAAAATCATGACATTTTCAATTCATTGGCTTGTTGTAATGTGTAAGAAGTCTAATAATTACTCTATGACTAGACATGACATTCTATTTTAATTATTAGAATAGAATGTCATGTCTAGTCAGAGTACTCCTTAGGTCTGTCAAATAAAGGCTTTGCCTTGCATGGGGGTACTTCCCACTTCCTAACTCTCTCACCCTAAAAATGAAAAAGAGACTTAGGTAGATCACATTCTCCTGTGTCTCCAGAATGATTGCGGATTCTGAATACAAATTCACAGAGACAGGAGATTAATATTAATTGGTATTAATACCTAATTAATACCATTTAATTAGGTATTTCGAAGCAATTTCACCATATTTCGCTAAAATCAATTCCATTTGTAATTACAACTTTTTCGACGCAGGAGAGTGTAAACTTTCGAATGGTTGCCCTCGATATTTTTTGGCAGGTCCATTGAGGTCAACGAAAATGTAAGTAAAAAATAGGCAAAAAACCCTACTTTTACAGTTTGTTAGTAGATTTTTGGATCAATGTGAAAAAGGAATGGGGGTGATATTAAATATGATGGATTCAGCATGAAATTTCCTACAAATCTAGCCCCATTATAATTTTTTTTGACGAAATCGTGATTACCAGGAAAATACACTGTAAAGTTGTAGTAAAAAATCATAAAAACGTCGAAAAATCGAAAACAAAAACGGACAACGGATTCAGCACTTTTGAAACCCTCCATCCATGATAAATGAGGCCGGCAACTTTCAGGTTACTTTTTTTGTTTGTAGGGCAGTGTTGTAGTTCTTAACAGATGTCTAGTGTACTCACGGTGACGAGCACTTGAGATCTGGCACCTCTCGAATTTTTCGCTAAAATTTTGCAAACTAAACGACTGTTGATTTTGGAAGATGAAAACTAAACGAACAACTAAAAACTGCGAACAATCAAACAACAGCTTGGATATTAACAATCGATGGATATTATCAATCCTCTGGCCTCCGTATTCCACCAAAAGCAATGCCTGGACATTACAAGAGGTAACAGACATACTCTTGGCGACTTGGCTTCAGCCATGCCAGCCATATGGAAATAGTGATTCAAAGCAACCAGGCAGGTAACTGTGGCATAATGCACAATGAGCAGGCAATTCTAAATTTCAATCATTGAAATTTAGAATTGCCTGCTCATTATTAAAGTAAAACTTCAATTATTGAAGTTTTACGGTTGATTAAATATTTTGTTTCATCATTCAACTTTCACCTACATTCTTCATTTCTTGTGGGGAAGCGCAGCTTCCTGCGCTTCCTCTGATAGTAAGTGAAGCACTATGTAAGTGTTTCATCATTTTGTGTGACGACTTGTATTTTTTTTATAACCTCGTCGTTCTTCGTGTTGCAGGATCTTGGAGACAAGTTTCGACTCGTGTTGACGACCACCCTGTACGAAAACGGATACCCAGACAACCCCGAGTGGTTGCCGGTTGAAAACGAAACGACGAGAGCCGATTCGTTTGAATACGTCATGTACGGCAAACTGTACAGGTTCGTGTAAACTATCATAGTGAGCTATCATTATGAAGCATCATATGAGGCGTTATAATGGTTCTAAAAATGGAACTCAAATTTCAACTCCGAACCATTCGAAACTGAAAAATTAGCACTAGTGGATATAGGCCCGCCCCTTTGCTGAGGAACGCCTCATTTGATTGTACAATGTCCGTATTATCAAGTTTTAGTGCTTATGAGAGAAAAAAAACATACCGATTCAATAGAAATTGTCGCATTTTATTGTTACAGGATTGAAGGTGACGACAACGCCAAGGAACCTTCCAAAACCAAACTATCCGCCTACGTCTCCTTTGGAGGCCTCCTCATGCGGCTCCAAGGCGACCCCAACAATCTTCACGGATTCGAAGTCGACCAAACGCTGTACTTATTGATGAAAAAATTGGCGTTTTAATACCATTTATTTGAAACGGTTTATTGATTTCTGTACAGAATTTTTAAGGCTAAAATATAATATCTCGTTCTTAAGTGGAGTGTTGTTATTTCCCTTATTTTGAAAATCCTCCGTCTCTTTCCATGGTTGTAGGATGAATGAGTCTAAGGTTGTGGAAAAGAAAAGCCTCATGATCGCCCACGACAAATCACCTGAGCTTACCGTCGCACAGTGGTCGGAAAACTGATTTTATGGGACTAAAAAAGGGTAAAAATGAAAATGAAACAACGGGATCGGTGTTGTAGTGAAAGTACACCTAGATACCTACACAAGACAACTCAGGTTTATTTACTAGCTAATCTTCCCTCTTGAAACGATAATAAACACGTTCGGATGCAATAGCGATCCGTACTAGGTACATCTCAGTAGTAGATGCTCTACCGTTTAACTCACAAGTTTCTGGTGCTACCTACGATGAATACTCCCCAAAAAGGTACTTAACACACATATTTCATGCAGAATAAAATATTTTAAAAACATTTGATCATATTTAGAAAAATGGCACTATGGAGACAATTTTTTTTCATAGACTGGCACGAGCCGACGTCAAGCCCGCGGGCTGGCTATTCAAAGAAGGGGAGGGGGAAGTTTAGTGAATCCATAGAAAGTACATGTGTTTTGTGGGTAGTTACCGGTGTGTTAGATAAAAAATGTTGTTGAGTTTTTGTTCTGGTTGTGCTTGCGTTAATAAATAAATCCGAGAAAATTACATTGTTACCAAATTGATCTTTACATTTACCCTACGAAACTTTCAAAGTCTGCCAAAAGTGAACTTCAATTATTTTAAACAAGATCCTTTTATTGTTGGTGTGGTAGGTACGTCCAGGCTGTAAGGTAAGCCTAGATCTTATCACTTAATAGTTACGGCATCTACATGTAGTTTAGTCGATCTGAGTTGATTGTTCTTATATATATTTGACTGTTCAATAGGTATGATTAGGGTCTACACTGGAGACCGAAACGTCACCCCCCTCTATTAAAATTATTGGCTGCTACAAGGTGGTTTTATTAAAAACACAACCCACAATAAAAGATCCTTTTATGGATCTCTTCAGTAATGTTCCTGTAGAGGATTAAAACCAAAATCAGCTGCTACTACCTGCAAGTTTTTGTTTTTTAACCGTTTCAGTGCTGCAGAACGGTGTTTCACTATTGAATAATTACCTACACTGCTGAGTTCGTTTTAGTATCGTTTATATTATCATTAGGAATGTTATTTTTTGAAATACATATTTCACGTCGCATTACCAAGTATATTACATTATTTGCAACGGCAATACCATTTGTTTGCATCTACCTCTCTTGCATTGCCAAGAACGAGCATCTTTTAATGAAATTCTGATTGATACATTATGGATGAATATTATGGGGTCCATTTTAGACCGCATGTTTATAGAACTTTTTTGTTCAGCGTAAAATTTCCTATAAGAATCCGTATTCAGATAATTTCGCTCCGATAAAATCGGGTTTCCAACCACTGTGCGTCGGTTAAAGGTAAAAAGTGAATAACTGACATTTAAGTGATTTTAAGGTTTTTAGCGAATTTTCGAACTAAAGGAAGTTATTGTTCTCAGTACAAAATTTTTTAAACTCGAATTTTCGAAATCATTATAAGAGTATACCAAAATACGATCCAGGCCAATCTCAATTCATTGCTAAAAGACGCCAAAAAATGATTTTTGGTATCACAAAATTTGTGATATTTAATGTATGTACGTGTCATTCCAGACGATAACTCTCGATAGAATTAAGATACAAAGTGGAAATTTGTTGAAAAGTTCGTATATGGGCAGAATCGGGCCTATCTAAGGGGGGATTTTGGGGAGTTTTAGGGGGGGGGGGGGAATTACCCATCAATTCCCAGTCTGACAAGTGACACCTCATTTTAAAGGGGTTTTTTGAAGATGACACGTGGTTGATACTTGAGATTCTCATCACAGTTCATCTGCTCTAATCTGATATCGTGTTCAGCTTTAGAAATCTACAAACTGTGGAGTTACTCGACCAAAAAGGACGCATTATCGAAGATAATAAACCAAAAGGACACACAATTTGTTATAGAACCAGTACAATGGAGAGATTTTACATAAAACCAGTTATTTCTTCGAAAATTCGCTCTCATGGTTCTAATCTCTACACCCCATTGAAGAGCCCACTGGTGATACGTATAAAACAAGTAGGAAAAGCCATGAAAACCACTCGATTCCATATCAATGGATATAAATAGTTTATTACAGTTATCAAAATACAGAAAGGAATGGGTTAATAAAAAGGTTTTGGTATATTTTTCATAACACTTCTCAAAAGATAAAAACGTTTCTATGCAACACGTAGTACCAGTAATGAAACTACTGAAATGTTCAAAACCAAAATCGTCATTATGTGCTCAGTGATCATTCAAACTGCTCGAATCTTGCCAACGATGTTCAATACACGGCAAATCATGTACGTTTCAATTGAAGAACACTAAAACATGAACATTTGATTATAAAGGTACATATTCCTAAGAAGAAACAACTGTCAGCTAGTTGTCGCCGACAACTCGAATCACTTAAGATTTCATAGTAGTAATTAGAAGAAACGAATTTAGTCATTACTAAACCAAAAACAAATCGACCAGAAAAATTGAATTTGATTTGAAATAGCCTGCACTACGATTTTGAAAGGCTTCTCAAGATGTAAAGCATTTTTATCGCTATTCAAACATAGAAATAAACATTAACAACAAAATTGAGTCATTGCACATCGGATTGATTTCAACAAACTAAAGGTGAATGGGAGGATAAGATAATAATATTGTGCGTGTGGATTTTTATTGTGTAAGTACCTCAGAAGACTATTACGGATATTTATGGAACTTATGGTAATTCGTTAAATTCACAAATAAGAATCGTATTTCAAATTGGCGAAGTTTCGGAGATGCACAACGCGTATCTACTCGTAAAACGACTGATCGAGGTTCATTACATCCTATAACGAGGACCAAAATCGAATGGGGTCTCCGCAAACTTCCAAGTTCCGTTCAGTTGAGGGATCATCATCATCAGCACAATTTACCGTGATTTCGGCAAAATTACCCCAAGCAGCTGAGCGCACAACCATAAACCCTAACAAATGCGCTACGTAAAATATCAGTTCTGATAACGTTACTGATAACTCTACATTGTGAAGATACTCAACATTACTTGCACCACAAAGAATAGATAGCCTTATTGAGAAATCAATCTCACCCCCCCGAAAAAAGAAGAGAGAAACAACAAAACAACTAAAATACTAATTTCTCCCAATTTATATATATTTTTAAAAAATGTCAAAAAAACAAAAAATATGCATTTTATACAACATTTAAGTAATTCTAAATTACTTAGGTACCTATACGACCACACAGGAAGATCAAGACTTCCAACTGACCGAGCCTTTTTTTGTAAGTGTGGTAAAACACTACGATTTTTAATAATGCTGCACGCAAATAATTTTATATTTTTATGTATAAATTTTAATATTATTTACAGCAATTCTTGTTTCAATATAATAATTGGTTTTGAAACACTTACTAAATTTCGTGTTTTCTCTCGGGATTTACTACACAGCTAATTGTTGTTTACATATTCATGGCTAACGTTTAATTTTTGTCCAAGGGAAAATATGTGGAATTATAGCGTTTGATAATCGAAATTCAAGAAATGATTAGTTCTTTAATACTGAGTTAAAAATGGATTTGAAGTTTTGGGACAAAAACCTTCTGACTCGTGGTTTCCTCCGATTATCTGATATAAATAATAAAAATTTAAACTTAATGATTATGTTTGTCAGTCGGTTCATCTGTTGTTTGTTTTCTTTTGTCGAGATACTACTGGTGTCCTGCGGTGTTGAGTGGAGGTCAGAAAGATGAATCTTTTTAGGCGGGCAGTTGCAGTTTCTTGCCCTTCAGCACTAGAAACAAACAAAAACAAGAATGTTACTAAAATGATGAAATGGCGGGTTACGGGTTACAGCCCGAGGATGATCCTTGAAACTTACCAAAATAAATTTTTAAATTCTGAAAACGTCATATCTCGAAAATATCAAATGGAATTGTACGATTTTCTATACAAATTTGAATAGAGTTCAATTCGGAGAATTTTTCAAGAACATCCGGGGCTCTAAACGACGAGCCGTTCATTCACAATGAGCGTTCAAGGGTAGAGCCAATGAACATTCGTCAGCATGAGCGTGAATCAAACGGCTGAACTTCAGGGCAGTTTTCATGCTGAAGAACATCTGATTCAAACACCACACGTGGTTTTGTGATACCGAGTTTCTAGTTCTGAGATATTTGTCGAGTCTATGGACAGAAGGTACGAGGGACTCCAGAAAGTAATGTTACATGTGTTTGGATTGAAAAATTAATATATTTAAATGAAATTTGCAAGAAGTCGTACACGATCGGTTGCATCGGCGATGTTATAAGTAATTACCAGTGGCGTAGCGTGGCTCTGGACATAGGGGTACCGCACTCAATTCACATACCCCCCTCCCAAACACACACTTCCTAACTCTCTCATCCTAAAAATTAAAAAATGAAGCTGTTCTTGGCAAGCTGTTTGTTCAAAGGAATTGTATGATATTATTAAATAATATCATACAATTCCTTTGAACAAACAGAAAATGAAGCTGTTCTTGGCAAGCTGTTTGTTCAAAGGAATTGTATGATATTATTTAATATCATACAATTCCTTTGAACAAACAGCTTGCCAAGAACAGCTTCATTTTTTAATTTTTAGGAAAAACATAATTTTAGAAAATAAATTTTATTTTCTAAAATTATGTTTTTAAACTATGGTGGGGATCTTGAAGGTTGGTCAGTACCTATTCGAAGCTGATTGAAGAAATTGCCTAGTGTTGCACTGCTTATTTGCTGCATGATGAAACAACGATACCTTTATCTCGACCACTTCAACAATAAACTATGGTGGGGGATCTTGAGAGTTGGTCACTGACAAACTTGACATTCACTAATATAATTTCTTTTAACTTGTTAGTAGCATTGTGTCACTTTAGATAAGCCAAGGTTTCAAATACAGCACTTCTGTTTTATAAACGATTAATCCCAACTTCATCTTGAGAAGATCCACTAGCTCAAGTTTCGGTAAAAATCAAAATAGCAATTTCAAGAATACACTTTGAATTTGACCAAATTTACTTACTGATAACGTCATTTTTAAAGGACGTCTGAATTTTGTCGTACTCGAACACAATACTGCTGACGTTGTAAGGAAATTGAATGAAAAGTTCAGATAATTTGTAAAGAAAATAAATATAATTAACTATAAATGAGCAAAGCCCGTGGTTGAAGGACGGAAGGCACTACACTGGTTCAATGCTAGATGAGTACAATGGCAACTTGTTTTTCCAACGACCTGTAATAGATAAAACAGAAATGTTGGAATCATGATTGCAAACCCTCAAATCCCCCAACACCGCTACTGAATTTCACGTTAGGCTTGAACTAACAAAACACATGTTTGGTGAACAGAACAGTGTTGGGACTGATGGTGTGTTTGGCATCTACGAGTAAACGTTGACGTATGAATTGATACAGTGGTGGGAGGGGGAGCATAACTTCCTTATTACGCAACGCAATAAAACAAGAAGTACTCAAGATATCTGTATACTTTTTTTTAAGCAAATTTCATAAAGTTTTACACCACAAGGTCTTGAAAATCACCTCTGAGTGAGATGAGGCGCTACGGGAGGTGGTCCCTCAACTAAGCCATCGACACCTGAGCAATGTGAGGGGTTCCTCCGTCCTGTTGGAACCTCCAGCATGTTGACATAACGGTCTGAATTGATTGTAACCGACCGCATCTTATAAAACCACGGTCCAATAATCCCAACTGAGGAAATTGTGTACCAAACGGTGTCCAATAATCCCAACTGAGGAAATTGTGTACCAAACGGTGACATTTGACGAGTGGAAAGGCCTTGAAGTCCTGAAAACCAACATACCGCTCGACATGTTGGAGAGGGTGAAATTTGAACACTTTATCAAATTGCTACAGTTCAAAAAAATATGTACAGATATCTGGAGTACTTCTTGTTTTACTGCGTTACCAACTAAGGAAGTTATGCTGCCCCACCCTGTACTAAATAGTTCTGGGTTGATGTTATTGAACCGGAGATACGGAGTATCTAGGTTGAGTACACATTAGAATGGGTCAACGCTCGAGCATGGCACAAGTGAACCTCGGTCCCACTGGTACATTTTCACGTTCAGAAAATGTACCCATCCAAAGAACAGATGTATCCACCACAACAGCTTTAGGTTGAAAACCTGTATTCACCTTAGTTCCTTCCTTCCCACTAACCCGAGCAGAACCCTAGTATAGATATTGTATATTTCTTTTTAAAAGTCTTAGGCAGAGAATTCCTTCTCTCAAAACTTTCAAGTTATTTGTCGAGAAATGAACCATGCCCATACGAATACTGACTATGGCTCCAAACTCCACTCACCACACTATTCATGGCAGACGTCATTTAAATCCGATTATCTGGAACCGACGCATTGACGAGGCCTAATATGTAATTAAAGTCCTATTTAAAGCTAAACGAATAAATCACGAGCCCCTAATATCCCTCGCGATTAGCTAACGATGCTACGTGAAGCAAGAGTACGTACCCTTAGTGATATACAGGTAGAAGAAATCGCAGTACAAGACGGTCTGCACGATACCGGCGACAATCGCAATCACGTCGTAGTGGCTTTCGGCGTAGTAGCGGTAGATCCAGTTGAAGATGTAGAGAGCTCTGTAGGAGCCGAGGGCGAACAAGTAGTGGGAAGTGATGCTCTCGGCTTCTCCGGTCTTCGAAACCATGAAGAGCTGCGGGAGAATAGCCACGGACTCCAGGTAGATGGAGAAGGTCCACAAAATCTGGAACAGAGACGCATAAACGATACAGAACTTCGGATACGATAACAGAAATGCACACTATTATACGTTTCACTACATGAAAACTCTCCATAGCTCAGGGTTGGAGGAGTTGCCAGAAGTGTTGTCAAGACAACTGTGACTCCTTCTTCAACGTAAAAAAGAGCACGGAAATTCAATTAATCAAACATGGAAGAGCGAATGGAACTGTGCCCATCCTCGGGGCCAATTCCACCCATCAATTCGATATACGAGGTTTAATCAGCACTTAATTACGATCAACAGCTATATCAGGCAGTTTAGTGATAATTTTCTCAATCACAAGTAATGATATACCCGAAAAACGAGTTTCGTGACGTCAAGTGAACATACTCTTGGAACCTTTCCTGGAAATCAGTTTTTTTTCTCGGTATGTTTGCTTGGTGGGGCGGAACGCTACCGCGTTCCTGGACACATTACCAGAAAGAGAAAACGGTAATTTGTAATAGTACAAAACAGCATACCTCAACAGGTGAGAATTCGTGGTTGATGAGCAACGAAAGAAGGACGCAAGGAAGAACCAAAAATTCGATCCTGAAAGCACAAGAGGAAAGTAATTAACCAAGATGAAACATTCTCTAATATCATAAATAACGTACATGGTAAGACATCAATAATGATTATGATTGGTGAGAAGTAATGTACACAAAATGAGAGACAGCGAACTCTCACAGGCGGCAAAAACAGTTTTGAGGTAGGTAGGTAACACAAAAACATCATTGAGGTAGGTAGGTAGGTGGAGAAGTAGGGACGTTGACTCAACTGCTTGTATCCGAATGCCCGAAATGCATTAGCGGCACAGGTGAGTGAGTATTCATTACACCTATTTTGTCGGAACGTTGTTGAATTTCACAAAAATGTTAAGTACTTTTCGAGAAAAACTGGGAAAACTTTTCATGCGATTGCAGCGCTCAGTATCGTATCGTTTCGCTCACTCAAGCTAAATGAAGACACCGCTTCCAATAAGATGTTGATCCGTACAGAAATAACTTCCGACAAAAAGGCGATGCACAAGGCATTGATTGATACTTGATGGTTCAAGTGCTGAACCTATCGGTGGGTGTAAGTTTCAATAAAATTACATTCCCGTAAGGTACGGGTTAAACCCATCAAGAACTTTCTATGGAAGGTGGTGTATTTCACATACATAGGCACCTATAAATTCGATTATACATAAATTTCATGTCTATTTTAATTTACCACGTAATCGATCCAAAATGGGACTAAAATATAAAATATTATACCTAATATAAATAATATAATATAAAAAATATAAATTTAGCTACCTACAGGCACATTACAAGAGCAGTGCTAGATGGTAGTACTTGTTTATATTTACCTAAAGGTGTCGTGGTTGTGATCGTATGACGCCTTGAACTTGACGAACATGAGATAAACTGTTCCGTATGAGGCGGCCAAGAAGACGACTTTCATCACAGAGTTGTAGAGGGAGATGAAGGAAGTGAAGAGGTCGAGGTAACGTGATGTGTAGACTAAGGCAAAAAGGACCTGGGACCTTCCGGAGATACCTGAGCCAAACAGGACATTATTATTATTGTATAACACTTATTAAATTACGTGGCAACCAAATATACATCAAGAATCATTGCTTATTACGAATGTTCAAAGGAAATGAAGTAGCGGTTATATTAATCCTTTACATGATTGAACCCAACACACAGGCTGATTAGGCACACATCAGACATCTGAAGCCGGCAAATGGCTTGTGAAGGAGGATAGCGGTCATGGTCTACAGGCAATCAATTTGAGCGAGCTCTAATAGCAAACACTTAAATGGCGAAAAAAAGAGTAAGTAGAAATAATTTAAATTGTTCCTGTGGTCGACTCTGCAGTAAAACGAGACCATGTTCGAATTGAAACGAATCGATTTTCGCGCTGACTGCATCGAAAACATTGCTCCAGTATCTGGTCGTAGGTAGTTTGTAAAATAACTTTCAGCATGATTTATTACTTTTGATGAGTAGGTACTTGGAATCTGAGAGTAGTTTCAGGCTATTACCACAAATAAGTGGTAGCCTAAAAGGGTACTTACTGTAATGTTATACAAGCACTGTTGAAACTCCTACTTTGGAAGTCTTGTCTGCAATTAAAGTTGACCGGCGAATTCGATATGTAGGTATAAGATATTCTACACCCATATTCAACTCATGTATTTGTACTATGGATATAATATAATATATTATATTATATTAATGGTGGGTATTATTGGAAGAAATCAACTTTTGGTGACATGATCCGGCAAACCTACTTACGAACGTTATCTTTACTTGTCCGTAGTATGCAGCAAGATTTAGAAATGAGAATTCTGTTGAAGTGCTTAGCGGTGGATCAAAGAAAGAAGATAAGACGGTGACTACCACCGAGCAACAGTAGTTTAATGACCAGAGACTAAAAAAAAAAATACTGATAAGAAATGCTTGGCATTGAAGTGTAACGAATGGGAATTCGGACAGAAAGTCGAGAATGTAAAAACGGAGTACTGCCCGAAAAGAATAGTAAAAGAGTTTGGTTGGGCAAGGGATGATAGAGTGGGTATCCAAAGGAGTGGTAAATGAACAGACGAGTTGTCAACCATGTGAAGTTTCTTGGCTGTCTGTAGAGAAGTTTTGACTTGATAACTAACCAAGATGAACAATTTACTGGTATCGCTCTTACGTAGAAGAACCAGGTGAACATATTGTATCGGAGTGTAACAGATGATCGTAGAGATGTATCAAAATAAACAAGAATAGCCGGAAAACAAGGGGTTTTTCAGTAGGGGTTAACCCGGGTGGTATTGCTGAAGGGCCCCTTACCTGCGCAAGATCTCGACTTCCATATCTTCAACAGGAGGAGGATGATGGCCAGGAGATGAGAGATATCACCGAGGAGCCGGAAAATGTTCATTTTGACGGTTTAGGAGTTCGCGAGCGACACTGCCGAAATCGGTTTCACTCGAAAAAATGACGTGGCTATGCCAGATCTACAAATCTACGGAAAGTAGGAGTCTCTGAATGGTTATCCCTAGACCTTGGTGGAATGTCATAACTTAGGACGTGAAAAATAATCTACGGACACATATTTTGAAGCTAAGGTGTACGAAGTTTTTAGCATCCATATGATAAGATCAATAATTAATGCTTAACCTATCCTTATCCGTCACCCTTTTCTTCACTTTTCCTTCACTCTTGAAGAACTGATGAGGAGTTGCTTCAATCTCCTATCTTTCCATGCCATTTATTAAAGAAAATTAGCTAATTTCCTTTTTTGGCAACACTGTTTCCAATTTCTAGTTGCAACATCCTCAGTGGTTATCCAAATATTGTAATATCCATGCCTTATTGCCCCCCCCCCCCCACTCAGCGCTCTTGTTTTCGTTTCCGTTTTGCATTTTCTCACTAAAAATTTGAGTAAACAGAGAAATTAATGCGGAATTCTTCTTCATTCCGAGATCCTCAGACATCGAGTTGTTATTTTCGATTTGTCTTGACTTGCTGTCATTAATTTCCTCGGCTGTAATCAGTGATTATGTGGGTGATACCAGAATTTCAGGATATTGGTCTCAAACGAACAACTCACCTGCATTGAACGAACAATAATCTCCTAATGTTGGCAACAAATGAAGATGAAAAGGTTGGGATTATACATAACTATGTAGGAGTTGTCATGTTTCAGTTGTTTCTTGTAACTGGTTCTCACCAATGCACGGCTTTCTTTTTCGTCTTTTCAGTTGTGAAAAGTCGATTTGATTCTCTACGTATAAGACGATTTTCCTGGTCAGTCTACGATGGACTCCGATGACGGAATTATGCAACCTCCAACGGGCTCGTCTCCAAGGAACGAAACTAGAAGCCCCTTCGGAATGCCAGAAAAGGAATCGGAGTGTTACAAGAAGTTGATTCTCGTTCTGCTGAAGTTATTGGAGGCGGATTTCCACACGTCGGACGACACCGTCCTACCGAAACTGCTAGATTTTATCAAAGCTCAGGGTCAGTATCTCCTGTATAAGAGAAAGGCGCTAATATTGCAAATAACAAGTGATTTAAAAAACTGTACCATTTTCATGAAAATCCCTTCGAGACAAGCTGAATACCATTTTATGGTGGGGGGATGGAAGATGAGGAAACGCCCAAAGAAACACAAACGGTGGGTACAGCTTTCGTACAAGTACGCAACCACGAGGGACATTTTATGTCTTTGCGCCCCCTCCCACCAGAAACTTATATGAAGCTTGCATTCGTGTTGACAATATAAATTATTGAGAATGATCACCTGTGTGTAAACAATTATTTAAACAATAACGCTCATACCGCAGCTTGTCGGCCACGCACTCCGCAGTGGTTAACGTAATATGGTTAGGTAAATCGAGAGCTATCCAACGAGTGGTGAACGATTTTTGTACGATGATAACTGGAGAAGATAAAGTTCCGTAGCAACGAATCGGTTGTAAACGAAATTCATCAGAAATATTTTCGTGACGCTTCTCTGTTGCATGTCCCGCGTTTCATTTTCGAGTTTATGTAGCAAAGTAAAGACATAAAATGTCAAAATAGTTTAATGTTCCACCGCAATATTCATTGATGTGCCATGAAACATGTACATTAAATTTTAGAGTTCCAATAACATGATTTAATTGCTCAATTATTATTTTTCTTTCAAGGGAATCAATCGAAATCGGACCACGAAGTTTTAATGCGGATTCTTTGTGAGTGGCTCAAGAAAATATGTGAAAACTGGATTAGTCTTCGTGAGGAAGCCAAAGTCTTTGCTCTGAAGGTGGCAGGGTACGTGGTGTCGAGCCCTGCTGGTTATGTTCGATTCACATCCAACAGTGGCCTCGCACGCTTGCTGTCTCTATTTCAAGATCAAGATGTCAAACGTACCAACTCTATAGACTTGGGTTATCTCTACTTCTTCGAGCCTCTTTTGTTAAGTGAAGAAGGGTCTCACCTAATTTTACATTCAGGTATGTAACGTCTCTGTCAGATCACATCATCCAGGTATTTTCGAATATTTAAATCTTCCACTCTTTCTTTTTAAATTCAGGAATTTGCAAGGATGTCGTCGCCATGGCCCTGTCGAGCTCGAGCATCTACTGTTTGCGGCAATCAACCAAAGTCTTGGCCCAGATGCTGTACAAATCTGATGAAACCACTGGGAAAGCCATCATGATGAAAATCACGGCCATTTGTACAGCATCGGTACAACAGACGGAATACGCAGACGGTTCGATAAACGCGATGTATCGACAGAACCATCATATTTCACAAACGTCGTCGCCGAATGAGGATCGAGTCGTCAAAACCTTGAACGCCTGTCGACTGGTCCTGACGTCCCTAATGGATGAAGGGTTTCCTCGTGAGAAAATCAACAATCTTATTAAAAGCTGCAATATTACTGATTGGACTTGGGGTTACATAAAAAATGGTACCAGCAAAAGGGTAAGTCATCTCATTCTTGCAATTATATTATTTCCATTTGATTAAATAATAACGTGCCTTATTAGCACCAGTAGGTGAGATGGTGGTCCCTTCATCTTAAAAATTACTTACGAGGGGCATCAATGAATATGAGAAAGTAAGGTTACAAAATGTATTAAAAAATGAAACGTGAATATATTTGAATGAGATTTACAAGAGAAGTGTCAAAACATGTCATTATTTCTCTACATAATTGCCATTGAGTTCAATACATTTTTTAAGCCTAGGGACCAGTTTTTGTATTCTGAAGCTCTTTTTCGACGACATCCTGGACCTCCTAGTCATTTGAAAAACGGTGACCACCCAAAAAATCCTTCAATTTATTAGGTCTGGGGAGTAGAGTGGGTTAGTCACAATATCCCATCCAAATGGAACAAGCAGGTCCTGAGTGAGGCGGGCGGTATGAGGTCTAGGGTGGTCATGAAGGAGTGACACACTACAAGTCAGCATTCCTCTCCTTTCGTCCTTAATTTTTTTAATCAACTTCTTGAGTGTCTCACAGTATTCAACTGCATTTATGGTGGCTGCTTTAGGCATAATCGTCCAATAATAACCTTTTCCAGTCCCAAAAGGCAGATGCCATAATCTTCCTCTCTGAAAATCGGACTTTGAATTTTTTGGTTGATGGTGAATGGGTATGGTGCCACTGTAGATACTGCCTTTTTGACTCAGGGACTCAGGAGTATAATGAAACACCCACGTTTCTTCACCAGTCACAATTGAATCAAGAAAAGTGTCACCGTCGCTTTCGAATAAAAGAGCGTATCTCACACCTGCGGTAGGTGGAGCAATTGGAGAACCAACCGTTTGGCTGCTGTGACGACATTTCGTAACGGTCTGAGGCGTTTGATGATTTGTTTTGTCCGTTAGGAACCTCTCTACCTATCAGTGGTGACAACTCAGAAAACAAAATTCCCTTCGTCCTACACAGCCCTTGTAACCTTACTGTCTAGTCGCTCCTCTTAGTTTTCCTTCGTTGAAATGTGCGAGGTTTAGATGTTTTTTTCAACGTTGGGGTTGTCATTAAAATAATGTAAATGGCGTATTATGAAGGTCTGTAGGAGCTGTGGGTGTTTGAGTAAATGCACATATTTCTGCTGCACGTTCATCAGAGTAACGTGGGTTCTCGAGAAAATCTGATTCAATTAACACTGTAAGTCCCAAAGCTTTGTTCGATCCCAAGAATGACACTCAGCTTATCATCAATGACTCTCTCAATGTGTTATGCTTCATTAAAAAAAGTATGAATTCTTATTAACCAATATTCAAGATGGTGGTTATGGAATGCTGCAGGTACTCGAAGCAGCGAATATGCTCGTATGCGTCCTGAATTCCCTTTGTTGGTACCAAAGGAAAGACGAGAACGGCCAAATTCCTTACGACGACTCCAAAAATATTATGGACGTCCTACTAAACCACTTCAACGTCCTCGTTTCCCACTTCATGTTTTACCAAGTAGTCGACGCCTGTGTGGAATACCACACATTTCTCCATAAATTCGGCGCGACAGTTGCCCAGGGAAAAGAATTCGACTCACAAGGCAAACATACGACAGATGTGCCTTTCTGCCTTCATAATTTGCTTTTTCTTTTTCCGGTAAGAATTTTCGCTGTTTGATAATTTAAATAATATAATATTATGATGCTGGACTAAATCAATCTTGTATATGTGCATGTTATTTCAATTTTCAGAGCTTACCGATCTTACTGTGCATAAAAGCCCGACGAACGTATCTCAGGGACATTTTGGAGGAGTACATCGACAAGCTTTTTAGAATAGCGGATTCCAAAGTGATGCGTCATGCGTACAGTTACCGAGAAGCGATCGCCAGCATCGGCGAGGAAGTTTGTGTTTTGGGCACATATATCATGCAGAAATTCACGCAGCTCTGCCCCGTAACCTTGAAGGTAGGTTTTAGTTCCATGAAAACCAGGATCTACTGGAAATTTACTTGAAACTGAAAAGGCGTGGTTGTATTAAATGTAACTCTGGATTCTGCTGACATAATCGCCTCAGGTAGCTTGTTTTGAACTACAAAACCGCCATAAAGTCATCAGTATATAATATATACTGATGACTTTATGGCGGTTTTATATTATATTATATTTATATTATATTTATATTATATTCTGTGTTTATTATAGGAACAAGGCGTTCTGATTTTCCAAGCCCTCACTCACCTACTGCTAGAGTTCATCGCCAAACCGGAAGAGAGCGTCGGTGCGAGGGTCATCCGCAAATTTCTCATAGAAGGAGATGAACTCATGTCGAAATACCCGGCGTTGCTGAGTGCCTGCCTCAACTGCCTGCACTGTTATTTGAATAAATTCGACTTCTCTTGGCGCGACAGCCTCGAATCCCTGTGCCTCCTGTCTTCCCTCCAGAAATTCTTGGATTCCAAGGCCGTCACACCAATGGTACGCCGAATTCCTAAATCCCAGCAGTGGTAATTCATCTGAAACCAATAATCTTTTATAACAATATTTTACAACGCTGTAGATCACGGTTGATGTATTGAAACTGATGGATTTGGTACTGAGGAAATTCATGCCGCCGAACCTGGCACTCTTAGTGGACACTATCAAAGGTTCCAGCATAGAAGATTTGGGTCCTCAGTTGTTCAAGCTCCTACACAGCGTTGAGTGGGCCATCAGGGACTCGTCGTTGGAAATTGTCAAAACTATCTGCAGTTTGTCCGAATCGAGTGAGTACTGTAAACTAAGTTGACTCGACACCCGCTCAAAATTGTATTATATTATAACTTAGCGTACCACTGGTTTTCATGTAATTAGTAGTGTTTTTTTTAATGACGTTTTAGGGTTCCCTGCATTTCAATCTTTACTAATCGACAACAAGCTCCCAGAGGTTGTGTATTCAATCATTGAAACGGACTACGAACCTTTCGTGAGGACAACGGCTGTCTCTTGTTTGTATGAATTGGCTAAAGTACCTAACGTTTGGACGGCTTCATTATCCAATAAAAATGTGATAGTAAGCAAATTTTAATTTTGTATTAAATAGAACATAATATGTTATTTCAAATACAATTAGATTTTAACAATTAGCGATTTTTCGAATCTTTCTATTGTTCTTGGTCCAAATTTTTAAAACTCGAATACCCGAAGAAATGTTATACCAAAATCAGTTCTAAAACATCTTGAATTCACTGCCAAAAGACACCAAAAATCAGGTATACATATTTATGTATGTCAGACCAGACAGTAGCTCTCGATAGAATAGATAAAAGTTCAAATTTGCACTAAAAATCTATCTTGGCATTCGTAAGCCTAAGTTCGTAGGTGGGCAGAAGGGGGGTTTGGGGAGTTTTAGGGAGGAAAAATTACCCATAAATTCCAAAAATGAAACAGTCTGACATGTAACACCTCATTTCAAAGGGTTTTGTTTACGCTGAACACGGCACTGAATTCTGTTTTGCTACATTCCGTTCTCTAACTGGAGCACTTTGAAGATGAAGAAACGTGGTTGTTGCTTGAGATGTTCTCCGAGGTTCAACTGCTCTAATCTGATGACGGATTGAGATATCGCTTCTAACTTCATCATCGTTTTCAGCGTTGAAAAATCTATAAAAAATGGAGACAAAATTTGTAATAAAACCAGTAAAATGATGACAGCCTTGTCTTATTGCCATGCTGCATTACTGGATTTTTTCTAGTTTAGAATGTAGTGTTGTGTTGATGTTTTCAGGAAAAACTACTTTTGATATTGCATTATGAAACTGAAGGGATCGTGAGGGTAGCAGCCGCGAAAACTATCACAGCATTGTACTGTCAGAGGAGCATAAGGTAGGATAAGCGTTTCTGTTTAACCTCAATGCTAGTATTTCAATAGACGTTTCATGTTGCCTTTGTCATTTTAAATCTATCTATTTGGACTATTCTGAATCCATTCTTAATTCCTGTTTGGAGAATCTGCACTGGTTTCCTTCTTGTCTCATTCCCTTATAGAGGATACTGGATGTCGCCACAGGAAGAGTACTAAATCGATTCGAACATGACTTGGCTTATTATTTCCCCAATTCATTTAAAAATTGTGATACATTTCAAGATGAATAAGGTATCTTTTGAACACGTATTTCCAGTTATTAATGAATCTGCAGAAGACACGATTAAGAGTTGAAATAATTGAACTCACCTCAAAGTAAGTCGACAGTTTAGGCAACTTCACAACACGGATAATCAGATCGATGTTTGGGTGTCTGAAAGAATCCAAGGATTACGCGAGATGTTAATATCTTATTTGGAGTTATCGTCTTCCTATTTTCTCAGTTCGCAGGACACGGAAATAGTCTACGACATCATGTCGCACTCAGCTCAAAACGATCTGCATTGGGAAGTGAAAATAGAATGTTTGGAATTTTGGAATCAAGTTATGTTGCGCACGATCATCGATCAAGGAATGACCGACGGAACTTTCCCCGAAGTCGTGTTCTCCAAAGAGGAGAAGAAAATCGTTAAATTGACTCCAGAAGAGATCGCTGTGAGGATTTTGAAATCTTTGAAAACCCTGTCGGACGTTGGTTGTTTGCACGTATGTATTGGTTCGTTTCCTTTGTCAGTTATATTTGTGGATAATCTGAAACTAGTCGATGGTCCAATCTCGCGATTTGTTCGATTATATTTGAACTTCATTGTAAACCGGTGAAATTTGTACATAATCCATGGGCTTCGGCTTCCATTGTGCCTACGAGATAGTTGATTTTGAGAGCAACACAGGAGCCCAAATCCTGAGCCTCCCCTACATCTTCGTTCTTTCTGTGTCCTTACACAGGTCCTCTACGAGTCGTTTCAAAACGAAGCTGATCTAGCAGTTTTAAGGAAATCAAGAGATCTGATCATGAAGTTTTACCGATGCACAGTGAAATACAATGTGAAGGATATTGTGGATGGCATTTTGACGAAACGGCTAACTGACAAGAAGAATCTCGCTGTTGGAGAGTCCATTTGTCGGTCTCCCCCATGCCGCCCAGTGGTCGACGATCTCATGGATGTGAGTGGTTTACTCTGTCAATATAATATATTATATGGAATTTTATGGAATTATTAAGAAACCAATCAAACTAACTATATAAACTTAGAAACACGTGAGATTGGCGTAAATAGTTCGATCTGTATGCTAAGAAATGAGTTGTACTTACAATGAATGAAGTCCTCAATTAATTAACACTGTTGTGATTTAACCGTGATCAAATTTGACTCTATCGATCTTCGAGGTTTCGACTGTCAGAAAACCGTTTCCACTCTACTAAATGTAATGTACCTAATTTGGAATAACGCTGTAATAACTTCTTCAGGTCTCCACTAACGATCCCGCGCCTCAGAAAAATGATGACGTCATCGACCAAATCGTCGCTCACAATGATGTGGATCTGTTGAAAGGCCTCATGAACCCGAGAGATACTGAGAAATCCCTCCCGAAGATTGACCGCCTCATCATGTCTGACGACGATTTCATCCGATATCTCCACTCTGTTGATATCGACAAGGTGCTGGACGCTCGGGAGAAGTGGATCTCCGACACGTCAGATGGTATCATATCTCTTCTCGATGATATACTCATGTTCTCGAGTAAAACTGAAGGCTCAAGCGCTGGCTCGGATAAGAACGCCATCGATTGTTACTAGATGTGGTTATTCTCGAATGCTCAAAATAGTCAATTCCATTTTGATATTTGTATGTTTTTGCACAAAGGGGTTGTTATGAACAACACTCCTGGTGAAGATGAAAGAAAACGGTGGTGGACACTACCTCATCCTAGACGTTCACATTTTTGTGTGCCAAAGTAAAGCTAAAAGAGTTGTACAAATTGTAGAGCACGATTAGTGTGACTCCCTCATTCATTCTCTCTGATCATTAGTACTAGTTTTTTCGTTTAGTATTTTTAATAATTGTTATACACGTATAATTGCACCTGTGGAGGAGTTGGCCACCTATTGAATATGTCTCATGCTCATCCAATTCATTAATAAATGTACCTACAACTTGTCTTACCATTATGAACCATCAAGGCACCTTCTATATATAGTTCATAGCTAGGGTGCTAATTTACCTATCGCCACCTGCAACACTGATATGGTATCACTTTCGACATCATTCTAGACATTTAGATGGTTAGATGTGGCACCAACCCAGTAATGAAATATTTATTATGTATTATTAGAATTGTGTGCTTTTTACATTCAAAGATTAGCAGCGTCGGGCTATTTTATGCTCATTTGTTATACCGCACTTTCTAGTATGTTAAAGGGCGGTTGCTGAGCCCGAGGTTAGCGCTTAGTCCTAGACTAGATGGAAATAGTCCAGGATTTATAGAAAAACACGTTGCAGAGTCTCGGTTTATCTCTTTGCTCCGAGAGTTGTCTGCTGTCGAGAAGTTCTTTTTTTGTCGTTTGTGCTAGTTTCACTCCTAACCGGATGAAGTACTTCGAATACTTAGGGCCGGTTCATCAATGCCATATAACAAACTGTTAAAGAGATGATAAGAGAGAGGTAAGCCTATTCAACTGTTGAGTACGAAGTGGGTATTTTTCAATACCCTACATACGAAAGAGCTACACAATTACGGATCATAATTATGTGTTGCGAATTGGTGTCGTAAATAGGTAGGTACGTGTGTTCATTTCCTCGAATAGTTACTCACCAAATTCGCCATCGTCGGGGTTTTCATAGAAACCGCTGGTCACCCAGGACGTCCATGATTTCCTTCTCTTCCCAGTAGAATTGATTGTTGGATCTTCTCTCAAATTACTCTTGTCATTTGCTCGTTTTTCTTAACCTTGAGTTTTCTTCTCCCCAAGGATTTGCAGCAACAAGGCTCAGCTCCTCCTTGTGTCAGCTCCTCCATCGCTTCTTCTAGTCGTTCTCCTCCTCTCCTTTCATTTTTTAGGGATACTGTTTTTTTTTCCTTCAAGATAGAGATTACGCGGTTTGATAACAGTCGATATTAACATAACAGTGCAATTCTCGCACGTTTCCCTTTGTTGACGTACAACGTTTTTTCCAGGATAGTCCAGAACTAATTCCGGAACCCTAGTTCAGCAACCGCCCGTTAGACGATAAGTGAGAATTTCGTGTAACATGTTGAATTGTCCTGTGATAACGTTTGGTTTTTTTATGTGAATTCCATGTTCCTTCAAGGTCGCAGAATATGTGGGAATTTATGAATGAAAAGTAATAAAAACGAAATATATTGTTTATTCATTTTATTAGTAAAATACGTTTCTTTTCTATTGAAAACCTAAGTGAGATTGGGACACGAAGTCCCAACTTTTCCCAAGAGAGAGGATAAATTGGGGAGAAAACGGTACAAAATACAACAGTCAAATCTTTCTGTTGTTGGATTCCCTCCTTTTCAGTTAGTTCCTCTTATCCAATACTGGAATTTCATTTCATTCGAATTTCCCCTGAATAATAGAGACTCGGTTACCGTTTTGAAGAGTTTCTGTTATGCATAGGAGCTTTGATAATCATTCAAGAATGTTTACGGACTGTAGGAAAATTGGTCATTAAGAGGAGGGAAATAATAGTGTAGAGGAGGGAACTCCCCTTCCCACAGTCTTGCCGCCTATTGTCTTACCGCAGTCTTAGAGTCTATTAGATGGAGAATGTCATTAAAACCTGTTAGTGTGAGTCGGGGATTTTGCGCTGACGTTATCGAATGTTGAAGTTTGATGAAAATCGTATGAAACCATAGACGACGTTTTTATGCCACGTAAATGATTTCAGTTTTTGCTCGATGGCTGGATGGTCTGGACTCTACTTGTATTCAGAGTTTGATCAAACGTTGACCAAAGTTCATTTTTGGTTTGACGATGATGAAAGCAATTGAAAACATTTGGCGAATTATGGTTCATAATTCCATACAGCTGTCACTCTGTAGCGTTTCGTAATTACGAAAAACCACTAGAAACTTACGAGGTAATTATCACAAAATGTCATCTGACGTAGGGCCATTTGTTTCACGCCGGCGCTTTGAAGTTTTGCATCGGCGCTGGTTGAATGTTCTTTCTGATCCAGTCCATGTAGATCGAGAGTTGGGTGAAGACTTCCATCCCGATCCCCGAACTCGTTTCGACTCCAGCCAAGTGCCCACCGCACGTTAGAGGTTTGCCGCTGTCTTGTTCACCACCCTGAAGAAGAAATTGGAAATATTCATTTCAAGATGCTCTTAATGAACACAAACAAAAGGGTGAGAACCTCCGAATACGTTCAATATTAAAAATGCGGTTGCAATCTGTGAAGGTTTGCTGAGTGTCCTTGCTTCCCGAGTTTTTGTTTCAACCACACAGTGGATACCCAGGTCTGTGAATGCAGACCAGGAGACCCCTATGGGAGGGCATAATTGCCTAACCTCCCCGGGAACAGGGGGCACCTCAGCAAACCATACATGACAAATCTAAGGGTGGTTTCGAGGATTGATGTCATTACACCTTCTATGAAAAACGTATGGATTACAGCATTCGAATGTGGCCCATATTTGAACCCTTAACTTGCTCATAAATAAACTCAAAATCGATTCAGCCGTTTATATGTCCATTATTCTGTAACAATACCATAAGGCTTACAATACCTTATTCGCAGCGAGTTTTAAATCAATCAGTTACTTACGTAATAGCTGGGGGAGGTGATAGAATCGCATATTGTTGTGAGAAATTCTTCTCTGCCATCCCCGATTATGGTTTCCACTTCGGATTCGCACGGACTTTCATCTAAATGAAGGGAAACAAAATTAAACTATGATTCTGAGGTGTAATAATGAAATCCCCACCACAGGGAAAACAACTGCTCTCCCCAAAGAACCTCTTAACTTAATATTCAATAAAAAATCATAGTTTGGTTGAAAATGTACTGAATATCATTGTTGATTTCCAGGCGAACAGGTACCCGATAGACCAAATTTTCACTGTGCTGATGGAAAAGTTCTGTGAATCTGAAATAGATCTTCGTCGAATACTTCATATGCATGAAAACAACTCCATCAAACCATGAATAAGTGGGGCACGACAGAGGAACTTATCCAGCCAGTACAAATGTCCCTCAAACAGACAAGGTGTAAAGTGAAAGTCTCCTATTAGAAGAATTCAGGGTAAATCAGGGACTGAGACAGAGAGATATATCTACATTATTTTTCAATGTAGCTTTGGGAAACGACTTGTAAAATGTTGTAAAAGTTAACCCTGTTTTGAGGCTCCAGAACCGTTCTATTCTGAAACCTGGCATATTATGAAGATGACATCGGCATGACGCCTCGCAGCTTCAGAACAATAGAGAAGGTGTTGCCAAGGTGGAACATAGTGTATCATCTGACATTGGTCTTGATATGTTCCACCAAGGTGAGGTAGATGTTTTCAACTAGAAAAGCAATCCAGGAGTCAGATCCTACTATAACGCTGACTAGCAGTCCACAAATTTCTGGGTGTCAAATTTTTGACGAGGGAAGAGTTGAGAATAAGAGTGGCAGAAGGTAATAAACAGGAATCTCACCAGGGTCAGTTGAATTGTTGAGGGTCCGGCATATTTGGCCTCCGAATTTTTGGCCTTTGATTGGAAGACAAGGAACGCATCTTCCGTCCATCGTGTTGTCCAGCTGAATCAAACCTACAACACCAAAATCAGACTAAAGACCAAATTTTGTTTACCTCATGTGTGGGCTTGTGGCTTGTGATGACAGGTGAATTATGATGTAGTTATACCTACTCTTTCTACAAAATCACCATTGAATTCATGAATCTTTGGACATTTATCGTCCAATTTGGAAAAGAGGGCTTTGGGCATCGTCCCGCTAGTCCATGATGAAAACACAGGAAATTTGCTGACCGTCTTGAATCAAATACGTCACTGCGGTATCGAACTTACCTAAGTTATTTGCTTCCGGCAACAGGATGCTGGAGGCTGTAGTTTTGTAGTTTTCATTGACAACGATAGTTCGTATCGTCGATTCTACGTCTGGCTCTTCGAGGAAACTCGCAACGACGTTCACCATTCCGATTCTGAAGGTCCTGAAAATGGGAGGTAGATGAGAATGGGATACTTAAAAGAACTTAAGGGTTCAGAAAACTTTCGTCAGAACGTTGTAGAACCCTTGGGTCTCTCATGTAGAAGGAATCAGCTTCGAGGTTCGATTCGTACTTTGTGACGATACTCACATCAGAGAGCAGGTTGCTGACGTGACGACCCATCCCTTCCCAATGTGGCTTCCGAGACAGATTTGAGCTCCATCCGCAGTGAATTTCACGGTACTGTTGCAGGCGTCACAAGTGTTGAGAGGCGATGAGGCGATTGCGTCCATTGTATTGATATCTAAATCACACAAAATGAAAATCAGAAAAGGGCCATTTGAAATAAAAAGCCCGAATGATTCTTTTCCGTGTATTTCCATACATTAAATTATTTGCTATTTGCCACGTTCATTCATTCAACTTATTATTAAAATCTTGCTGGGCGTAGATACAAGGGCGGATTTAAGCGATATAGGCGCGCACCTAAGGGTCCGCGACACAATTAAAATGACAAAATAACGATACTTTGGGTAAGGTACTTCAAAACTAGTGAGTCTGCAGGACCCTAGAATCGACGTGAACACAGCAGCGTCAATGATGAAATCTTTGAGAAGCCTGATTTAAGTAAACGGGAAAGTTTCGAGGAGTATGAGCCGAAAGCTATTGAATTAACTGGCTGTCTAGAATATGAAGTTGAATCAAAACGTAAACGGAAAACAAATGAACGGAAGTTGAAGTTGAACTAACGCCATCTGATGCATTTCGAACCCGAAGCGCCATTATTCATAGATGAATTTGAAGGTGCATTGACAAAGAGGCTTGAATCATATGAACTTATGGATACGAGGTTAAGGTTCCTTGACAAATTGGACATGCTCTCTAATGATGCTCTATAACTGACGAAGCATTTATATTTTCAGGCCAGACAATACAGAAAATTTAGCGCAAATTCCCTCAAAAATCTACCATTTTGCACCTAATTTTTCGGGGGGAGCTCCTCCACTCCCACCAAACCACGAGCCCAGACCACAGGTGGAGCCGAGGGGTCTACTATACAGGGTGTCTCAAAAGATGTTAACCCCCCACCTAAGGACTAGGATTTATTATTAAATTAGCGGGTCCCAAGCCTGGTTTGGGAAAGGGCGAGGGAAATTGAATCAGATGGCCTAACAAGATACTTTAGATACCTACCCACCTGTCTAAAAACTCATCTAACTAAAAGTGAACTGATCAAGAGCCAGGACAAGGTGATTTTTGTTAAAAACGACCATGTTTCAGGCTGTAATCCCAGTTTAATCAAGTCCAATGAAAAACTGATATCACCACGTGATTCAGTGACGAAAAATAATTACATTTCTTGTGCCACACCGGGGGTTTTCCCTCTTATCGAAATAACGAACAAACGCGGTTAGTCCAACTTTGGACGCTTCTGGACCTCCTAGGTGCGCCCAAACAAAAAGGTTGAAGTAAAAAGTTCACGAAATTTTACGTAGAATCCAAATCTGCAATCGGGGGTTCCCATGTGAAATAAAAAAGTTGGTGCGTATGCGCACGTGCACAAAAATACGATATTTGAGATCCTCACAAAAAATACAAAGATTCTGAAAAGAAAGATTTTTTTGCTTGTCACGTAAGGATTTTAGCAGGGGGGGTTAACAACTTGAGACACCCTATTTTTGAAATCCGGCCCTGGGTAGATAATGAAGTAGGTAAACAATTATTAACGAATAATTATACGATTCTCTATTTGAAAAATAATGATAATTATTTGGAACATTTTTGTTTCAATCATCAGGCAAGTTTAGTTAACTATTGGTAAAACCTTTCTGTGAAGGAGACACATTCACAATCATAGCATACGAAGTGTATCAATAATTGATTAATTATTACCGTTCTCCAACATCAAGTAGTCTTTAGCGATCTCCAGGGTCGTCGAATCCGGAGCTTCTGTCGTGATGTCAATTGAATCGATGTCGATTGGATCCTGGAAAGGAAATTATATCAAAAAGTTGATATAAGTAAGAAGTAAGTAAGAAACGTTAATGGCCTGGAGGACCTAGGAAAATTGCTCTTCTTGAAGGTCCGTTCGATCTCAATCCAACACCTCGATTCAACATTAAGTCAACTTGTTTCGTTTTTCTCGATGTATATGAGTTGAAAATTTCTCTTCATGAAGGTTCATTCGATCTCAATCAAACACCTCAATTCAATGTGAAGTCAACTTCTTTCGTCTTTCTCGATGTACCTATTTGAGTTGACCATTGCTCTTCTTGAAAGTCCATTCAAATTCAAATAAACACCTCGATTCGATATGAAGTCAACTTCTCTCGTTTTTCTCAATGTATTTGAGTTGACAATTGCTCTTCTTGAAGATCCATTCGATCTCAATCAAACACCTCGATTCGATAATAACTTTTTTTTTTTTTTACATGTTTTAATGCTGTTTGTATTTTGCTGTATATTAGCCTTCCAAAAATGAAGGCCAATTTTATGGATTTCAATGAAATTTTATGAATTTCGAAAATCGGACGACTTTTTCTTATTGGTTAACCCATTAGCGCCCAGGTAACTCATATGGTCACCCATAAATAAATATAGTGAATTTATACATTTATTTCAAAAGTCTGTCAATCACAGCTTGAGATATTCTACAAAAATAATCCAACCTAGGTCCTGCAGGCCCTCAATAGTACGCAAGAGCAACGGCTCACTTTGACGTCTAGAAGCGGCAAACTGCTCGAAGAATTCCCAAGTGCACTGCTCTCTTCAACCTCGTTCAGTTTCTTCTTGTCGGAGCAGCAGACGAAATTGGCGGTCGGCGTGAAGGCGTTTTTAAGGCCGCCGCAGTGGCCGGCTTTGTCAGCAACGAAATCCTGATCCAGAGTGCAGTCGGTGCCCAGGAGGCAGTACCCAGTGCCGTTTCCACAAGTCTTAACTCCGGATATGACGAAAAGTCCTGCGAATCAGTTTCTACTTACAATTTACAATATAATATATTGTGTGATCATTTAGAGTAGGTATAAACAAATTACACTACGACTTCACACTACGATCTATTACCACCAGATCTTCATACCGATTCAAGTAGATGATTGGGGCAAATTTGCATGGTAAGAACTACTAACTACTTAACTTCAATTACTACTAATTTCAACCTTCTGTCACATGGTTGCACTTGGCAGACGAGAAAAGTACCCCATATTTTCGGTGCTTCCTCTAACAACGGTCGGGATTTCGTGGTCACGTCAGTGGCCTCTAATGTCACTTGAATGAATAACAAAAAAGAAAAAGAGGAAACAACACGATTCTATATCAATTTACTGAGCACCGTGTCACTCGCCGTGTTTCCGTATGAATCGTATGTGAGGTACAGCGACCTCCTGTCAGGGCCGTTCCGTCATTTCATCTGTTAACACACTGTGGCCAGAAGAGAAGATTAAAATGCGGAATATTTATGAGGCTCAGCACGGAGAATCTAATTTGTTCAACTGTACCCCTTCACTGCAGGGACTAATTAAAGAGACGTGAAGGGATTGTGTCAGATCAGAGGCGATATACTCGTAGCAGGTATTTGAGGAAGAGATGAGCAGCTGATGGTTGGTAACATTTGAGAGAGAAGACTCAGATCAGGAAGCTACAAAGAACTTACCAACAATAACACAAAACAAGCAGTTACTGATTCAGTTACCACTCAATAATTTTCAAACTACGAGTAGATAATGAAAATCCTCATAAGGGAATTATCTATGTGTCAGTAGAGGATGTAGGAACTTCGTGGGGGGCCTGTAGCTAAAAGGGATCTGGTTGAGTAGATGGGGGTTCTCCCCCGTAAATTTTTTAAATAAATGACGGTCGCTATTAGGCTGCTTAAATACAAATTCAGCTTAATTTCTATACCCTTTTTGATATTTTAATCTTTTGAGAAGAAAATATTTGACAAAAAAAAGTACTATGTTTGTATATATTATATACCTACATACATAACACTTTTTTTTATGTAAAATATTAAAGATTAAAAAGATTAAAACATCAAAAAAGGTATTGTAGAAATTAAGCTGAATTTGTATTTAAGCAGCCTAATAATGTGCAGTTCGACCGTCATTTATTTAAAACTTTTGCTATATTACATAGGTACCAGAGCGTTTTACCCTTATGAGATTACCCTGTCGAGCCCCAAAGTCCCAAGAATTATATTCTTGTGCATCTACCACCCGACCCGAGAAGAACCAACTCTTCAAATTGTCAAGCCGTCTCACGATTGGGATTTTTCGGGTTTTAGAAAGCTAATTCCCGAGAACGTCTAGACGCATTCGGATCGTTGACTGACTCATACGCAGGAGAAAGCCTCGTCAATCACACCTTGAGGTCTTCAACAGTGAAAATATCTCGAAATTATAGGTAGAATTAAGTTGATCAGTGTAACAAAACTCTACAAATTCTTGGCACAACGGTTTGTTATCTTCTTTGTACAGATCACCTTTCTGTGTAGATCTCACTGATATGTATAAAATATCCGGAATTTACCAACAAATGGTTTAAATAGGCGTAACTAGCTCAGGCAAGGTCTATAAATTATTTAATGTCTATATAATTAATAAGGTCTTTTACGTTTATATTAATGTCTGTAATGTAATGTCTGTCGATCATGAGGTGACTTACTTTACATTAATTGGAATCGTGGGTGGGATAAGGCGGCGGGGAAGGTTGGGGGGGGGGGGGATGAAAATGCGGCGGGGGACGTTTATGTTGTCTGTAATGTAATGTAATGTCTGTCGATCATGAGGTGACTTACCCTACAATAATTGGATAGAGGAAAGCGAGAAGGGGAGAGAGACGGGTTGAAAAGGTTGAAGGGGGCGGGGGTTGTCTCAACCCATCAACACGAATGTGGAGGTGGGTGAGGAATAGGAAGGCGGACAGATGTGGGTGGTTGATGAGGTGATGACATGAGGGGGGAGGGGTTGTTTGTAATCCTTACACCCTCACCCACCTCCACCCACAATTTACATTTTATGTACGGGTGGGTGAGGGTGTAAGGATTACAGACAACCCCCTCATTCTAGGAGGAGGTTGATGGGGATTGTTTGCTCGATACGGACGGCGCACAGTGGGGCCAAAGTGCCCAAAACGTGGCGGAAACTCAAAAATTGTTAATCTCATCTAGTCGATTGATTTTTCGTGGATGTGTTACTCCACATGTATGTGAACACGGAACAATAATTGATTTAGAAGGATTTTATAAGAAGGAGAAGGTCTGGAGAGACGATAATAGTTGGGGTTTAGGCATTTTTGCAAGAATTGGAGTTCAGGATTCCCTAGAATACGATTTAAAAAAAAAACATCGTGCGCAAACGGGCGCGAATTGAGAATCTTTATGTTTTTTTAAGAGAAATTTTTGAATTTCCGCTATGTTTTGAGTAGTTTGGCCCCACTGTACGGCGTACGACGGACGGACGGATTTTTTTATTCGATTTTTTGAATCTACGTATCTTGAAACGTAAACCAACTAATTTTCATGGGGGATTAAAATGTTTTTTTTCTTTGGTCGATTCCAATGGTTCATTATCGAAGATAATAAACCAAAAAGTGTGGCATATATCCAGTATAATATATTATGATATAACTTAATATTATTATAATGGCATAGTCAACTGTTCAATTGGCTTCACACGCCCAGGACACTCACACGGTGTACTTAACTCAAGAAACATTGTGTAACCAAATAATGAGTGTTACCTATTCCATTCTGCTTAAAGTGCTCCTAAGAAGGCTGCATGTCAAATTTCTAGTCACTCCCACCACGAGAATGGCGCCAAAAAACAACAAAAAACTTAATTTTTCTATCACGCCAATTTCGGAATGACAGTTTGTATCAGTCACTCACACATTACCTAGCAACCGCTTCTGTACTCATCCAGCGAGGGTACAACCGAAGGCTAATTTAAAACATATCCACGTACCACTGTATCAGCCAATTTGCTCCTGAATATCAGATATTCTATATAGATAGATTCTATCTCCATCTGCTTTCGTTCGGTTCCGATTTGTTTTGTTTTTTTTTTTGCCAATTTTTGAAGAAAAGGAAGCTGATCAAAATGTTTCGAAGAAAAGGAAGCTGTCCAAAATGTTTAAACTCGAATTTCCGAAAACAATTTATTCCAAAATCTGTTTCAGACATTTATTGCCAAGTGACACAGAAAATCATATGTATCTATGCTTCCTGGGTAAAGGCGGTCCAGTCCAAAATGCAGGTTTTCAGCTACGTCAATTGAAAGTTTTGAGCTACAATTGAAAGTTTCACAATTTTTCCCAAATCGCGTGTTAGATAAATTTGTCCAAGTGAACTATGGGGGTTTTTTTAATCTATCTGCCCACTTGGAATTATAAATTTATGTATGCCTCATTCTAGACGACAACCATTAATAGAATTGGGATAAAAAATTCAAATTTGCACGAAAGATCTGTATTGGCTACGTTGGTAAATGGGCAGAATCGGGCCACTCTACGGGGGGTTTGGGGAGTTTGTGGGGGTTAAAATTACCCATGAATTCCAAAAATGGGCTTATGGGAATTTTAAAGATATTCTAACGCTGAATTGCGATATCTTATTGCATTCTCAAACTGGAGCACTTTGAAGATGAGGAAACGTAGTTGTCACTTGAGATGTTCTTCGCGTTTCATCAGCTCTAATCTGATGACGGATTGAGATATCGCAATTCTAACTTCATCATCGTGTTAAGCGTGGAAAAATCTATAAACTGAGGTGTTACTCGACATAAAACCAGTTATTTCATCGACAATTTGCTCTTATAGCCATGACTGCATGGATTGTTAAGTGATCAGTTGTTTGGAGTATATATATATTTTTTTTAATCTAAAGAGGTTTGAAGAAAAGCGTTTGTCTCTGCTTGGCGGGTGGTGAACGTAAAATCAAATTTTAGAGGAGACAGGGGCTAGTAGTCCCAATGACGATAACATACGATAAGTATGTAGGATATTATCCTACTTTCTTAGTGATTCTAAAATAACGGGACTAGGTTTATCTGACAGAGCATCTTTCAATGTTCTATTTCCTCTAAAGAAAATCTTCCAAATATTAAAATTCTAACTTGGAGAAATGAGGCAACAAATCTCACAGCTCCCAAGAAATTCAAAATGCTGCAATGCGACTTCTATTTATGTCGAGTATTTCATAGTTACCTATTTCTGTGTTATTTACCATACTTGAACATATTTTTTGACGCTTGTACATCACCTGGATCAACAGTAGGGAGTCCGTTTGTTGGAAGAAGGAAAGCCAGGGTCGTCCCGAGCAAAAGTGCAAGTGACTTCATTTCTCATCTGAAAATACGAATAGAAAGTTGAAGTGTAATTCAGTGTAATTAAATTCTACCAAATCGTTTTCTATATTAACTCGATTAAATTTGTGTTCAGAAATTCGTATATTTATCAATATACGAATTTTATATATTATATAAAATTTTATATTAACATTATCAATGAGCTATAAAACAACCAGATCATACCTATGAGCCTAACAACCAGATCATATGACAAAGACGAAGTCTCTGAACATCATTTTTTTATAAGATTAGGTACTTAGTACCTTAATGTGCCAAAGAAGATAAAACGTGATGTTTATTCTCTTTGAGCGTCGAGGGATTGCGAACCTGTTTGACTTTCCCTGTAGTAGGTACTTCTTAATTATTGCCCCGCAAATAGCAACCAACTTAACCCATGTCACTTATTCGAAACAAATTAGACCTAACATCCAACATTCGTCGTTGAACATCATTAGTCATTACGGTACACGTACGTTCACCTACTTTTAGCCGGTTTCACGAAACTCTAATATTATTTGGTATAAACGTCGGTTATTACCTCAACTGGAGATGGTTGAAGATGCCGTCCTACTTATGAAAGAAGAGATGGGAATTAAACCGGTAAAACAGAGTTCGTAAACCAACAAGATCGGCGGTGGGAAAGGAGTGAAATTGGGATTGAAAAACCTGTGAAGGCGATGGATACTGTAATTTCAAAATAAGGGAGCACACGTGTTACACACGAGTCGACAATTAAATAATACACCGAAATTACAGCACTACAAGCAGATACAGCGGGTATCAGCGTACACGTATGGCTAGTTTGACTTGGCAATTCAGCATGTAGAACAAATACGAGTATGAGGCTGAGCTAACACAAGAGTTCAGATCATACCCCACAGTCTTTGTACATCTACATCTTCATATAAATAGGAGCCAAGTTACCTTCACAGCAGTGGTTAGTTACTACTTACAATCTTCAGCTCCTCTCGTACGTCACTGACTCCTACTGGTGCAAAATCAGTGACTAAAAAAAAAAAAACACTTTAAACTTCCAAAACCAAAATCCTGTTTTCAGAGGTTGAAAAAGTGTACAGGGGTACTCATGTTTAGCTGGAAAGCTTCGGTACTTCCAGTTCAATGACACGGCAACAATAGATGCAATGTATGACCGACGAGTAATCAAGATAATTCAGTTCTGGTTGTTGGTTCAAACGGAACTCCCATGAAAAAATTATCCTAAACTTACTATACTTGTATCCTATTTTCCATTGAGCAAGCCACATTTTCGGTCTTTTCGGTATTGGTTTCAGTAAAAGTTGTGAAGTGTCTGATCAACCTCCATGTTGCTTCCACTGTTTTGAAAAGGGTCACGATTGGTATCTTCTCGATGTATCTTATCTAGTATCTTCTCGATGTATTCTTATCTAGTATTCCCACTGTGTGTGTAGGCCTAAACGGATTTTACTTTATTTCAACAAATTTATTTGGTAGGTACCTCTTCTCTATGTAATGCGATACATTACACGTTGATATGAGTCATACAACGAGATATGCCTAGCATTACTTCTCAATGGGTGATATTACAATTTCGGCCGTTTGGCATCAGTTACAAGATACATGTCAAAATTAGTGGTAAAAGTTTATTGAGGTTCCAGTTATGGGAATCGTAGATAAATTTTACTTTGTTTCAACAAATTGATTTGGTATCTCTTCTCCATTTAATAAGATACTACTAACTTTGACATGAATAGTACCTATTACCTACTAAGTATTACCTACCTGGTAGTTCTGACAACCTTACCAACTTTTACCACTAATTTTGATAGGTATCTTGTGAATCACAAGCTGTGACTGAACGACCGAAAATGTATTAGACACCTATCGCACTTTATGAAGTAGGTCCTACTTCATAAAGTGCGATAGGTGTCTAATACATTTTCGGTCGTTCAGTCACATCTTGTGACTCACAAGATACCTATCAAAATTAGTGGTAAAAGTTGATTAAGGTTGTCAGAACTACCAGGTAGCTGGTTTGTTTACTATTATGAAATCGGTAAGTAAGGAGAATACCATGTGTTGTTAGCTGCTGGGTTCCTATTGAGAGCAATATTGGCTATGACATGGCCAATACCCCACTGGCATGGTATCTACTGTTTCTCGGTGGTTCTAAATGTCAGATAAAACGTAATTTCGTACATCAGCTTACAATTTCTTCTCCGCTGCTCGTCAGTTTTATGGCCTATTATAACAACTCGAGTCTGAACTCACGCAACTTCCTGTTCTTACTGTTCCTGTACTTCCTGCGCCGATGAACAGCGTGGTACCGTCCATATCTATTTTCCCTCCCTATGAATATTCAATATCTAACTGTGTATAGATTTTATTGTTGTGCGTTTTAATTATAGTTGTTACACGTTTGACACCGGTAAAATGGAAAACATAACGTACTTATCCGTGTTGGAATTCATGGATTATGCACGCATTGAGATCGTGACAGTTGTAAGTCGCTAAGATGATCCTTTGAGCCCATCGACATACTTGTCTTCGATCCTGATTGCGCAAGTCGGAATCTTCCAAATGCATTTCCAGATCATTTGAAAAGATCAAACTACCGAACATGACTGGGAAGACATGTGAAATCAGAGTCCATGTCCGTATCCTCCATTGTCCGGAATGATTTCTCTTTCAACGACATTCCACTCGGATGAGGGGCCCTTTTTAACTCGGACCTCAGCTGAGCACGTGCCAACCGAGCAACGGGACAAAAAATGTCTGTCCTTCAGGAGAAATTTGGCGTTTGAATGCACAACACGTAGGATATTACACTATTCTTCAATTTTACCAGAACGTTGAAGTGAGAATTCCTTCATAACCTTCTGATCCCAATAGTTGCATTGCACAAAATGACTATGCATATATGTGCGAGTATAAGTACAATATAGAAAAAAAATACGTAGAAGTGTAATTACATCAGAGCCATTTTTTTCATCGTTAGAGATTTTTTACAATATTTATCAATCAAAACCGAGATACCTCCGAGTCATTTGGGTTTGAATGCTAAATTGACGAATTTCATAGCATGAAGTCACGAGAGCATGGATATGTCTTATGACTTGAGGTCATTCAAAAGTTTGAGTGATACAAATTTGCATGATACAGCTGAGTGGCTCCTTAAGCTAATTTCTATGCTATTCACACTATGAAGCTGTAATTTAGCATGTAGCCTCCTTAGGACTTACACTATAAGCTTAACAGGACCAAGATCAGCTGAGTGACTCCTAAATCTAATTTCTATGCTATTCAATTAGATGAAGTGCAAAATATATTTTGAAGTTTATAGTCTATGCAGGCCACGGTGATAAATCTGACTGTTATTCCACTGTTAATTTACAATAGGTATGTAGTTATTCTTAGCCATTTTCAATACGTTACCATTCTCAGCTATTACCATTTTCAATATGTTAGCAATTTTCAATATGTTACCATTCTTAGCTATTATTACCGCAAAAAATGCGTTTTAGTATTATTGATTAAAATGTCGTTCCAATAGTGCAAATAGGTTCACGAATTTGTGTGCAAGTCCAATTTCAATGAAAATCCCAGTGCATTTTTCTGAACACATGATTTTGAGTTGATGCTTAAATAGATCTATTTAAGTGTGGATGTTGAGGAACGAGAGGTGTAGTAACTGAAAGCAAAGAGGATCCGGTGGTTATTATTCTCAATATTACTCTTACCTATTACTACTACAAAATGAACGTTTTGGCAATGAAGCCATGTTTATTAAATAAATTTACAACGTTAAATTTTAACGTTGTAGGTTATGTTGTTTCTAATTTACACGACTGAAGATGGTGGTCCTTAACCCTTGCACCAAAAACACTCGGATTCCCCCAAAAGTAATGTTGATTACATACACAATAGAAATAGGTTAATAATGGTGAAGTTGACGAATTTTTGTGCAAGTTATGTTGACCAATTTCAATGAAAATCCCAGTAAATGTGGGACACTTGATATTGAGCTGATGCACAAATGCATGTATGTAGTTTTAACTGTATAGGTAAGTATAGGTGTTAGGGAACGAGAGATGTAGGTACTGACCTGTTGAATCCAATGTAGAACTACAAGTGTCAAAAAAGGAAGGCAGCGGGGGAAACTTTGCGATAGTTCACGAAAAGGGCCGAAGCCGCCCGAGACCTGCTCGGGGGAGACCCCCAGCGGACGGTTTTAAAATTCGGTTCAAGTGGGGCTCGGAAACTGGGTGTGGGGGAGAACGGTTCTACGAATGAATGTCGACTTGATAAAGAGTTGGAGGGGGCAGGACTTACGGTAAAAAAATGTGACCTCGTAGTGGGGGGAGGAGTGGCCACATTAATAATCCATTCAAGAGACGTTATCCGGTTTATTTTTGAATCTGATGGAATGCAGAGCTCATCATGGGACTTGTAGAATTAGCTTGACAGTTCTTCCGATTCTAGGCAGGATTTTGTTATAACACAGTTGGAGCATGTGACGAAGATGAAGAAACAATCCCTGCAATAATGACTGACTACTGAAGAACTTCCTCTGGTAACATCAGAGGAGTTGACCAAGATTCCACTGTATGCGATTGAGTTGAGGAAACGTTAGCTGTTCAATTTATACAGGAAAGGGCGAAACGAAGTAAGATTTAAATATTACAAATTAGGTAGCTAAGGTTGAAATACTGTTTTGGAGGGAGTACAACTGAATCGCTGATTGTAGAAAGGGGTCATGTCAAAAACACCTAATTTTACAGAAGGCACAAAAAAATGTTTTCACCAAGATACAATGAACCTAACAACCTTGAACGAATACACAACATTCTCCATGACACCCCTAGAGTATATATACCTCAGTTTGATTTTATAATAACTCAATATCACCTTTTTTCATGGTTGCCATTTTAGCATTACGGACATGTCTCGTTTTTCCACTCAACAAAATTTGTTCTCCACCAAAAGAGATAGTTCACAACGATTGTAACTTTTTTTCAACGCTCAGTATTAAAAAAAAGTAAACGACTGTATACAACAATAAACAAAATTGGTTGTTTAATATTTAATATTAAATTCTTGAAATTAAAATTTAAAAACTTCATTTTACATTGTAGGCCATTCGTACAACTCCGTCCAAAAGGAGTGTAATTTTTCTTCTAGAATGTAAGGCTTTAGCTTTTTCAGGACTTCCATCTTCTTGGTGTTTACAGGATCTTTGTTTTGGTTCAATTTCTTGGACGGGGATGACTTGAGGGGATGAGAATCATTATGCTTTCCCCAGCAGAAGTGCTTGAGTACGAATCCACCAATGATCTCTGAAGTCACAACCGTGCCAGGACGTTGGTAGGAACAGTCAAAATAACGGTACTCGGAGATCAAAAATTGATTCAAATGAAGTGGTACTTTTGATGTAATATGTGGGAAACCATTGCTGATAATCGTATATCATTGAACTGTTCACTATCATTACCTACCCTGAATTTCCCAGCAATATTTGAAGAATGTGCCACTACACTAATAAACTCGTCAAGAAGATACATCCTATCGATAACTTTTTTTTTTATTAATGCGTAATCTAGGTCGCAAAGGAGGTATGAGTGACAAAAAGTAAGAGTGTAAACAAATAAGATATTGCAGTGAAAAGAATTTAGCAAATATGAGAATACAGAACGATAAATCGAGGAAGCTGCTTTGATGAATGCAAAAACAGAGTGATGCTCCCCAACTGCTCACACAGTGATACTGAACTTTGGATGCCACGACGGCAACAACCAAAAACGAGAGGGCAAACAAAATAGGCCGAATTAAGGTAGAAAGGAGTCATGTCCAGGACATGGCCTCTTTCTGCTCTCAAATCTTTCTAGAAAACAGTTTTTCTGCGGTTTACACTAGTTTTACGTGTCTAATTTTTACAGGAAACATGTGGCTACGTGTAAGAATAACGATACCGTCATTAACTCATTTTCGCGAAAATGTGGACTTGTCCCCTTTCTACAATCAGCGATTCGACTATTTGGAGGTTGGATTGTGAATTGAAGATTTCTACGTCATCCTTTTTAGTTCACAATTCAACTGTCAAAACGTCAAAAATGAGTAATAACTCACTTTTTTTGGCACAACTACAAGTCCCTGATTTGAAACCAGAATAGTGCACATTGAAGTCTGAAATATGAGTAGATATTTTCATTACTCACCAAACTGCAAAGGGACCTTCCGACCCAATCCTTCCAAATTCTTAAGTCATACCTGGCAGATAGATTATTCAGAGTAAAATACGATGACGAGTACTCTCAACTGAGGAAACTAAATGCAGGTGTTCCACAAGGCAGTGTCCATGGTCCCATCGACTGTACACAAGAGACCTACCTCAACCAGTGGATACACTTACTGCAACTTTTGCTGATGACACTGCTATTCTTGCAGTTGGAAACTCAGCTGTAGAACCCACCAGTAAACTACAATCTGCTGTCAACAATGTCCTAAACTGGACTAAGCGATGGAGGATAAAGTTGAACGAAACGAAATCTATCCATATAAACTTCACGAATCTAAATACAGACGTAATCCCATTAAAGATGAACTCGCAAACAGTGCCTTATGCGGACGAGGCAAAATACCTTGGCATGACTCTCGACTGTAAGCTGAGGTGGAAAGCCCACGTAAAGAAAAAAAAGGACGAGCTCAACTTAAGATTCAGAAAAATGTATTGGTTGATAGGGAAACACTCTGAACTATCAACACACAATAAGTTGCTTCTATACCAGCAAGTAATCAAACCAATCTGGACTTACGGGTGCCAACTGTGGGGTTGAACAAAGAAACGTAATATACAACTTATACAAACGTTTCAAAACAAAGTTCTGCGGTGTATTGTCGAGGCACCTTGGTACGTACGAACAGCTGATCTCCATCGTGACCTACAGATGGAGACTGTTGGCGAAACTATAAAAAAAACTTGCGATGGAGCACGAGAGCCGGCTCCACAAACATCCAAACGTCGAAGTACTGAATCTGCTGGACAACAGCGGAGTTGATTTCGGACTCTCTTGATGGATGGAGGCCTAAACGAACATTTCCATTGTCTGGTACCTTTTCAGACCTTATTGAACAAATTCACTTTGGTGTCACTTTGTCCTCAAATTCTTAACACTCAGTTTTTATTTATCGTTATGATATCGTCGAAATGGAGTATAGGGAACATGACGCCTCACATAGGCTTCTAAATGGGCTCAAATGAATTTCATCAACTCCCATTGACACTTGCATAACCAATTCTCGCATGAATCAATGGCCCATCTTCGATAGAGAGGAGGCAAAAATAGTTTCCCTCCGCGCAAAAAATGTTCAAATTTGAATTTGTGTGATGGTTTAGAAGATTGAATTTTTATCTTGATCCGTTTTATCCCACGCTTGAAGCAACAAGTTTTTATTGTTATTTTTTTTTCCTCTAGAAAATACATTAGAAGGGAAAAATAGTGGCGGAGAAACCGAGGAACGAAGACCAAAAGTGCCGACGGAAATACCTTCCGTATTATCTCGGAACGTATTCCGCGTCCGTATTGAGGTGACAGTACGTGACATAGATACCTCGGACGAGGAAGGACGGGGGTCTGTCCGTCCGTCTGTCCGCGATGCCAGGGAGAGGTCAGGGCGAAGGAGAATTTACCGTTAAGCTCTAGAGGTCTTTCAACTCCGCTCTGGCGGGGGCACCCCAAGTTTTCTGCCAAGTCGGGAATTGACTTTCGCGGCTTCGGGATTTGCCGGGAAGATCTGTAAAAAAAAAATAAACATCACAAGGCGTCTGTCATCCCTAAACTGACAAAAGAAAAAAAAATTGAAAAGAACTCTAAAGGCCTCCCCCGGACCTCCTTCCCCTTTCCTTTTAAGCCATACAGCTTAATTCCTATAAGCATGGAACATGCTTTAGCTACTCAGCTGATACGGGGCCTGAGTACCCTCAAGTTAAAGTGACCAAATTACAGCTTCGTATATTGAATAGCATAAAAATTGGCTTTAGGTGCTACTCAACTGATCCTGGGCCTTAGGACTTAAAGCACTATAGGGCTTAAAGCAGAATAGGGCTGGGATCAGCTGAAGCCTACACCTAATTTCTAAAAAAATGGAAATATTTGAAAAAATTTTGATATTTGATTTAAAAATATATAAAATTGTAACGCAATACAAATAAACAGCACCCTTCGGTTATAACGGCCCCAATTCTCTTACATTTCGTTAAGCAATTAGATATATGCCTACTTAATTAACGCATTGAAGTTATTTAATTTTTATCGTTATTTATTTTTACTTGAGACACAAAACACATAATATGTGTTTTATTTAAAATATTAATATAGTAAAATATTATTTTAGATGGCGAAAATGATACATAACCTCGTACCGATGTATCTGAATGTATTGTAGGTACTCAACATCAGTTTACTGATTTTTGTTAGCAACCTGAGTTACTATACTAGGTAGCTCTCACCGCGGGCATAAAATTCAGTAAATCATTCAGTAAATGGGAATGCCATGACCCAAGCTTTAGGGTTGGCTTTCCACACTACTGAAAGTTCAGGCCTGTCCTCATGTTTGACAGCTATTGGCTTCAAAAATATATGAATAACCAAGAGTTTCAATATAAAACCGCCGGAAGCGTTTGCGTCGTCACTGACAATTTGACAATGTCCTTAGCCGATTTAAAGCCCGTTGCATGTTTTCTTCCTACGGGTAAATAGGTTCGACTGGATATTTTTTTTTCAAAACAGACCTGTTTCATCCGCATTAAACACTTAGGTCAAGAGAATAACCCTCGTCCGTGATAAATATCCCGATTTGTGTAGGACGTCTGCTGACGCAGCTTCTCCAACATTTTAACGTTGTGAAGGCTGAAACGTTCTTTGAAACAACTGAACCTTCCTTTGATACCTTTGAAAATCTGTGATGATGATCCATCAGGTCTCAAGGTGTCATAAATTTTGACTGCCTCAGCTCTGGTCAGATCTTTAATCCACACACTTCGAGCTTTTTCAGTTTTCTGTAAAGTCTCCCGTATTACTTGAGGCAATCGATTATTAATTTTGGCGCATTATTAATTTGATGTAAAAACGTAATTGTGTACGAAAGGTGTTACATCATGGTTTCTGGAGCATAGAGGTACTAAAATTTTTAATATTTAATATGTAGAATATACATATGTCCAACCCCTTCTTTTAGGGGTTGGACATGGGCACAGCCCAAGGAGGGGGGCGCCAAACTTTGAATCTGGAAGATTTGAAAGAAATTGTGATTAGGGTGAAATTTATCGTGATCAATAATGAAAATATCTCTCACTGCAAGATGTGAAGAGTTGCTTGTTTATTTCCAGAGCTTCTAGACATTTCAAAGGGATTTCTCAATCAAACATTCAACGACTCTCAACCAAATTTGCCGGACAAGAAAAAAAAGTATAGAGAGCTCGAGGTAGAGAAAGGATAGGCGAAAGACGTCTGCAGAGAAGTAGAAGATATCCAAGGGGGGAAAGGATAGCTCAAGAAGGCCGAGCGGCAGTGGGGGAGAAGCGGCCTTCAGTGCTTAGTTGTGCTGGGTTCAAGAAGGACCAAGTGCCATGATCTTCTACTCGTGGCTCGCCCTTGCTCTCACTGCCCTCGGCAATGTCAGGGCTCAGGACGGTGAATCTCTGGCATCGAGCTTTTTATCAGGTATGCCTCGCGCCAATTTCTTAAACTATTTAAAAGGAATTACGCCGCCCCATGATGTACGTCCAAAATTCCCAATTCGGACATACCTAGTGGTGTATTAGATCCTTGAAAACAGCTACACTTGGGATAAACAAGGAGTTATTTTAATATATTGTAAAATTTTTATTCAAAGTGAAATCAGAGCTAACTAATGGGTTAAAACTATAAAAAATATTTAATAATGTTCTTATCAAACTTTAGCCGAACAACAGAATAGCAAGATCCCATCAATGTGCAATCAATAAGAAAATTACTCTGAGAAATACTGCTGTACAAAATAGAGTAATAAACAATCGCGTCTAGTGTCTTTGTAGTAATCTTGTCGTTGCAATGCTGGTACTTACTAAAACTATCACCACGTACTCGTACCACCCATGTCAAGTGTAGGAGAATTGAGAGCAGATTCACACAAAATTCCCTACCAGTTTTGGTTTATTATCTTCGATAATGAACCATTGGAATCGCCCAACCATTTAACAATTATTTCATACTGTTTTTAACAATCTTAATTTGTTTGAGACGTGAAATGAAACCTGGAGTCCAATTTTTCTTGTATGCGTTGGAGATAGAATATCGACTCTTATTTGGCAGCATTAAGAGAACTAATTGCACTAATCGAACTGTGAATAAATGTACGGATCGCAGTGGTAGTGCTGTAGACTAAGCAGTGTATACTTAGTGATAGGGGTTGATCGCTGTTGGGGAGGAACAGGTGAATATGGTGTTTGTGCCATTCACATAATCGTAACTGCGATTATGTTTTCACCACTTAAAGTCTAGTGAGATTACTCGAAAAAGCTTGAGTTACGTACACTCCTCAAAAGCTCATAGGTAGGTACCATCCCCTTATTGATTTGCTATGAAATACGCGGGCCCACCGAGCAGACCAGTATGGATCGGAATGGCACAATAAGGCTGGCATCGGAGAGACTGTACCCGTCACAATGGCCATTATATCAACACAACAATCAATGATGTTGCCGACTCATGCCCCGCCTCCCCATGGCGCGCCCGTCAGCTCCAGGTTTCTACCCTCGAAATTCCTAACCGGTTCATCTCAAGCTTGAAGATTTAGGACCAAAATATTTGACGCCAGAGCAGTACGTACTACTGTACTGAGTGACTGCCCATAATACATCATACATAATATTATGATCACCCCGGGTTCATAAATGACACCTACTGATCAACTCCAAAATCACTTGTAGTGGGTTCAATAGCAGATGAGGTTCTCTATGCTAATATCCAGTTTTCCCAATGGATACTGCTTCTACGCTCCAAAACGCGTTGAAATCTGATATTCCGTTTCTGTACCTACCAATCTTTCGAATTTCATGCATTAGTATCCCAAATTCCTCAAAATATAAAATAAAAAATCCATTCTCTATGTTGGTTTAAAAACCTCAAACCCTCAAATTATTATCGGTTGTGCTGTCCAGACCGGATCATACATTTTGTTTCCACTCAATGACAGTATCCACATTTGGCGGTATTAGCTGATTGGGAACCTTTTCAGTGCCAACTAATGCTAAAAAGGCACCTGATAGCCCTAATCAGATCTTGATAGTATCAGAATCACCAGAAGAATACGACATACACAGCAGAAAACCCTGTAAGCAACTCGAACCGTAAAGGAAGTAGTGGAGGGGGGGGGGGACTCGAGTCGCCTTTTGGTCATGAGTGACACCGGTTTCAATGAAAGGAAATGGAGAAAGTTGTAGGGGTATCTCCTGGCCGAAGGGTGGTCTACGGAGTTGAGTACATAATTCAACGTACGGCCTATTAAAAGATCCAAACCCCACCGCGCGACACTTGACCTCAAACCACCCCTGTGAACATTATGAATATATTTTATCGCGAAGGAAATCATTCATTCCAGCAGCCTCTCGTGGAAACGCATTTAGAAAGTGCATCCCACCAACAGGACGACATAAAACACGCTTTAAGGAAGAAAAAAAAAACCGCCAGCCTGTTGCAGGGATCGAGAATCGCCACCTTTCTGTAGAACACACGGGACGACCTCCACAATATGCATATGTGCTAAAGACACCAGACCAGAAAGGATCAAAACCAATTGCAGATCATAAATTCACTTCTGAAAAACAAATTACTTCGGAACAACCAAAAAAGGTTTGGAGGAGCCTACCAATTTCATATTTTTGTCAAATTCTCTACAATATGAATGCTGTCCATTTCATATTTTGATATAAAACAGACCACCAGACAAAAAAATGCCCAGCTTTTCATGCCAGGCACCTGTGTAAGTAAACTGAATAAACAAAACAGGTAGGGAGCAGCGTAGATTGGTAGAGTAGAAATCAGAACTCCCCGTTTCTTCCCCTGTAAACGAGAGGACAATACTGTATTGTTCCAACCACATTCTGAACAGTGGCCAATGACCCTGGCACATGAAAACGGGCCTATGACGTATCCTAAACCAAGAAGGCACGGGTAGCTTCGAGTTTGATGCTGGCTAAGGCCTTGGAGAGTTGAACCGAATTTATGTCTTCCGTTCCCATCAGGGCAAAAGGAGAACCCAAATGAAATCACTGATAATACTGTCGGAAAACGTCACTTTGAATGGCGAAGTTGGTAGATTTGTTTCCAGGATTCTTTGTGTTGCTAATTTATTTATGGTTTGGTTAGTTGAATACTGGCTCATTGAATAAGATATGTCGTTACGCTTTGTACAGCGAGTCTGAACATCCCTCGATTTCTAGTGATGAAGTGGTTGAAGCTTTCTTAATACCAGACTATTAAGTACCTACTTCTACCTGTTATTAGGCCAATGCGAAGTTACCTACAAGTTACAAACTTCTAGGTTTTAGTTAAGAATAGCGTAGAAATCCAACTTCCGTTTGTGGGTTCGAGTAGGTATATTTTTTTGCAGGCACAGGAAAAAACTGGACCACTAAAACTAATCTTATCTCGATTTCGGCCCTACAGAGCATCCTTTTAAACGAGTAAAAAGCCTGCGATTGGGTGAAACGGTCTCATTCCAATCGAAGTCACTTCCTGGCGCATTAACTGAAAGTAACTATAAAGCAATAGAACCAACCGACCTCACGTAATATAACTGAAAATTGTACATTTTAGCTCATACAAATTGCAGTGGACTTTCGTTAGGCGGTCATTATTGTGGCTAGTCTGGGCTCTACCGGAAGCCCAGAACTTCTCCTAACCAGATCTCGCCTTTCTACTCGAATATCCAATAAAACCTGTAACGGTACCTATATTTGAGAATTGTGAAAGACGCCTTAATAAATGGATATTATAATTTGTCAAGGGAAAGTGAAATCCTTCATCGCAAGCTCGATGGGCCATTAAAACTGGGCAAACCATTGACTTTGGGTTTTGGCCAATCATGCAATGGAGATCATCCGTTCGTACGGGAGTGAAAATTCAAGATCACCTCGTTGGCTCAATGGCACTGGTTCAAAGTGGTCTTCTAGAAATGATGTAAAAGTCGTCCGGCCCATACACGTAACGAGTGGACCACACTCACCGATTTCTATCACGTGCTTTTACTATTTTCTGACGATCAGGAATATCTACCCATGTCTGACTTCATAATTGAATGTAGGTATTTATGTGTAGATATTTCGTTTTGTGAAGATTCGAGGGCGTACTTGGCATAAATACTGTCTACTACTCGGACCTCAATTTTCCCAACTGCTTAGATTCCCCAACTATTTTCTATTTTAAGGAATAAATTTCTCTACTATTTAAAAAATCTACTAATTATTGTAATACACTGCACTCACATTCAATACAGTATTTTTCAACTTGTATAAACAAAACATAGATAGTTTTACATATACAAAATGTATAAAAAATTATTCAGTTCAAAAACGTCTAAAAGTTCTACCAATTCATAGTGAAATTGTCAACATAATTCAAATGAATTCACTTTCAAACTCGCAGTCTCGCTCTCGCAGACGAATCATCAACACAGGACAGGATCAGGGTAGCCAACATACGTCCAATAAGGAACAACATTTCTCCCAAACAAAATTCCAACAAAGTATACCGCTAATTGATTTCTTAAAATAAGGTGTGTTTAGCCTAAGACGTTTAATCAAAGTTAAATGTAAGTTTAAGAAACATAGTATGTTTTACAGTTTATTTTTCCAAGTCAAAAACATTTCAATTGCAGTATTCATAAGACTTATTACCTAGTAATCTCATCTTTGGTGGTATAAGATGCCCTCTAAACACACCTAATTAGTAGTAGCATCATCGAGTTTCGTAGAAACCCATAAAATATTTTCATAAAAACCAGTGACTCGACCGTCTCGCACGCACGAAATCCTCGACTGCGCCCGTTACTTGGTCACAAGTGGGCCCGGGTGTTACGTAAAACTTTCACGACTGACTCACATACTGCCTCACTTTTATGGTGGGTCATCCTACTGAAATCCTTCGTCATAAGTCAATGATCGTTCTAGGTCGAACGATTGCGGATAATCTGCTCTTATGCAGCTCGCATATTTCGCTCTAATGTTCTTCAATGTTGTGGGATTGATGCCGAAATAACACCCGTGATTGTCACGATCGAAACTCACGTGTTAATTTACGTTTCATAATACTCGTATGTATTATATTATAATCCAAGTATAAATAGAAACAAAAGACAATTTTTTTTGTAGCTCCTCCGAGTGTCCGTTATACGAGAGTACAAAGAATCTCCTTTATTTACCAATTTAATGGCGAAGTGATGTCATGAGAGTTATTTTCGTTTTTTTTTTTTTCTGGTAAGTAAACTTGAGGAAAAGACCGAAAGCTGTTGAAGACGGACCCGCTCAAACGGTCATAAAAGGGTGCGATCCCGTAATCTCTGACGGGCTGCTTGTTAAGTCTTGGCGGGATGTGGGTCAAGCCGTCTTCTTGAATTCCTAATAGATTTCGGACCGGCGTGCCGCAGCTCGTAGTTGGAACTCGGGGAAAAAGACAAATTCCCTTACAAAATGGGAAAATTCGAATATATTACGAGCGTAAGCTGATATTTAATTGTGGGCGGACTTGAAAATAATTTAGATGTAATTATCTGCAGTCTTACGGATTATGATAATGACCAACGTACAACTACATGTTACTGTACCATCCAACTTGAACATCGCTAAACAAGCAGAAGTAAGAGTTTAATCAAAATAATTTGTCAGTTCAAACGACCATGACTTTGTCGTAATCAAATTATATAATGAACTATGATTTACTTCATTAGTTTCCTCATTTATAGACTGTCCACCAGCTGTGTAATTCTCTCGTGTTTTATTTATTACAACTTTCACTTCCAATAAATAATTACACACCAACAAACAACCATTCCAATGTAAAGCCTAGGGTATTGAGTTGTGTAGTGGGAGGGGAGTCAATGTCCAAAATATGTAGCATCGCTAAGTGAAATTCCTGGTTTTCCATTCCAAATTCACGATTTTCCAAAAAGTTGGTCTAAATGTATGTAAAAAATACTGGAGAAGTTCTACAAAGTATTTTACAACACACTATGCAGTATGGAGCATTGACACATGTAAGACATTTTTTAATAGGTAGTGATTTTGTTTTCTAATTTTTTTAAAAAAAATACTTTTTGCACGCCAAAGACATCCATATTCGAACTCAGCCTTAGTATGGACCTATCAAGCGACTTCTTGAAATTTGGGAGGTGTCTTTTGAAAATCGAGATATCCTGCCGAAATGTTTGTGGCCATTGGGCAATAAGGCTGGGGCTAAGCCCAGACAACAACTATAATATTGCCGGAAAGAAGCGTATCTCAGAACTATGGGCCCTTTGTATAAAATGCTACATTCACCTCCAAAGAATAACAACTCAAGGTTCTTTACATAAAACTTAAGAACTTGTAGGTCGAAATCCTATTTTTGATTGCCAATGTTAAATGCATTTTTTAAACGTTTCCCGCCGTCATAACATAACTCTCGACATTCGGGTGGTTAGAGCGCGACATAAGTATGCCGGGACGTCCGAAATGGCTTGGCGACAACTTTTACTCGCTACTGTGTAGAAAAAGAAAATGTGAAGGGCAGAGGACTTTCTCCGAAGCATCTCTCAAAAACCGCAAACTACTTCCCTACCGGTTTTCATCGGGGCATAGTTCATGGAAATTCACATGAATACGTGTATAAAATATCACTTATTTAATTATTTCAGATTTAATACGAACACAAAACGTGATTGGTGAAGGTGGATTTTAGTGGAAGTCTCGCAGCATCGTTAACTTCAAACAAGTACAATTGGGATCTGTGGTCACCAAGTCTCGTGGTGTGTAGTTAAAGCTTTGAGGAAAAAGCAATTGTACTTATCAGTCGAATCAGGTAACGATGGTGAGTAATGAAAGTTGGTAAGAAAATCCAAGCTGGGTAGGTACATCGATTTCACAGCCTGAACACTGCATGGGCTCTTGTACCACATGCTTTCGTTGCCAAAAGCCCATTCAAAGACTCCTGATGAATGCGAAAAAGAAACTGATGGAATGCCAATCGGAGGCAGACGACTGGGTGAAAATTCCGTTCAGGTTTCATAATTACAGTGGTAAGATTAAACTTGGAACTGGTCCATTGGATAAATTACCCTAAAACGAGCACAAGGAGGGAAGTAGAGTGAATCGAAGACTCATTAAAGTCGGCTCAGGGGCGTCCCTTTCGTGTATAAATGGCCAGTTTTACGTAGGTATGTTGGTTATTCACACCGAGTAAATCATGAAAGGCTAATGCATTAACGACTCGCGTTTTCACTTTCTTTTTGACTTTCGATTCGGGGTTCGTGCCAAGACTGCAGAGGGGTGAATCGGTGTCATGTACTGGCCATCTGTGATTAAAACGATAGAAGCTCAGAAGGACCCTCATACAGACTTTTGTCTGAATTGACGCTAATGGCAACCTTGGGAGAAGTACAAGCGATAATGCAACCTCAAAAGTTCAACGTACTCGCACATCCCTGCATGAATATGTGTCGAAACCGGTCTATCAGTGTACCTACTCATATTTAAGTGGAAATAGATTATTTTTTCAAATACCCTTGTTTTCCTGGTTTTGGTATAGTACACCACGATTGAACAAAAAATTCAAAACATATCGTTACCACTGCGCCAAACTACTTTTGAGTCATTTTCGTTTTGGTGCACTTTTGGGTACCCTGAGTTCGGCACACCAATAATTGAATTGAATTATTCCCAGTGGATTTTTGAAAAATAAAAAAAAATTGTTTTGCGTAGATGCAGTAAATCTGTAGATGCAGTAGATCTGTAGATGCACTAAAACGAAAATTACCAAAAAAAGCAGATTCGCGGTTTTGGCGTGGTGGTAACGTTATGAGCGTTTCTATAACGAACTTCAGACGCGTTACTATCTGAAACAATAACGATTTTGATTATTTTTCGAATTCATATTCAAGGCGGTAAATAAGGGATGTTTATTGAGAACTAGTTTCAGGAAGGAGCACTGTAAACGTGCAGAATCAGCAATTCGATTATAATTATCTGTGCCTCAAGGGAACGTCTTGAGCACTCATTTATATAATTTTTATTGCTCAGACATGCCACTCCCTGCTGAACTTGAATTCTCGGTGTTGTATGATGATTTGGTATACGCAATAACAGACGGAGACCTGGAAGCAGCACACAGAAGGCTCTAAGTGTACGAACCGAGACGAACTAAAATCCCTATTCGCCAAGCCGAACCTCGGAATTTTCACTAGGTACTAAACTTCAGCTCATGTAACCTTCTTGTTTGAGGAACAAGCTCAAGATCCAAAATTTGGAGACTCGAAGGTCAGGAGAACCGCGCAACACAAAGGTCTGTGTTCGACACTCCACCATACATATAGGTACCACGACTTCGAGCTTGAATCTCTCACCGACTTTCTCAAAAGAACAGTGGCATTCTGGGTAGACTCCAAGTTCGCTCAAATTCCCTCGTAACGCCCTGGTATATTCGACTGCAGCCATGGCCTGGAACAAACGTTTGAGTCGCTAGGTAGGTAATGAGGCGGGTAGTTAATAATCAAGAGGCATCAGGCAAGGCTGTGGTCGGCAAACCCACTTTGCCCAAAAGCCAAAAATTTGCACAAAAAATCTGTCTTGGCAATCGAAAGGCTAAGTTCGTAGATGGGCAGAATCGAGCCACTCTGAGGAGGGGTTAGGGGAGTTTTAAGGGGGGGGGGATTACCCATAAATTCAACAACAAAAAATCCAGTCATGCAGCATGGCTATAAGAACGAATTTTCGATGATATAACTGGTTTTATGTAAAATGCCATCTGCTCTAATCTGATAACGGAATGAGATATCGTAATTCTGACTTCACTATCGTGTTCAGCATTGAAAAAGGAGACAAAATTTGTTTTAAACCCTGTAAAGTGGAGATATGTTACATGAAACCAGTTATTTCTTCGAAAATTCGCCCTTGTAGCCATGCTGCATTACTGTGGTTTTTTGTTTTAAGCACATTTCCATACTGCTCAGTTGCCCTCAAATAAGATTCATACTCGAATCATTCAAGCACATAGGATATTTGTGTCAGAGCCGCAATCTGAAGAGGTCAAAGAGCCGCATGCGGCTCCGGAGCCGCACTTTGCCGACCTCTGATGTAAAGAAAAATACGAACATATTCGAAGAAGCCTCGTCATGAGCCAACTAGAACCCTCAGGCCGCGCATTACCTTCTAATCGTCTCAATCCGTCGAAATGAGATCGCAAGTGTGAAACTCAACCGAGTAAATCCAGGACGAGGATGCAGAATAGTAGAAGTGTTTACTAAGAAATAGACGTGGCCTTAACCGGGTTTTAGTTGGTACATTGACCCCCCCAAGCAAGGTCGCTACGAACATCGTACGGACTGTCTAACGGTGCCCGTGACGTAACTTGATAACGGGAACCCTTCACCCACACACTCTCTGGGTAGCCATGGAAACGCCAGTAAAAACCGCTCTTTTTTTCAAGTCAAGTTTATGAATGGAAGTCCCAATAAACGTCATCATTCATAGTATCTCTGAAGACAAGTCCTGTTATGTGCTGACGAGTTCCATTCAAAAACCCAAGTAGAAAAGCGATCACTTTTTTTAAATCCACAAGACCACAGTGAGACCTGAGTGAACATTCAGGTATTTGTCCAAGGAGACGAACCCCAAACACACCAACGTCAAGTATTGTATTGAACCTATGAAGAGACTTGCGTTGCACGGGTCAACATGCATTATCGCTCTCTCAGCTATTGCAACTTCCTCCCAATCACTCCCCCATGGTCTAGAGAAGCTGTGTAATGGGTTATGGGGCGTGATGTGTTATGTGCTCACCCATAAGTAAACCTTTGACCTACTCTGCAAATTCTTGACCCAGTAGTTTACCTATTATCTTTTTTTTTGTGCAGATCACCCTCGTGTTCAGCGTTGTAAAATCTATTAACTGAGCTGTTACTCGGCAAAAATGGAAACAAACTTTGATATATTTCACTTTTGAACATACCATCAGTCAACAAACTCAGCTTCCATCGTAGTATCAGGAGTGAAGGCGAGAGTGAAGGGCAGATAGAAATGTTCTTTAAAATCAGACGATTCTAGTGGTGAACGATTTTCTTGGTATGAGTTACAATTACTTGGTTACTGATCGGTTGTATGTGGAAATCATTACCTATACAATTTTTGATTAGGTACTCAAATTTTTGACAGGCCCTAGCCCAAAGACATCTCCATAGACATCTCTCAAAGACATAGGGTTAGGTACTACATTAAAAATCCACTTTGACAGTTTAGGTTTATTCATGAAGTATGTAGTTTAATTTCATCTGTTTGTTTACTCGTGTTTTTGTGGCAAATTATTGTACACAACCATGTCAGCAAACCCCTTTGTTGTAAGGGTCGGTGCTACCCATAACAGCAAATAAACTATTGATTTGTTGACATCTCCATGTCAAAAGCACATCTGACAATACAAAATAGGTATTCTAAATAGTTTTATAGTCAATTTTACTCGTACTATATTCAAAAAACATCTTTGACGTGCATTTTCGCCTTTACAAAACCTGTTGATGCTGAAGACGTTTGGCACATGGGAAGGGGGCGATACTTGAGGCCTTGACCTCCGTGGGGGGTTTGGCTAAACCGATCTTACGGTACCCAGGCGATCAGAGGCAACGGAGCTTCCTAAATTAGTACGAGAAGTGAACTATTAAGTAAGTGGTACATGGGAAGTGTGATGGCTGCCTTATCGAACGGGATTCGTACAGAGACAATAATTATTACCTACGTTGAGGGTGGGCCAGGGGAAAAACAGCTAAAGGATTTTGGAAACAACACTGATTTTCATCCGTGGTGATTGAGGTTCATTTTTCAAAACGTCACAACCTCGGTTGAGTCCCAGACCTAGCAATGATACATTCACAGAACTGAAAGCGACTTTTCCAAAAGTGTGAAGCAAAATTTCCTGTGATCCAAATTGCGAACATTATTGGCCAATTATTTACCTTCGTTCTCAATGCGGTGGGATCCTCGTAGGAATATTGAAAAATACCCGAGGTTCGGAGTTTCAAATCATAGACGCACTTCCTCGTTTCTTCTTGTTCTTTCCGCTCCACGGATATTAACATTTTAACTCTTAAAATGTCCAGAGATGCAGTACACTGTTCCAAAGAAGGTTGTAAAATTTACATTTAATGTTACTCACTGTAAGAACAACTTAATTTTATTTGTACCAAGTCAATTATTGACTTATCATTGATAATGTGATAAGTGTAATCAGACACAACAAACGTCAGAGCACGAAGAAGTAATTGTAGTTGGTACCTCTGGTAGTGATAACAGACGGACTTATCACTAGGTAGTCGGAGTGCTTGTTTTGTAGTGACAACTTGAACAAGGATTGTGAGTAATATTTGAGTACATAATGTTAGAAACATTTCAATCTGTGAGTAATGTTGAGTACATAATGTTTGAAACATTGCAATCTGTCCATTATATACCGATTTATGATGAAAATCTAATTGTGTCTAGAAGAAAATCTAGGTGGAAGTCCAGTATTAGGGATCTGCGATACTACCTGTACGATACCCAAGCAATATCCAAGTAATATCCAAGCAATCCCATGCAATATCCAAGTACCGATAAGGAAGTATTGTATCAAATGTGTACTACCTACTATAAAAAGAAAAGAAATAGGGGCAGTTAAAAAATTAGGTGCATTACTACTCGAGTGCCAATTGCTGCAACTCCGATTCCATTCTGCGAAAATAGGAGAATTTGGTGATTTTTGAACCACATTCCGTTTTTTCCCCTCTCGTTGAAGGTCTCCTAAAGTAACCAAACTTGACTTTGGGGATCGGCTTTTTTCCTCTTGTAGATCCTATTATCTAGTTTCAGAACCTGTAATTTTGACGTTATAAACTACATACCACTTATATGTTTGACATGGATAGGTATGTCTTATGCCTAGTGGTTCATAAAGCTTTTTTCGATGCTATTCACTCTATGAAGCTGTAATTTGGTATGTTGACTTCTTAGGACTTACCCTTTAAGCTTAACAGGACCAAGAGCAGCTGAGTGGCTCCTAAAGCTAATTTCTATGCTATTCACTCTATGAAGTTTTTTTTTAACTTTCCTCTCAAAACAATTAGATGAAGTGCAAAATATATTTTGAAGTTAATAGTCTATGCAGGCCACGGTGATAAATCCGACTTTTATTTTACAATATTTTCTAATTCTTATCTATTATTTTCAATATGTTACTACTCTTAGCTGTTACTGCTATTATAGCAAAAAATACGTTTTAGTATTATTGATTAAAATGTCGTTCAAATAGTGAAAATAAGTTCACGAATTTTTTGCTGTCAAGTTTTCATTTGTCGTTATGTTTATACGTAAACTTTCTGTTTAATTTTTCACCATAAAGCTTGAACTCGGATTTGTTCGTGATAATTTGCAGGGCTCCTCGACACGATAACGACAACAGCAGAAAGCAAAAACTGTCCCGGAGTATGTGTCCACACTCTGGCGACTCTCATTTGCTACGAAGTCCTCGAAGACGTCGCCTGCCCGAATCCGTCGATGAGGTGCTGTATAGAAACTCCCCCGGGCAACGCGACGACGCCCCAGGCAACTCCTCAGAGGCCGACCTCCACAACTAAACGGCCGCAGGTCTGTACATACCACGTTCATATCAAACTCATAATGCTTGATAATTATTACTATAAACTTGAGTTTGCACAATATCTGGGATGAAATTGACTCATTCATTAAAAATTTGCATTTAGGTATCTGAAATGTGAAATATAGAAGCGATTCTAGTTTATGTTCCATTTAGGTTATTGAGTTCCAGTACCAGTTATTGGTGCAAATCCGACAACCTCAATTCCAATTTCATTGATCCCCACACGATATGATGTCAATGAATAATTGATCAGTATTCATCGAACATCTGTGCCTTTTGAAATGAGTGATGAGATGTTGGTGAGTCGAAAGAAGTCATCATGTGTAATACGAGTTCACAACAGTCTACCCTGCCTGGCCACAAAGGATCACCACACTTCCATCCAAAACACCAAAAAAAGTTACTGTCATGTAGCATCATCGTATGAGCGAATTTTTGAAGCAGTAGCTATTCGTTCGAATAAGTAAAGCAAGATTAGTTTTACGCAAAGTAAAATTTGGAGTGGAAAGGGGGAATCGAAAATGTGGTGAATACCAGAAAAGACTGGTATTTGAATATAGGGAAAAGACTGTGGTGAATATGGAGACAATTTACATTAAACCAGTTAAGTTTTCCAAAATGGGCTCTTACAGCCATGCTGCATGACTGTGGATTTTAGAATACATGGATAATTTTGCTCCCTAAAACTCCCCAAAATCCCCCCTCAGAGTGGCCCGATTCTGCCCATCTACGAACGTAGCCTACAGATTGCCAGGACGGAGTTTTTGTGCAAATTTGAATTTTTTATCTCAATTCTAGCGAGTGACCGTCTGGAATGACACGTACATAAGTATATATATTTATTAAATATATATACATACAATGTCTTTGGCAGTGAATTCAGGAGGGTCTGGAACGGATTTTTTTTCTCTCGGAAATTCGAGTTTTAAAATTTAGGACCGAGAACAATAGCTTTCTTTTCTTAGACAATTCGCTAATAATTGGGATTTTCAACGAAATGATTATTTAATTTAATCGATCCTTTCTACATACGAAATTTCAGGTTCACCACTGCCCCGACTGAACCTAAATATTATACTATACCAGGGTCGAACCTCGTTAAAATGAATAATACGTTGAAATTCGTGTAGCGGTAGGGTCAGGGTCATGTTAGCGGTAGGGTCATGCTTATAATAACCTCATGTGAAAATTTGATGAAAGTGAAGACACAAGTAATGAGGACCAAACAGAAATTACTGTACGGCAAACGTTTGAGCGACTATTGTTTTGTTTGAGGGTCCTCGGCAGTTCTCTAATAATTAGCTATCAAGATGTCACGCAACGTGTCACATTGTTGAAGTTCGTGTGTAATGTATCAAAACCCAGCGGAGATCTACGATATATAATTACTGCTGTTTATCAATCAATCATTGACCTTAAATTCCCGTCATTTTCCCCCGCAATAATTTTTTTCTTTTTCCAGAAATTGAACAGTGCCTTGGAGTTCCAAATTTCAAAGAGAGGAAATTTAAATTTATACTCCTACCTTCTAGATCAATTAGACATCAATGAAGATAGTTAAAGATGATTCCTCTCGATATGACATCCTCTAAAAATCACTTTAGATTACTTTCGCAGGTCATAATAGAGCTTGAACTACTACACGAAGACGTACAAGACTTGACTGAAGCTCAAAAAAACATTCGACAGTACCAAAAACTGCTAGAACCATCAAAATAATCATCATGACAATCAAACTTTATTTCAGAACTTCTGCTTTTTAGATTATAACCGCTAAACCCATCAACAAGCCAGAAGCAGCAGCAAGCACCATGTCCAAGAACGATCAAGGTACTGATCATTCGTGTCAGTTATTATTCTAATATTTTAAAGTGAATGTAAGTATTTTTACAATTTCAATCATACTGTATGTTTTTGTGATGCACGAATTAAATTTTGTTGCATGGCTGGTCAGTAGTGCGCGATTTTGCAAACTGTATTATGTATCTGTGTTGTGATGTTGAACGAAATTCCAAAAACTCATACGTTCACGGATTCTGCGATGAGGCCCTATTTTTACAGTTGGGTCAAATACGAGTAGATGCTCACCCAAGAGGAAGACGATATACTTATAAATAGTGCTCAATTACCGATCCGAAAACGTGTGATAATTTGAGTCGATTGAATAGGTTTTAATTGAATTTTGAAGTATACTGGGTTAGTTTCTCCAATTTTAATAATTAGATGCTAAGATGAAATAGTTCTTTCTCGTTTGTTAGCCTTGGAATAATTATTATCAAGCAAAATCATCAGCGACAAGTTATTCTAAATTTGTCATACAATATTGGTTAACTAAGGTAATTCAGCTACGTCACTAGTAGCTGTCGAATATATCAGTAGGTATTGTTGTTAAAGCATGGAAAAGATTACCAATTGTACGTTCAATATGTGAGAAACTCGATGTTGCTGTAGGTATGAAAGACTGTCCTGGAGTGTGTGTTGCCGAGAGGATCGCCGATTACTGCGAGGCCGTCCTGACGGGAAACAGTACCGGCCCAGGGTCGGACAGCTTGTGCAAAGAAGGATTGAGATGCTGCGTCACGAGAGATGCTTTCCCATGGGCTCAGGCTCCGTCGCCTCACAACCGCAACAGCAGCTCGCATCAGCAGCCGAGCTCGACTCCGAGATCGACGACTCTGACCACGACCACACCGTACCCGACCAGAGCTACGCAGCCTCCACAGCAACAGGTGAGAACCACCAAAACAATGACTCAATAATAAAACTCATTCAAGTCGTTGGGCAGTCCTGACCCCATCTAAACGCTCATTTCAGACGTTCTAAGTATGCGAACGATCAACGTCCCACGTTTTTATTGGGCCTATCGACCAAATAATGAAGGCAGTAAATGGTGGAGGGGGCTGTCAGTAATAGGTTCGTTCCAGGTCTGACGGGTTGTTAACAGTGGTTTGCAGCAGTTCAACTGTGGATGGACGGAAACGGACCGTTCGGAGGGTTGCGCAAAAAGCAAAAGCGAAATCGCTCAAAAACATTGATTTGGACATGTAAAACAGTGACGTAGCCTCTGCACCCCCTCCCAATATTAAGTCATTAAAGAATGAAAAATCGGGAATTTAAAAAAGATTTATTTGAAAAATAAAGTTTTTTTTTAATTATGAAAAGTGTTAAAATTAGTTCAAAACCCTTTAGTACCTGCTCTGTCAAAATCCCCCCCCCCCCCCCATGAAATTCCTGGCTACGTTACTGATGTACAAGCAGGAGTTGTGATTCCCTAAACACTGTATAATATACATATTATGTAATAAAAAAATTAAATCGCTATAAAACTTAGGTTAGCTTATGAATAAAGACCGGATTTATATGCAGTATAGATGCCCCGAATATGCCATAGAATATGCTGTAAAAACTAATGAAATATGCGACAAATAGGCATAAAAGAATATTGTGAAATTCGAGAAATTAAGTTTCAGAACTTGGAAAAAACCACCCCACCTAAGGAATGACCACTTCACTTAGGAATGATCGAATGAAATTCTCATTTTGTAAAAATATTTTGTAATTGCTGCTTTTACAGAAAACTATTTGTTTTACTATTTACAACGTTTTGCAACGTTCACACTATTCGTACCTTACCAAATCTCACAATCGGTGACATTGACTACTCATGTTACTTTCACCATATTATCATTTGGAAGTAACACGATTAAGAATATTCACAGTTGGAAAGTAGTATCTTTCAACTTTTCTGTACATAATTCTTTCAATTATAATCAAACTTATCAGGCTCAAATTCGACTATATTCGTGGCATATAACTAAAAGTACAACTTACAAATTGAACACAACAGTTTTAAAATAATTTCCTATCTTTTTCATCTTCTTTACAGATTTTCCAATTTTTCGTAATTAATAATTAGAAAAATACACATTTCAAGGTTGTCTTGAATGAAGTTGTGATGACGGTCCGAGAGAAAATGTGTGTTGACGGAAATTGCTTTAAATAACTGGGTACATCCTCTCCCATTAAAATCTTGTTAACGTTCTTCAATGTTTCAATACAATAATTGTATTGAAACATTGAAGAACGTTAATAATTATTATTTTTCTGCAAGAGTGTGGACCACTTCTCTTATAATTTGATCCCATTTGTACCAGGAATTGCCTGCATTTTTGCGGAGCATTCCTCGATCATCTCCAACACTTAACACCACCTTCCTCTAACCTTGTTAGTATCAATGGTAAGAACGACAAGTCGGCTTTGATGAAGGCTATGTGGGCGGGAAACGAGGGGATTTTCGACCAAATCCAAGACTTTTTCAACCCTTTGTGACCCTACTCAAGTGATCAAAATCAATCTCTCCGTCTGATTTTGGTACTTAGGAACTTCATTTTATTTTCTTCCCGTCACCAAAAATCGTCAAACGTTATTGATAAAATATGCAGCGTCAAAATTATCGTCATTGGGAAAATCGTCAAACGCTGCTCTTTATGCAAGAATATGCAGCAACAGTCCGAATATGCAAAAATATGCAGAATAAAATTCTAACAATGTTGAGGGATGTCGAGGGTCGGTTAAATGAGAGATGTTTCATGTGCCAACGTTTCGAAGAATTTATTTCTTCATCATCAGGGCAGTAGTGAACAAGGTGGAGTTGGACTCCAACGGGGGAAGCTCTTGCCTCTAGGTCACAAATGCAACTACTTGGTAGTATTCTTACTGACGGTCGACAAATCACACACAAAAATTCTAAGCAGAGCATCTACAGAAGGAAACTCGGATAAAGGAAGAATTTGCGCTCGTCTTGCATGAAGCGAAATGGTTGTGCAATTGCATGGAAATCCGGTGTCTAGTTATGAACCTTAACCCCCCCCCCCCCTTGAAATCAAACTCGAGATCCACCCCTGAGTCAGGGGCCCTGACTCAAATAAAAGGGTTTGTCATGTAGATAATGTACGAAGATGTAGTATTTGAAGATGATGAAGTTCATACGGTTTCAAAATTTTCATCACATAAACACGACATCAGGATGTAGGTACCACTGTCAGTATGGATTCTACAACGGTACCGTCTCATGAAAATGACACAATTAATAATCGTCCTTCCTCTTCTTCAGGCTTCCTTCATTTTTTTTTTTTTTTTTTTTTTCACCGCGATGTGTGCAAACCAGCGGCTTGGGGAAAGTTGGCTTTCTGCTCTAGAAGTTTCTAAATCAAATCGCTGTAGGAGAGTGGCACTGGATTCCCAGACGCATACGGGTTCAGAGCGAACACGTGTTTAAATCGCTGGCTACAAATTGAAAATTATTACGAGTCTTGCGCAATAAGGTGTTGAATCACAATATACGTTTCCCTGAACTCCCGAAGGAAAAAGTACTGAAAATGAATTTTTTGGGTGGGATTGGTGTTCATGTTACGAGTAAGCTCAAACAGTGCAAATCAATTCAGTGAGAGATTTTTCTCAGAGAGGTCCAAGTGACGAAACTTTAAGTTTCCACAGCGATTTCGAATACAACTTCAAGACGCGTGCGGAGGTTGGACAAGATAGGGGAACTGATTAATAAATGCGTACTTTGGAACAAAAGAGGACACTCGTAACGCCATTGTTCATCGTGTACATGGCTATTGTTTTATTTGCATCCTAGAATTTCCTCGGTGAATCAGAGCATTGTGACTGATCTCGCGACAAAGGACACGGTGACTGAGTTGATGCTAAAACTCAGTTGGTTTTTCTATATCGTCGCCTTCAGGCTAAAAGGTTCTCCGTGTATATCGATAGTCGGATACCATAGTTCCCGCAATAATTGCCTACTAGGGATGGCCTATTGAAAAGGACTGTATTCGCCGTATCGAACGATTGTGGTAAAGTAACTTATTCCTGATGTTTGGGCTCTGTAGTCTGTGTTCTGTGGTTTATGCACCTGTACTGAAATAATGACGTGAATTTGAGCTTGTTGGTCGATGGTCAGTTTTAGTTGGAGGGACTAAAAGGTGAATGTAGCAGTTGATAACTAAGAAATCGTCGCAAACAGCCGAAATCGAAGCAACACAGCCTAACTCAAAATTTTGAAAAAATGAAGTTCAGACACTTTCTTATTTCAAATTTCTCGCTGGATAGAGTGGCTTCGTCAGAATGTCAAAAATTGCCCGCTAAAAGCGCAAAAATGTGTTTAGTTTCAAAGATTTATACAATTAACTGTGATAGGTACTAGATCACCAAGTTAGTTCACCAACTTTTACCAAGGATTTTGGCTCTGCAAAACCCTTAAATTTCCAATCTATGTTTAATGTTTCCAACTATCATGTTGAGTAAAAATTTAAGACTGTTCTTAATAACATTTTTTTTTTCTTTTTCATACATGAAATGGTGAAACATTGAAATTGTGAAGCATCATTGAAACCTTGTTGCATAATTTCTAAATTATTGTTTCAAGAAGGTATCAGTGCAGGTAAGTAACTCTAGAAATCATAATCATTTCGATGAAGCAAAAACTCCTGAATCCACTGATTCCACCATTTCTTAAGCCAACAAAACCCTCGCAATTTTTCGATCAGAGCATTAATTTATCTTGAATTTGGTAAGGTACTTCTGAGGAGCCTTCAGAAAGCTAAAAGTAGTCAGTATAGTGTGAAATTACTATTTATAAGTTTTGGAATATAGGAGTATAAAATGTTTGGAATAAAACTGTATAAGTAAAGACAAAATTTTGTCTCGACAAACATGGGTTAGGCAGTGTTGCTTTTCAAGCGACATTTACCTACACTCTTAGGCTGTGTTGCTTCTCAAGCGGCGAAATGCAACATTAAGGGCGGAATTCATAGTCCCTCAGTAAGTTGAAAGGAAATCTTCTGGACTGTATATTGTAGGATTGATCTGTGTGTTCAATAAGCTGGAAAAGTGATCAATAATTGCATGGATGAAAAAAAATCTTGATACCTACGTAGATGTAGAAAATCGTATTAAAAAGGTAGTTGCTGAAAACAATTGATTGACAAAAAGTTGGCCATTTCCTTTTGCATGGTAGGTTCTGAATGCTTATCCACGGTGAGGTATTTATAGCATCCATGTGAGGTAGTTAAGGTAGCATTTCACTTGGTCGGACCTATGGGGGCTGTGGTGGGACCCTTGTAGGGCTGGTCGATTGTTGATAGTAGCCAACAATCGATTGTTCGATGCAATCGAACATTTTTAATACCTTTAAAGTTGGAAAACATGAAGTTTCATTCTTCCATGGTTGGAATAGACAAAAAATAAGGTAGATAAGAAAAATGAAAGCGATTTTCAGATGGTATTTCATTCTCAACAGATTTTGATGCCTCGTAAATGTCCTTATGCTTTCGCATCAGGTGGTCACGGAGGTTGCTTGTGTTGGATTTGTTGTGCAGCACTTTTTTTAACACAATTTGCACTTGTGTGGAGTGGTCCTTGCGGATAAAAAACTTTCACACGTCAGACGTTAAAACTAAAGGAACATGTATATATTTCCTTGAATCATTGCAAGGATGGCCTCGTCGACCAATGAATCCCTACTAGGAATTTTCTAGCAACTTTGTCCAGCTGGCATTCTCAAAAATGGGTAGATATTCATAATGCAACCGTATCCATTTCATTTTCAGGCTCAAGGAAGCGGTCACCAATGTCGCGGAGAGTGCGTGTCCGGTCTTTTTGCCCTGTTCTGCGACGACATCGACACGGAAGCCACCTGCCCGGGCGAGGATAGCTGCTGCATCACCAACTCACCCTCAGGAGGCGGCACAACAGGAAGCGGTCCTCCATTGACGACCACCACTACTACTCAAAGGTACCTTAATAAACATTGCTCAACCAATAGGCTGTCGAGGCAAATCAACAGGAGCCGTTTCCCCTGTCAAAAGAAGTGTACAGGTGTACAAGTGTTGGCTATGAACTCCTTAGGAGGTTCCAATAAAGTTTCGGTTATTGGAGCCCTATTAGACTTGGTCACCAGGCTTCGTCACTGGTGACCTGACTAGTTGCTGGGCGTGACACCAGTAAAGTCACCAGAACTGAGGCCAACCCAACTCCAGTGCACATCTTCATTATTATTACAGTTATTGCTTATTGCAATGTTATAGTCCTGGTAGTTAATTTATTAATTCACTTCAGTAAAAATAATGGCATGTGTTAACTAAACACAAATTTTACCTGTACTAACAGGCTACAAACTCAAATAATGTATAATATAATATATAATATAATAATGTATATTATAATATAATAATTATAATATAATATATAATATAATAATGTATATTATACAATTATGATAACATAAAGGAACTCAGTATCTAATAGTGATAAATTTGACTGCACTTCAAAACCTGTGAGTTATTAAAATCAGAATCGTGCTTCGAATATACAGAAATGAACTGAAACACTTTTTTTTTTTTTTACCTACTTACCTTGAAGTAACTACAAGTTTTTCTTCTGGTAATGTCTACCTTTATTATTGAAAGCAGTTCAAAGAAGGAGGATTTTGACATTCTCATGTAGTTGAAAAACTTGTTTACGTCGGCACAAAGTTCGTTAAAAAAGGGTATAAAATAATCCTTTTGTTTCTCTATCGGGTGCGCGTGCATTTTCCTTGCCCGTCACCTCCTTTTCCTTAAAGAAAGAGCGAGAATCAGCATTCATTCATATTTTTCCTTGTTGACGTCTCCTTGGCTTATTGACCGTTTTTTATTTGGAGGGTTGTAGGAGGTTCAGTGAGAAGACAACGACATTACGACCGTGTAGTCACTAGCGCCAAACAAACTGAACTCGCAGATCACCAAAATGCAGATGTTTCAACCTTTCCTCACCTAGCTGACGAATAACGATAAACCAATTTCCTAATGAAAAAACCACATTTGTACCTAATCTTCTACAAATTTGTCAGTGTTTCAACTTTTGATTGTCAATCCAAAATCAAATTAATTAGCCTATTTGAGTATTATTTCTACGTTGAATTCTATCGCATCTCCATCTTCTATCAATATTTTTACTCAGTTCATAATTAGATCACACATTTCTTCCAGACCGACAAATCCGCCTCAGCAGCAGCTGCCTAGATGTCCGGGCTACTGTTTCCCGAGCATAATGGCAGCCTTCTGCGAGAGACCGTCTGTGCTCATCCCCAAAACATCTTCATGTACTGGAGGTAAATATTAATAGTAGGGCGTTATTACGTTTATGGCAACAATGCGTAGCTTTATTCGAATTTTGAAACTGGTGTTATAAATTGACAATGTTATAAAATTGACAATTGGTTATGGGAATTTAGGGACTAAAAAAGCGTTGCCAAGCCAATATCATCTTTGATGATCCCAACACTGGTTGGTATGACTTGGAAGTCAAATGACCACCACCGGTTTTACCAGGTCCCGTCAATCCTCAAGTCTTTGAAGGAAGGATTAGAGGTTAATAAATTTAAAAAATGGATTGACCAGTGTATTAACTCAGAAGAATTTAAAGCTACCTACCTACTTTCTCTTTTATACAATAACTTTCTTTTTTGCTACAACTTTTTCTCTTTTACAATAAGAACTACTTTGTAAAATTTGAGAGTCACTTTTTTTTTACTCTCTGTAGCATGATAACACAGTAACAGTTAATATGAAGAGATGACTCACAAAGTCCCAAGATCAATTCTGGGCTGCCCCACCACGCTTACGAGCTTGCTTATTCAGTTAGGAATAAGTGTAATATATTTATGCCTAACTAAATACACCCCCACAATTACTAAAATTCCAATATACGACGTTTCGGAGGCATATTGACCGTCCGCAGGACAATCAGATGTGTGGAATCAAAAAGGAAATCCCACAGGAATGTGTCATTCCATGAGGAATAACGGAACTGATAATTATAATCAATTCTGAAGATGATCATGATCAAAAAGGAGAAAATATGGAATAAATTCAACGTGTGAATACAAAGTGTACTGTTATTCCAACATGTCTTCAGTTATACACCGCTTGCAGAAAACAAAATTCCGTTGGCTTGAAGTCCCCTGCGGACGACTGTAAACGACTCCCCCTTACAAAAAAAATTCGAAACGTTCGGTTTTGAGGGCAAGCGAACGGTGAACCGGTAGAGGCTCATGAGACACCTAGATATTAGTGGAGAAAGTAGTTAAGAACCATTGTGTTCTAAGAGTAAACTCGTCAAAACCTACTTTCCAAGTGGACAATTAGGTTCGGGCCGATTACTACCGGGGTCGATCAACCGATTATTTGAATAATTCCGCGGATAGGTTCCGTTGGTTAACTAATCACTTTGGTTGATGACGCCTGGTTGGGAAAACGCACAGGGTTCACAGACACAAAGAGAGTAGATTTCTCCTCCTACATTTTAGTGTGCCAAATTCAGTTTGGATTACGAGGTATAGCTTTGGTCAATTCAAGCCCTGCGGATGATGTTCAAAACACCGCAAAGTTATTCATTTGAATTTATTCAAACTCCCAGTAGCTTTTCACTATGTATTTTTTAACTTGAAAAAAAAGGAAGATTGAGGATTGAGACCTGCTTAATGGCATCAATAATCAATCCAGGCGTTGAAGGTGGAAGATATTCTGATTTGAACGACGAACAATATTGAATAGGTATAACTAGTTTACAGTGATTTTGGATGTCAGTATTTTGGATTTGAGTTCCTGTGTCTGATAACACCAAAATACCATTCCAAGCAACCGAGCCCAAGACCATTCCATACCTATCCATTCGCAGTGTATGCGGACACAGGGAATTGTGCAGTGCCTACTGTAAGCAAGGGCAGATCCAGGCTTTGATGGGGGGGGGGGGGGGTCATAAGGTTCATAACCTAACCTAACTTATATTGATATAGGGATTGAATGTGACAGACAAAGTTGATTATTTCTATTGCATATAGAGCGTTTTGGGAATCACTGACAATAACTGCAATTTTACCTAACTGTTACTTGTACATAGCGAAATCAATGGTTTTTTCCAGCGATTTTGCTTTTTGTATTTTTTTTTTCTTTTTGCACGTCTCTGCTCTAACTCAGCCTTAGTATGGACCTATTGAGCAACCCCTCAAAATTTCGGCGGTGACACTACTTGAAAATCGAGATATTGTGGAAAATAAGTAAAAATTGGCCACTGGGCAATGAGACAACTACTACAACATTGACGATTTCTGGCTTACATGATATTACAAATCACAAAAACAATAATCAAATTATTTCTTAAAATTATCCTATCTATACAATTGTTTAAATGATGTACCTATACCTTTTTCACGTGTCTCAATCTGTAAATAGTTTCCGAAATAAACGTACGAGTCTTGATGTAAGTATCTGATGTTTTCCAACATAATTTTTCATCCATAGATCAATTGTGTTAATTTTACAAAAGCTTTACAAAAGGATTTTGTAAGTTGAACTTCACAGGGGGAGGGGAGACAGGACCAACCATCAGGATTCCACTACTTTCCTGTTTTATAAATAAAATCCGTTAATCAGTCAATCAATACTTCATTCCCGTCTGCACACAATGGCACACAGGTGTAACGGAGATGGGGGGGGGGGGGGGGGGGAGGGAGGAGAAGTCGTGCATTGCGCGTTATTTTTGTTTCATAAAGTTGATCCATAATTTATCATATTATGAAACAAAAATAACGCGCAATGCACGACTTCTTCTATAAATATTATAAAATTATAAAATTTATAATTTTATAATATTTATAGAAGAAGTCGTGCATTGCGCGTTATTTTTGTTTTATAATATTTAATATTATTAAACTTATATTATAAAACTTACCCGATTTTTGTTTTAGGATTAATATGCTGTGACAACTCGAGGCAACCTGTGACTAAGCCTCGTCCAAGGCCAACGACAACTACCACAACAACCACACCTAAACCAACGCCACCGGACTCCAGGCCTGACTGCCCTGGCTCTTGCATAGTGTCTTACCTCTCCTTCACGTGCTTCAGTACGTACAGTTTGATACGATAACTACACAGTCTGTTTGGAGAAAACCAGTCAATGATGTCATGATTATGTCAGATACCTCGCCAATGCCAGACGATGAGATCGTCAAAATCGTAGCTTTCATACCAAAATCCGTTCTAGACCATCCAGAATTCACTGCCAAAAGACACGAAAAATCATTATATATAATGATTTTTCACTATATGCACATATTGTACGCACATATCATGTGTATATTCATTTATTTACATACATGCTTATGTATGTGTCATTCCAGACGATAACTCTGGATAGAATTGAGACAAAAATTTCAAATTTGCACCAAAAATCCGTTTTGCCTATCGAAAGGATAAGTTCGTAGATGGGCAGAATTGGGCCACTCTAAGGGGGGGTTTTGGGGCGCTTTAAGATGGCGAAGTTACCCATAAATTCCTAATATGAAAAAGTCTGAAAAGTGAGGCCTCATTTTAAAGGTGTTTTTACGCTGAATAGGAAGGTGTAGTCAGAATTACGATATCCTATTCAGTTGTTTAATTGGAGCAGTGTGTGATCGTTTGATGAGTGTGCTTGGTTCTCGTGTCTTTTGTTTAACCACTCTGGAGATAGCCAGGTCTGTGAATAACAGGACTCTGGGTGGGTATACAGCCTAACCCCCCGAGAACAGGGGTAACTCAGCAAACCATACATTACATGGTAGCAGAGCGTGATTGGTAGGTACGTGCTGGCTTTGCGTTGGGACCTCCTCCACAATCTTTTTGAAATTTATGAGGAGCTTTCCCAGAGGAGACTCCTATATAGGGATCACACCCATTCTGCGTATAAGCATTTATATTGGCAATTCAAATTCTTGACATTGTTGAATTTCTTTCTCTCCGCCAATCTTCTACATTCTATATCTATTCTCTATGTTTCTACATTTCGTGGGTAAACTTCTATATTCAATCTTCTTTTGTTCAACCACTCTGGAGATAGGAAGGTCTGTGAATGCAGCCTAGGCTATCCCTCTTGGTGGGGCGTAATTGCCTAACCTCCCCGGGTCACAGGGGGACTCAGCAAACCATTAATTACAACTTTAAAGATGAGAAACGTGATTGTTACTTGAGTTGTTCTTCACGATTCATCTGCTCCAATCTGATTACGGAATGAGATGTCGCAATTCAGAATTCACCATCGTGTTCAGCGTTGAAAAATCTACAAACTGAGGTGTTTCTCGGCAAAAAATGGAAACACATTTTTTTCTTTGCACTGTAGAATATGTCAAGACGGTTATGGTGGTAATACAACAATTCGCTCATGAACTCATGTTGCATGACTGGACTTTCTGTCTACAGGAAACGCGGAAATGACGGATCTCTTCAAATGCAGGAAAGCCGGCACTCAGTGCTGCGCCCCCAAATCCCTGACGCGCGGCGAAACTCAGAGCTCTGGTAACCCTAGCGAAAACACTATATCGAGAAATGACACGATAGCGACACAAGGAAGTTACCCTTACAGGCCGACACCTACGCCCAGGCCGAATATACCGCCTCATCATACGACACAAAGTGAGTGGTCTAAATTAGATGTACCACAGTGAGGTAAAGTGCTTGTTACTAGTGCCTTGACTGCTCTACGACTGTTCTTTAAATCAATTCGCTAAATACCGGTTACTTGTAACAAGTACTTTATCTCACGGTACTTCAATTCAGAAGAATTTGAATTTCCTCTACTTCTTGCAGTGGGATGTGAAAACATCCCAAAAGTACCAATGTGAAAACATTGCCAGGACCGGAAGATATTTACACGACTAGGACAAGATGTCAATCAAATAATGGAACCAGTTGAGTTATCAAATTCAATTAAGGCCTAATTGCCATGTATCTGTACTGAGGTACATATTAACAATTCTGACGTTTTGGGGTATCTACTGTATATGTCAAAGATTGTTAGTTATCCTGCTGTCCCTTAGAATATTTTCAAGAAGAACCAGTCGCACTTGCTGTAATACACCAATAGTAAGTAAACCGTAAGTTATCGGCATTGACGATGATCACAACTCGGTAGGTTTATATTGCAACGTTTAAATTCCGCTACTTTCTATCTGACCAGCCATGCTTCTTTACTGACCAGCTTGTACATAATTGTTTTATACACTAACAATTTTAATAATTAATAATAATATAAATGCTTGACGCTTCTAACTCTGCAGGTCTCGCTTTTTTCGGCACCTCATAGTAAGTACTTTGTTTTTATTATTTGCCTCAACCTGGTTTCAATGCTTCGGCAAAATTTCCGATTGCTTCTAATGTGACCTCCACGGGTTTCAGGTTTTTTTCTTCTTCGACGTTTCTAATTTTTAATGCAAAAATCGTTTTCATACAAACAAATCAAGGTGATTTTCAGGTTATTTCTACGCTTCTTCCTTAATTTTTCCCTCTCGTCATCCTTGTCCGCCTTGAAATAGAGGTATAACTCAATAAAAATTGCTGCTCAACCGACGCCTGGGTGTAGCGGGAAACAGTCGTGATGTATTGGTACGTATTCGGAGTTATTATTTCATGATCGATCTATTGGAAAAAAACGTAAAATGAAAGTAAGTACGAGTATATAAATTGTATATGGTCAAAATTGTTGTATTCCGAATATCATCAACACTGCTTCTGATATCTTCAATATACTCAACCTCTGAAGAGGCGCTGATTGTCTCTGATCGGCTCCTTATCAGCTCTAATGTGGCGGGTTCTATGCTATCAAAGGTAATCGGGATCTCAAGCACTTGTTGTTTAACATGGAACATGTTTTTACGGGCGTGAATCTGTTTGGAAGAGCGTCGTCATCCTGTCCCATCAGCTAGTCCCCACATAGTCCCCTCTTTGGCCACGTCTCCACCTCCTTGCCTGTTTTTCCCTCTCTCCAGAGCTTGAAACGGGACCTTACCAGTCCTTCAAAGTTTCTCCTGTAATAAATGTACCGTCATAGAAGATACCGTGAAATTAATATACAAGTATTTGGTAACCAGTTTTAATAAATCTAGGTTGAGGCAAGAAAACTTGACGAGAGGCATACAAAACGAACATGTGAAACTGAGAACAAGACAACACAACGAGAAACTGTAAACATCGGACACATAAAATACAGACAAGTGGAGGAAGGTGTGAGGCACCAGTGGATCATGACAACATAAGTCCGAATCCCTATTTTGATTTAGTTCTCCAATACATCATGAACACAAATCACTGGCTGCACTGGCGGCTTTACACTACCAACGTACACTGCAACCTATTTATTCATAACGTTTTGTATTAGGCTTAAAGAGGACGAAAGTCATGTCTTCGGAATATTTCGAAAATAAGTAAAGACTGGTTTAGTTCTGAACTCGTGCACCGAGTTACCATTAGAACTGAGGGGGTATCTACAGACTGAAGAATAGGCAGCATGTGAAGAAGGCCCCAGTGGGTCATCGAATCACAATGGGTCATAATATCTCCTGATAGAAATGGAACAAGCAATTCTAATTCTAATTAATTTAACTAATTCTAGCATTTATAACGGTTTGTTACTGTTTCTGTACGCTATTTACTGGAGCATTTAAATGTTGGCGTCGTTTCAGGCTCAATCGGGACCAGCGCAATCACCAGACCTCCCGTTTACTCCAAGTACGTGTGCGGCGTGAAGGGGACCGACCGCGTCGGCAGAGTCGTCGGCGGAGAGGACGCGGGTCCGAGCGAGTGGTGCTGGCAGGTGGCACTCATCAACTCCCTGAATCAGTACCTGTGCGGTGGAGCACTCATTGGAACTCAATGGGTCCTCAGTGCTGCTCATTGCGTTACCAAGTAAATCATTGAGTGCAATCGGATAAAATAAGATCGGGAAGGGTTTGTACTAACACAGTTAGTAACCCACTGACAGCTAACTACTGGTTGATTTAGTTTAGGTATCATTATCAATCAATATATTTTTATTTGCTATAATCATACGTAGTGGATAAGCAATGTCAGAATCTTACAAAAATAACAACAATAATTTAAAATTGAAAGAATACATACAAATCAGTTACTAAAAGAATAAAATGTGTTGAGAACGAAAATACCAGCACAGTGTCAATGTTCATCAGGAACTCCTCAAAATCGTATGGAGCCAATCTGGTGAGGTACCTACTCATTTGGGCCCTAAAATTACCACCCGGAGCATTACGCATATTTGTGGAGAGCACATTAAAAAATGTAATTCAGCCAGTCGATGGAACGGGAGGCAACGAGGGTAACTATGAACAGGAGTGTGGAAAGACTCCATATTTCTCCTAACATAGCACAGGCTTTCCAGGATGTAAGCAGCAGGGATTGTTAAAATGTCCAGTTCCTTATAGGTAGATCTGCAATCCTCTCGGTAACGCATACCAGCGAAGACTCGCACAGCCTTTCTTTGTCAAGAAAAAAACGGTAGAGGAGGCAGCAGAATGCCCTCATTTAAGGATGGCATAATATATTATACAGCTCTACTCTGAAAGTAGGCATGAAAGGCCCCCCTTGATAGCCTCTCGAACAGGCGACTCAAAAGGAATGTGTAGCTATTGAAACACCTCCGGATATACACACAGTGAGGCCCCCAGACGAGCTTCGAGCCAAGAACAACACCAAGAAATTTGATAATATCAAATTTCTTGGTGTCGTTCTTGGCTTGAAGCTATAATCTTCTGGATTATTGTCGAGAGTAGACAAAGCCCTCATTCCAAACTTCATGACCCTGAAAATAAGGAACAATATTGGTCCCAAAACGGATCCCTGTGTTATACCAAACTCAACATGCAAGGAGCATGAGAACTCATTGTTGAGTCGAACAGCCTACGTTCTACCAGAGAGGTTGCTAACAACCAGAGAAATTGTAAGTCAGAAAAATTATATTTACGAAGCTTATCCAGAAGAAGTGAATGTGAGATGCAATAGAAGCACAAAAGTTGCAGAAGATTATTTCACCAGCCTCGAATGCAGTTGACACAAAATCGGTTAATTATTGAATTGCGTCGGAGGTGGATCTAGCATGGCGAAAACCAAACTGCGAATCAGTACTCCCAAAAAATTTATTTATACCAAACTTCAGGGGTTTTCAAACACTTTTGATAAAGCAGGGAGTTTAGATATGGTGTACACTTCCTTCTGGAGCAGTACGAAGGTGCACTGTATCTATTAAACAGAATATTGGAATAATGGTTGGGTGATGAATTGGTTAGGTACTAAGAGGATTCTGACATTTTGTTTATGGGATTATTACAGGTTTATGAAATGAATACCTTATACAAGTGGAATGGGTAATCGTAATCTCCACTAATTGTCTTGTCAATTTCTCCTGTATGACACTAACACCTACTCAACATTCACATGCTATTCTTTCGTAGATGTATTTTAACGTGTATTTGTTCTTGGCAGCATTGTGCGGTCCGGTGATGCCATCTACGTTCGGGTCGGAGACGATGATCTGACGAGGAAATACGGCTCTGCCGGTGCTCAAACGCTTAGGGTCGCGACAACGTACATCCATCACAACCACAACTCCCAAACTCTGGACAACGACATCGCCCTGCTCAAACTGCACGGGCAGGCAGAGCTGAAGGAGGGCGTCTGCCTTGTCTGTCTTCCCGCCAGAGGAGTCTCTCAGGCTGCTGGCAAAAGGTGTACTGTCACTGGCTACGGCTACATGGGTGAAAGTGAGTCATTGAACTGTAGCATTACCTACAGCAATCAGAAGAACGTGTATAACCTGGTCGAAGATAATCTTATATTTAAACTGGCATTGTTGGAGAAGGCGAGCAGATTTTAGTTGAAACTGTACTATAACTATAAGTATACTTGATGAATCATACCCTTTAATTCAATGTATGAGGCAAATAACTTAATGGACTGTTCGTTTCAGCTGGACCGATTCCGCTGAGAGTGAGGGAAGCCGAAATCCCAATAGTTAGCGACACTGAGTGCATACGAAAAATCAACGCTGTCACTGAAAAGATATTCATTCTTCCTGCAAGCAGTTTTTGCGCAGGCGGAGAAAAAGGAAACGACGCATGCCAGGTAAGGAAATATAAACAATTGAACCTGCTTGACTAAACTTGTGCTTAGAATGGTAATTTGTGAGGCCCTCAAGAAATTAAATTAAACTTAGATCAGCACACTTTCCTCCACTTGAAACACGCCTCAATCCCAAGGAGCCTCCGACCATCTGCTGAGGAGAGCACTTCTCATTTCTCAGCAAGGGATATCATTTTTGAAGTAAATTTGTAATGAAGGTAATTTTCCCTTATGGCATCAAGAAATTGCCTTGGCGCTTCTTTTAGAATCCCTTGATGCCTGTTTCGATTAATTTATGTGCAATCATTCTATTCTTCAGATGTTATTTAAAATAGATAGCTAACTTGATAGCAAAGCTCAAGCTATCAGCTTTTTGTTATTGAACAAAAACATACCGTAAAATACTGATACGAACTAAATCACTGGCGACGAAATAGTGGAAACCCATGTTAAGAAAAACAAGAGTATTTGAAAAAATCGTCTATTCCCACTGAAATATGAGTACACTGTTAAACTCGTTTCAGCTATTAAACCATCGTCAGTAACAAAACAATACTGAAGGTGCATTACAGAGAGGTGAACTTATATAGGGACCCCAAAAGTGAGAATGGTCGAATAGGATTCAAGTAAATCCAACATGCTTCCTTTCTGGCACAAATGAGGGAATTCGATAAATTGCCTGTCTGCAAGATCAAAACTGAACTCTTCATTCAAGTGACGTGCAAAAGCCCCCTTACAATCCCTAAAATTCCCCCTTACAATCCCTAAAATCGTTTTAGTGTTCCTTAATCTTTTCCCTAAACTTCCTACCAGTTTGCCCGCAATACTCGATTCCACACGAGCAATTTAAGTTATATACCCCACTTCTATCCTGCAAATTAATCTTATACACCTATTGACCTAATCTTATTAACCTAATAAAGATTTGAGATTATTTTTAGTTTTATACCCTACTCTAAACCCTTTAGAAGTCAATATTCTACCAATCCTATCTGAAACTTTCTTATGATACGGTATGCTAACACAAAACGTTTCCTCAGCTGAAGCTTCCCTAACTAAATTTGAAATTCCTTTCCTACTCTTTTTCCTACGTACCCTATTCCATATTGAATCAATAAGGTCTCCGTCATACCCATTACTCGCAGCTATGCTTTTGATAACTAATTTTTCTTTGGCCAGACTTTCTTCATCCATTGGTACAGACAGAGCCCTGTTAGTCATACTATGGAAAGCGGCATGTTTGTGAACTACTGGATGATTTGAAGTATTATGAATGGTAATGTCGCTATAAGTATCTTTCCTATAAATGGAAAACTTATGTTCCAAATTCCAAAGTGACGTTAATAATAAGATGGTTTAATCGCCGAAACCGGTCCAACAGTGTACTTATATTTCAGTGGAAATAGACGATTTTTTCAAATACTCTTCTTTTTCTCTTCATACCATCAATTTTTTTTCTAATTGGAAATTCCTGGGGTCATAAGAAGGGCCCGATTGATTTCCATCCCAAGCCCGAATATTCTCTCTGATTATATTTCTCGAAAAGAATGAATACGATTTGACTATCTAACTCGACTCCTGTACTTCTAGGGAGACGGAGGCGGTCCGCTGGTCTGCCAGGACGATGGATTCTACGAACTGGCAGGTCTCGTGTCCTGGGGCTTCGGCTGTGGGCGCCAAGATGTCCCAGGTGTCTACGTCAAAGTCTCATCCTTCATCGGTTGGATCAATCAGATCATCAGCGTAAACAACCTGTAGCCCTAAAACGCCGATCGCTTGGACAGTTTTTTGTTTAACTTTTGCTCGGTTTCATAGAGAAGAAAAACCCATCGAATCCTGGCCTCAAGTAGAAAAAAAAACCCTGAAATGTTTTCACTATTCAAAGATCAAGAAAATACCGAGCATTAGAAATGGAAAATTATTTTATGTTTTTATTTTTGTGGAGGATTATTATTATTTTTTGATCGGTACCAACAGGTGGTTTCAGATGGTCACTACCCACTTTTTAGAGTAAAAAGGTTTTGTCTATACGGTGGGACTGCACACTACCAATCGACTCGGCCCATGGATCAAGTGAGAACTCAAAGGACCAAAGTTGCGACGTCCGAACATGTTTGAGCCCCTAGAACTTGTTCGAAGTGGTAGGCAGCACAAACGACGTAAACCTTGTGAATCCATCCAATTGAAATCGCCATAAACGTCAGTTGGAGATTGAATATTTATTCCGACGAACAGCAAAGGTCAATAGACCAGTTATACCTGTTATACCTCCCAATATCAACGAAGGATTCTACAGTCTGTTTCAAACTGCTTTAGTATTGGGGCGTGCGGGCCATAGGGGTGGTGGGGTGGACACTGTTGCCATACACCATACTGTTGAGCGGTAAATTACCCCCCCGGTCATTGGCCGAGCCCCTTCTCCAGTACCAGAGGGCAATATTTCGATAACTCTGGTGAATTTCATTCATAGCCAAAAAAAAAAAAAAAAAGTTCCTGGGCTCAACAAGTCCGTTGGTAGACGCAGAAGAAACACAACAAAAAGTTTTTTCTTTCTTTCAGCGACTCAGTTCCATCATGTCACCCTCTGAACCTGCCTATTGAACCGACGTTTGTCTTTCCAACAGTATTATTTTTATTTTGAAAGTTTCTCTTGATTTAAATTTTTGTGAAAATTGTTTACGATGTTCACTGACTGATTCGTCCAAAACGCCAGTCAGTTCTTTCATTTGTAAATTGTACCTCTCAGCGGTCAGTCGCGGCGTTCTATTTGCCGTAAATCCCGTTCAACGATTTTATATAAAGTGCAAGTCAGACGAGTTTTTATAACGCTTTAAAAAAAATACAAAACAAAAACTATCTTAATAAGGAAAATGTTAGTTTATAATTTCGTAAAATACTATTTAAGAACCAAATCCTTCATAATGTCCGATAAATCAAATAATCAAAAAGAAAGAACGAGATCAATTAAACCACGCTTGCATGTATAAGATTGTTTATATGTAATTATGAAACAAGCAAGTCCACTTGTGTAGGTTTTCGTTATGTAGCTCAAGTAAATAGATTCCATAAGCCGTCCGATCGGCACCAGTAGGACTCGAGTATCATTTCATAATATAATTTGAACAACAATTTGCTAATTATGGCGATAAACTACGTGGAATTTTAATAAACAGGACAATAATTATACTAGTTATATAATAGTAGGTGATAATTATTATCACCTACTGTTATATAACTAGTATAATAGTATGAATGGTAACTTTTCTGACTTAGGTAACTTATTTACTTCATTAGTTAAAAAAAAACAGTTTTAGAACCAATTTGATCATGTACAAACAATTGAATATACTCATAATTATATTTAATTACCTATACTGTGTACATAGCGTAATTTATGATTTTTTTTTTAAATTTATTATTGTTTTTTGTTTTCACTCTTCGTAGATATCAGAATAATGGGGCTGAATTATTAGGTAGCAATTTGTACGATTAGAACTTGACGAGGATTTCAATTATTTTACAATTTTTGTTTCTGAATATCTACTCATTTTTTTGTAAGCAAGTGTTTGAACTTTGATTCGAATACGTTTTGTAATTTATTATTAGGATGTGATTAAATCATTACAATCAAATCTTTCAATACTCACGACCTGATTTCGAGTAATTGCTGAGTAAGTATTTACTATATGACGTCCCATGTTATTTCGAAGGGTCATGCCGCAGTAAAGGAGGATTTTGATAAAATGCCTTTTCTCATTCAAGATCTCGAGTGCTGACTGGTGTTTCTTACGTATTTTTTCGTGCTGAATTCAAATCTTCAATCAGATTTTCTCCATAGCATGTATATTTTCCACAAACCTCTACCGAATAATTGAGTAAAAGTTCAAGAGGAAGTAGGCGAACTTGAACAAATAAAGTCAGTCACAACTTAGATTTGAACTGGGATGTGTATTTTCGCGAATTTTTGAAGAAAAGGAAGTTCGGTCCAAATTTTTTAAACTCGAAGTCCGAAAAAAATTTAAACCGAAATCCGTTCTAGACCATCCTGAATTCATTGCCAAAAGACATCTTTAAGATTAGTCACACAAAATAATTCTTAACCCTTTAACGCACAACGTATCTCTCCAGATACGTAAAGTTTATGAGCATGAAAATCCTAAAACATGCCGTTGATCCTCTTGGAAACGAATCCTTTACCCACTTGGGATAATAGTTGGTCACAATGCAACATTCGGAAGAGATTGAACCTCCCAGTATGATAACAGAGATAGTAAAGATAGGAAGTCCTCACTTCGTCGCCTCGTTGTGTTCTAGTGACATGTGCCAGTTTTCGCCAGCATTTTTCTAATAGTTTTTCGAAGAAAATCAAGGTAAGAAAATTATGTTGTGATTTTTGGGAGCTTGCTGTTTGGTTTGAAGCGTTTGGAATGCTGTTTCGTTGATTATTACCTTTAGAAGACCCGATAAAAGATCTGTATCCTCTCAGATACATCGTGAGATTTGCCAGGCATCCCTTCCTGACCAAAACATGGAGTTGGGCACGGCCTACTGCACTATGTATCTCGTGAGATACAAATTTATTTTCTTACAATTTCTTGGGAATTTCACTATTTCCCGTTTTTTTTCCTTTTTCAGATGTACACAAGCAGAGGGAAAAGAATTTTGGCTTTAGTCCCAAAAAATAATGTGCCATCGGAGGATGAAGGCGACGATGGATTGGAAGAGGAGAATGTTGTGTCAGTTGGGTTTGGTGGGTTGGAAAGGGAGGAACAGAATTTCGAAGACCAGTTTGAGATTTTAGAATATTTTGACGATAACACCATCAACCTGGAGGATGAAGGAAGATTGCACTTTGTAGATAGCGAGACAGAAGCTTGGGAACGTCATCAAAATATCCAATCCGTAGAATCGCCAAATCAATCAGACTCAATCCTTATGCCAGAAAACAAAACTTCAACTCCTTTTTCTTCAACTCCGACAACTTCAAACACTTTTCCGACAACTCCGACCACTTTTTCTTCAACTCCAAGTTCTTCAACTGCGACAAAACAACCTAAAAAGCGAAGGCATCCAAAGAAAAATACCCGTTCCAAAGCAAAACTCAAGGTTCGAAGGGAAGTTGTCACATGGATTTGGGAGAGAGGAGTCAGACCAACGTTTCTCGTCCAGCCCCCTGAGGAAACAAGCTTGAAAGGACCAGAGGTGCTCACAAAGCTGGAGTATTTTCAGCAGTTTTTTCCTGAAAAAGCAATTGACCTGATCGTTGAACGAACGAACACCAACTCCATCCAAAAGACTGGTAAATGTATAAACACTAATTCCATGGAAATCAGAGACCTGTTGGCCATAGAACTGCTCATGAGTATTATTGTGATGCCATCAGTGCGAGATTATTGGAGCACCTCGTTGAGAAATGAGAAAATCGCCAGTGTCATGACTCTCAACCGATATATTATATCGTTGAAACGCTTTTGGTTTATTTACACTTCAATGACAACTCGAAATTGCCCAGTGAAGACAGGAGTAAGATTTGATAAACTTGATCACTCGCCAACTTTTGAAGTAAAAGGGCGGTGTGTCCATTGCAAGAATGGACAAACAGCGGTGACATGTGATAAGTGCAAGGTGAGATTGTGCTTCGTTCCGACCCGGAACTATTTCCTGAGTTATCATGAGAAGTGATTTTTTATTTAATCGAAACTTTTGGTAACTCAGTAAAACAGTCGAGTTTTGGAAGCATAATCTCACCTCGCATGTCAATACTAGACACTTCTCATTTTCTTGTACTTTTATAGGGGTATTTTCACCCGTCCAATTTCCGTTCATGTTTACTGTTTTTGTAAAATAAACCAAGTACATTTATATGAAAGTATCTTTATTCTGAATCACTTACCCGACAATCAAATTGGTGAATTTCTTTTTAGGATAAATGATGGCACGGAGTTGCTCACATTGTATCCGACAAGATACCAATTCGTAGTGCAAGGCTATCCGCAAAACAGCACAATGTATCTGACAAGATACAATTTTCCCAATTTTCCAATTTCGGGTAAATTCACGATTGTTATTGGTTTTTGATCATAGGAGACCGAAAATAAGATGAAAAGCACAAAAAATATTTTTTTTTCGACGTGGTTCTGATCTTGTGCGTTAAGGGGTTAAGGTATCTACTAACCAGTGAATACTTTTAATGCAGATGAACCGAACCACGCATTGTGAGTAACAATAGACAGAATACTCCATAAGTACCTGAGGAAATACGGTTTTATTGGGGACCCGCCTGAGCAGACGTTGGAGTGCGGCCTGTTGAGCCCACCACTAGCGCTTCCTCGAGGCTTGGCCGTCAACCTTTGTTATCTCTACTATCTCCTGTTTTGCTTTCCTCCTACGCCCGGTGAAGTCGATTATATATCGATGATGTCAACATTCGATGGTAACAGTTGTGTATCCTTCCGAACAGATTTCCATAATATATTATAATAATATTATAATATATTATAATAATATATTATAATATTATTATAATATATATTATAATATATTATTCAGGTTGCTGAATAACAACATCCCCCAAACAACTGATTAGTACCATATAGATTACTTGGACATATAGATCAATCTAAAGTCATAGGTATATTGCATTGTAAAAAAGAAAATAATACTTCATATTATGTCAGTTTGGAAGAAACAAGTGAAATCGATATATAATCGTAACATTCGATTATCTCAATAATCGAGTTCACCAGGCGTATAATGCACTAGTACCGTTGGTCACACCAAAGAAGTGTGATCATCATTGGGCATTTTAGGTTGAATTGCACGGTTTGAAACGAACCGCGAAGAAGGAGTTGGTACAAGTTGACCTCCAGACCACGAGGTAGCGCTAGTGGAGTGGGCTCAACAGGCCGCACTCCAACGTCTTCTACCCGCCTGTGGTGGAATCGCCGTTGACATTCCCTCACAGCTTCTCTAGCGGTCTGGTTTGTAAAACCATAAAGAAGCATCATTTCTGCATATTCAACGTATCTTAATGGTAGCGGCATGGTGAGGAAGCGGACAACGAAAACCAACTAAGTAATTATCATGAAGAGATTTTTTCCGATCTGACAACGTGCACAAACTTGATCGCTTCATCACTCATTGATAGAAGTGGGTCACAGTTCAAAGACAAACGGAAATTTCGAACACCTACAATAAGAATTTTAATAATAAAAAGGTTTTACTAGAAGAAAAACATGAAATCCGGATTTCAAACTTATTAGCGAATTTTCGAAGAAATTGTAGCTATTGTTCTCGGTCCAAAATGTTTAAAACTCGAATTTTCGAAAAAATTTCATGCCAAAATCCGTTTCAGACCATCCTGAATCCACTGCAAAAGGCATCAAAAATTATATGTATACTTATATATAATGTGGAGAAGGTTATCGACCGTATTACGATATATAATTATGTGGGATGTGGAGGATCTCGAAGTTCGGTCAGAATTGAAGATGCGTTTCTCAACGTTTCGACTATTTATTTAGTAATTTTCAAGGGCTACAGCAGAAAAGATAGCGATGATGTTGAGGGTCAACAAAATGTGTGATTTAATCACACACACTTAGCAAAGATAGCATAATCCGGACTTAATGAAACTATTGGCTTAATTTGTACGGATGGGTGCATGTAGATAATATACTAGGCGATTTTGTATTTGAAGCATGGAGGCGACCATCAAAAATCTCCAGTTTTCCATATCATTGACTGCATAGCCTCAAATTAAATAACTTCTGTTTCTCAGGAATTTATTCGGAATAGCTTGCGATAATCCAGTGAATATCTTCATGACTATATGGGAGGGTTGCTGTCTAAAAATATCGTGGTGGAGAAAATAGGGAACGTATTTTCATACGTGGACCAAGGTTAGCATATTATTATGTATTAAGTTATTTCTAACTTATTAAGTTACAAGGTTACTTCCATCGTCACGTTCCAAACATTTTAGGTGGTATAATGAGAATATAGAATAAATGACATTGGAAGAATATGTAAGAAAGATAAGAATGCTGAGAAGGAAAGAAAAGATTTTTGAGATCAAATGGACCTTCAAGAAGAGCAATTGTCATCTGAAAATACTCGAAACAAAGGAGAAAAGTAGACTTCATATCGAATCGAGGTGTTAATTTGAATTCGAATGGACCTATACAAATTAAATTTTGATGATGAGCTATTGACTTGAAATTTTAAAAATAGGTCAGAACTGGATCACAATGCAATATTCACTTGGTTTCTTGTCTGTAAAATTGTTTAAATAATACCTATTTGTTTAGACAAATTAAATTTTGATGATGAGCTAGATACTTGAAATTTTAAATATAGGTCAGAAATGGATGACATTTCAATATTCACTCGGTTTGTATGACATGGTATGGTATATTATTGTATGTATGATTTGGTATAGTACAGTAGGGTATGATAGGAAAGAAATTCGTATGGTATGGTATGAGTACGGTGAGAATATGGTATGGTGCCGATTTGCAATACAGTCTGGTATAGACAGAAGGGTGATCTGCACAAGGAAGATAATAAACCGTTGTTTCAAGAATTTACAGAGTTTTTTTTATTCGATTTTCTGAATCTACGTGTCTTGAAACGTAAACCAACAAATTTTGAGGGGGGGTTAAAAAAATTTTTTCTTTGGGCGATTCCAATGGTTCATTATCGAAGATAATAAACCAAAAAGAACAATTGTCAACTCAGATACTAGAAAAAAACGCGAAAAGTAGACTTCATATCGAATCGAGGGGTTAATTTGAATTCGAATGGACCTTCAAGAAGAGCAATTGTCAACTCAAATACATCGTAAAACTCGAAAAAAGTAGACTTCATATCGAATCGAGGGGTTAATTTGAATTCGAATGGACCTTCAAGAAGAGCAATTGTCAACTCAAATACATCGTAAAACTCGAAAAAAGTAGACTTCATATCGACTCGAGGTGTTCATTTGAATTCGAATGAACCTTCAGGAAGAGCAATTGTCAACTCATGTACATCGTTAAACTCGAAAAAAGTAGACAACATATCGACTCGAGGAGTTTATTTGAGTTCGAATGGACCTTCAACAAGAGCAATTGTCGACTCAAATACATCTTGAAAACGAAAAAAAGTTGACTTCATATCGACTCGAGGAGTTTATTTGAGTTCGAATGGAACTTCAACAAGAGCAATTGTCGACTCAAATACATCTTGAAAACGAAAAAAAGTTGACTTCATATCGACTCGAGGTGTTCTTTTGAGTTCGAATGGACCTTCAACAAGAGCAATCGTCGACTCAAATACATCTTGAAAACGAAAAAAAGTTGACTTCATATCGACTCGAGGTGTTCTTTTGAGTTCGAATGGACCTTCAACAAGAGCAATCGTCGACTCAAATACATTGTGAAAACGAAAAAAAGTTGACTTCATATCGACTCGAGGTGTTCTTTTGAGTTCGAATGGACCTTCAACAAGAGCAATTGTCGACTCAAATACATCTTGAAAACGAAAAAAAGTTGACTTCATATCGACTCGAGGTGTTCTTTTGAGTTCGAATGGACCTTCAACAAGAGCAATCGTCGACTCAAATACATCTTGAAAACGAAAAAAAGTTGACTTCATATCGACTCGAGGAGTTTATTTGAGTTCGAATGGACCTTCAACAAGAGCAATTGTTGACTCAAATACATCTTGAAAACGAAAAAAAGTTGACTTCATATCGACTCGAGGTGTTCTTTTGAGTTCGAATGGACCTTCAACAAGAGCAATTGTCGACTCAAATACATCGTGAAAACGAAAAAAAGTTGACTTCATATCGACTCGAGGTGTTCTTTTGAGTTCGAATGGACGTTCAACAAGAGCAATTGTCGACTCAAATACATCTTGAAAACGAAAAAACGTTGACTTCATATCGACTCGAGGTGTTCTTTTGAGTTCGAATGGACCTTCAACAAGAGCAATTGTCGACTCCAATACTTCGTGAAAACGAAAAAAAGTTGACTTCATATCGACTCGAGGTGTTCTTTTGACTTCGAATGGACCTTCAAGAAGAGCAATTGTCGACTCAAATACTTCGTGAAAACGAAAAAAAGTTGACTTCATATCGACTCGACGTGTTTGTTTGAGTTCGAATGGACCTTCAACAAGAGCAATCGTCGACTCAAATACATCTTTTTTTTTTTTTTTTTTTTTTTTTTTTTTTAATTTTAACTTTATTGTAATTTCTCATTACATTCCAGTTTTGCTGAAGGGTACAATTGAGGGGATACCCCTAGTGTCACTTGTTACGGGGGTACTATCCATTGATAGTCCCCGTGAATATACATATCTATTTGATAATTTTACTTATTAATTAACGATGTAGGATCAAAAGTGTACATTCGAAAACATATAGATGATAGCACTATAGTCGTATGCAAACATATAGATTGAGATCAAGATTTGAATTTTGATGTATAAATAAGTATAGTTAATAGGAACTGAATGAATGAATAAATAAGATGAATAAATAAGTGTGAATGAATAAATAACATTTGAATTTTGATGTATAAATAAGTATAGTTAATAGCAACTGAATGAATGAATAAGTAAGATGAATAAATAAGTGTGAATGAATAAATAAGTATGAATGTACAAATAAGTTATAGGAACGCAAAGACTAGATTTTAAGAGTTGAGGAAGTCTGGTGGTCGTTTACGCTTCAGTCGTCTTAGATGCCTTGGTGGTGGTGGATTGCTGGACAGCTGTTGCAGGAGGACGTTGCGATGGGTCGACATTGATTCGTGTAGTTGTTGGTAGTTGGATTTCACGATCTCTTTCACTTCTGGGATGACTAAGTCTTTATGGAGATTACTGTTTCTCACGTACCACGGGGCCCCCGTTATGACTCTGAGTACTCTGTTCTGGAAGGTTTGTACGCGTTTGACCTGAGAATCAGATGCTGCCCCCCACATTTGACATCCATATAACCAAATGGGGCGTATCACCGTTAGGTAGATAAGTCTTTTTACTTTTAAAGGCAATACTGAGGTTTTGTTTATGAGGAAATAAACTTGTCTCAGTCTATGTCTGGCTCTTTGTAAGATGATGGTTATATGGCTATTCCAAGTCAGCCTGGAGTCCAGGTGTAGGCCAAGATATCGGCAAAATTGTTGTTGGGGGATATGGACTTGATTCATGGTGATCACGGGGAGAGGAAGATTCCTTTTGTAAGTGAATTGTACGAGAGAGGATTTCGCTGGATTCATTTTTGTTCTCCATTGGTGACACCATGTGACTATATCATCCGCTAGACTTTGCAGTTCGTTCATTGAATCGTGAAAAATCCCAGTTGACAATAGCGCCACGTCATCCGCGAACTGAGCTGTTAGTACTCTATCAGACCTTGGAAGGTCGTGAGTAAAGAGGAGGTAGAGAATAGGGCCCAGAACGCTGCCTTGAGGTACCCCTGCTCTGATTGGTCGGATTTGTGATACAGACTGGCTAACTCTTACACTATAGGTTCGGTCACATAGGTAGGATTTTAGTAGCCTGTACATACTGTCCGAGAGGAGCTCTTTTAGCTTGGCCAGTAACCCTGGGATCCAGACCCTGTCAAAAGCCTTTTCTGTGTCTAGAAATAGTGCGTGGCAGACGGATTTGCTTTCGTAGGCTCCCAGAATATTAGTAACTACTCGGTGGAGTTGTTGAGCACACGAGTGAGAAGCTCTGAAGCCAAATTGAGTGTCCGGAATAACAGGTTCTAGGGTTTCAAGAAGATGCGGCAGTAGAAGGCGTTCGAAGATTTTTCCCAGCAGGGAGAGTAGGCTTATGGGCCTGTAACTGGCTGGATCACATTTTGGTTTTCCGGGCTTCGGTACCATTGTGATTATTGCGTATTTCCAGCTTGAAGGGACGTGCCCAAGTCGAAGTACGGCATTGTAGATTTGCGTAAGAAAGACAAGTGGTCTTCGCGACATCAGTTTTAACAGCGGTTGGGTAATAGAGTCGTATCCTGGGGCTTTCTTTGTATGGGAGCGATCTATTGCATTCTTGACTTGACCTGGAGAGAAGTAGCAGGAGAATGGAGACAATTGCAGCGGTTCTTCTAACTGTGACTCTACAAGAGAGTTGAAGTGGTCATCTTCAACAGGGTTTGGCTGAAATTGTTCCTCAAGGATGGTTGAAAATAATGCTGATTTTTCTTGAGCAGTACAATAGAAGACGTTGTTGACCTTCAGGGGAGGTATCCCATAGCATTCCTTAGTCAACTGCCGTGTTTTCTTCCACAGACTTCCATCATTTGGGCTCAGTGATGTGAGTTCGGTGATACGTGCAGCGTTGTGCTCCTCACGTAGGGCTTGCTTAAGGTCACGAGTTGCCCGATTATAATATGTCTTCTGGTTGGGATCCTTGGTGGTCTCCCACCTTTTCTTGCACATCTTCTTGATGTCGTGGAGTTGCCTAATTTTCCCAGAGAAAGAATGAATTCCATATCGTTTTTTGTTTTCACAAGATGTTGTACAGGCTGTAGTCGCTGCCGTCTGAATATTTCTAGTGAACGTGGCCACTGCTACGTCGATTTCTTGGGTGGTTTTCAGAGAGATTTCTAAGTCGGTTAGCTCGTCAAGAGTTTTTGAATACCGGCGCCAATCAAAGGGATGCTTAATGAGGGAGGTACGTTCGATATCCGGGGGGCAACCACTGATATCCATCATCACTGGTCTGTGATCTGAGGAGAGATCGGTTATCACTATAGGTTTTGAGCAGATATGGGAAGCACTCTTGGTAATAAAGAAGTCCAGCACATCAGGGGGACTGAGACCATTTGTAGGAAAGAATGTTGGTTCGGACGGAAATAGTGGATCTAGGGACAGTCTGCTTACCATTTCGTTCAAAATAACCCCTCTGGGGTTAGGTACATTAGAGTTCCAGCGTCGGTGCTTACTGTTAAAGTCTCCGCCCAGGATAAGACGGGTTCCCATTTCATGAAACAGACCAAGAAAATCAGCGTGTACTAGACGATATTTTGGGGCTGAATAGAAGGACCCAATTTGGTAGATATGATTGTGGAATTTCAATTTGATCCTAGCCACCTGCATATTGTCCTCGATGATAGAGGGAAGTTCATCATGGGGTATTTGCTTCTTTATTATTATAGCCGATCCACCTTGGCTCGTATTGCTAGGGTGATCCGCCCTATATATAACATAGTTTGGCACAAAAAACTTCCTTTGGTCAGCCAGTTTCGTCTCCGTAACTAGAGCGATATCCACGTTGTTGCTTATTAAGAAATGTGAAAACTCATTGTATTTGTTTCCTATACCTCCCGCATTCCAAGTGCCAATTTTGAGTAGTGGAGTTGGCTTGTTCATTTTTTGTGTTGAATCAACGTGGGCATGAGTTGGGTGAACATCTGGATGAGAGGAGTGAGTAGGTTTAGTAGAGAATCAAATTTTTGAATTAATTGGTGCATCATGTTGGTTGGGTCGTGGTCCAAGGTTTGTTGTTGACGGGCGACTGCTGCATACGATAAGTTGGTACGATTGTGCGAAGGACTGACGTTATTTGCGTTTTGTGGTGCGATTGGCCTAACAGTGCCTGACGAAACGGGAAGATCTACGGGAAATTGTCTGGAAGATGGAAATTTGCTTCTTTGGAGTTGCAGATGGGTTGGACAGCCTTTGTAGTTGGCAGTGTGATGTCCTCCACAATTTACGCAAACTGGTTGCGACAGTGCGTCTTTATTACAATTAGCCGTGGGGTGCACCCCATCGCATTTGACACATCTCGCTGGTTTATGGCAATAGTTCTTTGTATGATTATACTCTTGACAGTTCGTGCATTGAAGGACAGTTTTACGCGGCTCAGGAGGTTCCACCTTAATTACTGCTCCGTACAAGCGGTCGAGCTCATCAATCTTTTCACAGGTGGGCTTTTGTTTTATGTCCAGGAAAAACAATGGTAAGGGTGTCTTGGTCGCTGGATGATGAACTGGCAACATTTGGACTGGCTCAAAACCATGTCCCTTTAGTTCCTCCATCATTAGAGTAGTATCACAGGTATGATGTAGCCCTCTGATTACTACGCGTAGATTACGATCAGTTTTCATTTGATAGCTGTAATATTCTGCTTTATTTTCGTCTAGGTATTTAATAGCTGCCCGATAGCAGTCGACTGTATCGAAGATAAATTTGACCTTGTTGGTTCCAACAGTGACATATTTATAGTTGGTTAGTTTAAGTTGATTTATGCTAGTGAGAAGGACGTTGATATTACTTACATTGGTGATGAAGATAGGAGGCGGGCGATCGATAGACGGTTGATTAGCAGAATTGTTTACCTGTAGCTGGTCAACATTCATATCTTCGAGCGATTGTAATGGTGCAAATGGATTAGGAGAGAGAATGGTCTCAGTGCGGAGACGCTTTGAAGGAGCGCGTCCATCCGATGAGCCCGGCATCTCAGACGCGAACAATAAACAACAGTCGCAGGACCTTACGAGTGAGAGAGAGAAAGTAAATAGCTTGAAAAAGGATGGAAGTGAGATAAGAGAGCGGCTAGAAGTCAAGGTGTTATCTTGGCAACGGCCAGAAGGGAACTGCTGAAAACGAAACTGCTGAATACATCTTGAAAACGAAAAAAAGTTGACTTCATATCGACTCGAGGAGTTTATTTGAGTTCGAATGGACCTTCAACAAGAGCAATTGTCGACTCAAATACATCTTGAAAACGAAAAAAAATTGACTTCATATCGACTCGAGGTGTTCTTTTGAGTTCGATTGGACCTTCAACAAGAGCAATCGTCGACTCAAATCCATCTTGAAAACGAAAAAAAGTTGACTTCATATCGACTCGAGGTGTTCTTTTGAGTTCGAATGGACCTTCAACAAGAGCAATCGTCGACTCAAATACATCTTGAAAACGCGAAAAGTAGACTTCATATCGAATCGAGGGGTTAATTTGAATTCGAATGGACCTTCAAGAAGAGCAATTGTCAACTCAAATACATCGTAAAACTCGAAAAAAGTAGACTTCATATCGAATCGAGGGGTTAATTTGAATTCGAATGGACCTTCAAGAAGAGCAATTGTCAACTGAAATACATCGTAAAACTCGAAAAAAGTAGACTTCATATCGACTCGAGGTGTTCATTTGAATTCGAATGAACCTTCAGGAAGAGCAATTGTCAACTCATGTACATCGTTAAACTCGAAAAAAGTAGACAACATATCGACTCGAGGAGTTTATTTGAGTTCGAATGGACCTTCAACAAGAGCAATTGTCGACTCAAATACATCTTGAAAACGAAAAAAAGTTGACTTCATATCGACTCGAGGAGTTTATTTGAGTTCGAATGGAACTTCAACAAGAGCAATTGTCGACTCAAATACATCTTGAAAACGAAAAAAAGTTGACTTCATATCGACTCGAGGTGTTCTTTTGAGTTCGAATGGACCTTCAACAAGAGCAATCGTCGACTCAAATACACCTGGAAAACGAAAAAAAGTTGACTTCATATCGACTCGAGGTGTTCTTTTGAGTTCGAATGGACCTTCAACAAGAGCAATCGTCGACTCAAATACATTGTGAAAACGAAAAAAAGTTGACTTCATATCGACTCGAGGTGTTCTTTTGAGTTCGAATGGACCTTCAACAAGAGCAATTGTCGACTCAAATACATCTTGAAAACGAAAAAAAGTTGACTTCATATCGACTCGAGGTGTTCTTTTGAGTTCGAATGGACCTTCAACAAGAGCAATCGTCGACTCAAATACATCTTGAAAACGAAAAAAAGTTTACTTCATATCGACTCGAGGAGTTTATTTGAGTTCGAATGGACCTTCAACAAGAGCAATTGTTGACTCAAATACATCTTGAAAACGAAAAAAAGTTGACTTCATATCGACTCGAGGTGTTCTTTTGAGTTCGAATGGACCTTCAACAAGAGCAATTGTCGACTCAAATACATCGTGAAAACGAAAAAAAGTTGACTTCATATCGACTCGAGGTGTTCTTTTGAGTTCGAATGGACGTTCAACAAGAGCAATTGTCGACTCAAATACATCTTGAAAACGAAAAAAAGTTGACTTCATATCGACTCGAGGTGTTCTTTTGAGTTCGAATGGACCTTCAACAAGAGCAATTGTCGACTCCAATACTTCGTGAAAACGAAAAAAAGTTGACTTCATATCGACTCGAGGTGTTCTTTTGAGTTCGAATGGACCTTCAAGAAGAGCAATTGTCGACTCAAATACTTCGTGAAAACGAAAAAAAGTTGACTTCATATCGACTCGACGTGTTTGTTTGAGTTCGAATGGACCTTCAACAAGAGCAATCGTCGACTCAAATACATCTTGAAAACGAAAAAAAGTTGACTTCATATCGACTCGAGGAGTTTATTTGAGTTCGAATGGACCTTCAACAAGAGCAATTGTCGACTCAAATACATCTTGAAAACGAAAAAAAATTGACTTCATATCGACTCGAGGTGTTCTTTTGAGTTCGATTGGACCTTCAACAAGAGCAATCGTCGACTCAAATCCATCTTGAAAACGAAAAAAAGTTGACTTCATATCGACTCGAGGTGTTCTTTTGAGTTCGAATGGACCTTCAACAAGAGCAATCGTCGACTCAAATACATCTTGAAAACGAAAAAAAGTTGACTTCATATCGACTCGAGGAGTTTATTTGAGTTCGAATGGACCTTCAACAAGAGCAATTGTCGACTCAAATACATCTTGAAAACGAAAAAAAGTTGACTTCATATCGACTCGAGGTGTTCTTTTAAGTTCGAATGGACCTTCAAGAAGAGCAATTGTCGACTCAAATACTTCGTGAAAACGAAAAAAAGTTGACTTCATATCGACTCGACGTGTTTGTTTGAGTTCGAATGGACCTTCAACAAGAGCAATCGTCGACTCAAATACATCTTGAAAACGAAAAAAAGTTGACTTCATATCGACTCGAGGAGTTTATTTGAGTTCGAATGGACCTTCAACAAGAGCAATTGTCGACTCAAATACATCTTGAAAACGAAAAAAAGTTGACTTCATATCGACTCGAGGTGTTCTTTTGAGTTCGATTGGACCTTCAACAAGAGCAATCGTCGACTCAAATCCATCTTGAAAACGAAAAAAAGTTGACTTCATATCGACAGGAGGTGTTCTTTTGAGTTCGAATGGACCTTCAACAAGAGCAATCGTCGACTCAAATACATCTTGAAAACGAAAAAAAGTTGACTTCATATCGACTCGAGGAGTTTATTTGAGTTCGAATGGACCTTCAACAAGAGCAATCGTCGACTCAAATACATCTTGAAAACGAAAAAAAGTTGACTTCATATCGACTCGAGGTGTTCTTTTGAGTTCGAATGGACCTTCAACAAGAGCAATCGTCGGTTCAAATACATCTTGAAAACGAAAAAAAGTTGACTTCATATCGACTCGAGGTGTTCTTTTGAGTTCGAATGGACGTTCAACAAGAGCAATTGTCGACTCAAACACATCTTGAAATTTTCAAGTTGAAAACGAAAAAAAGTTGACTTCATATCGACTCGAGGTGTTCTTTTGAGTTCGAATGGACCTTCAACAAGAGCAATTGTCGACTCCAATACTTCGTGAAAACGAAAAAAAGTTGACTTCATATCGACAGGAGGTGTTCTTTTGAGTTCGAATGGACCTTCAACAAGAGCAACCGTCGACTCAAATACATCTTGAAAACGAAAAAAAGTTGACTTCATATCGACTCGAGGAGTTTATTTGAGATCGAATGGACTTTCAACAAGAGTAATTGTCGACTCAAATACATCTTGAAAACGAAAAAAAGTTGACTTCATATCGACTCGAGGAGTTCTTTTGAGTTCGAATGGACCTTCAGCAAGAGCAATTGTCGACTCAAATACATCTTGAAAACGGAAAAAATTGACTTCATATCGACTTGAGGAGTTTATTTGTGTTCGAATGGACCTTCAATAAGAGCAATTGTCGACTCAAATACATCTTGAAAACGAAAAAAAGTTGACTTCATATCGACTCGAGGTGTTCTTTTGAGTTCGAATGGACCTTCAACAAGAGCAATTGTCGACTCAAATACATCGTGAAAACGAAAAAAAGTTGACTTCATATCGACTCGAGGTGTTCTTTTGAGTTCGAATGGACCTTCAACAAGAGCAATCGTCGACTCAAATACATCTTAAAAACGAAAAAAAGTTGACTTCATATCGACTCGAGGAGTTTATTTGAGATCGAATGGACTTTCAACAAGAGTAATTGTCGACTCAAATACATCTTGAAAACGAAAAAAAGTTGACTTCATATCGACTCGAGGAGTTCTTTTGAGTTCGAATGGACCTTCAGCAAGAGCAATTGTCGACTCAAATACATCTTGAAAACGGAAAAAATTGACTTCATATCGACTTGAGGAGTTTATTTGTGTTCGAATGGACCTTCAATAAGAGCAATTGTCGACTCAAATACATCTTGAAAACGAAAAAAAGTTGACTTCATATCGACTCGAGGTGTTCTTTTGAGTTCGAATGGACCTTCAACAAGAGCAATTGTCGACTCAAATACATCGTGAAAACGAAAAAAAGTTGACTTCATATCGACTCGAGGTGTTCTTTTGAGTTCGAATGGACGTTCAACAAGAGCAATTGTCGACTCAAATACATCTTGAATACGAAAAAAAGTTGACTTCATATCGACTCGAGGTGTTCTTTTGAGTTCGAATGGACCTTCAACAAGAGCAATTGTCGAATCCAATACTTCGTGAAAACGAAAAAAAGTTGACTTCATATCGACTCGAGGTGTTCTTTTGAGTTCGAACGGACCTTCAACAAGAGCAATCGTCGACTCAAATACATTGTGAAAACGAAAAAAAGTTTACTTCATATCGACTTGAGGAGTTTATTTGAGTTCGAATGGACCTTCAACAAGAGCAATTGTCGACTCAAATACATCTTGAAAACGAAAAAAAGTTGACTTCATATCGACTCGAGGTGTTCTTTTGAGTTCGAATGGACGTTCAACAAGAGCAATTGTCGACTCAAACACATCTTGAAATTTTCAAGTTGAAAACGAAAAAAAGTTGACTTCATATCGACTCGAGGTGTTCTTTTGAGTTCGAATGGACCTTCAACAAGAGCAATTGTCGACTCAAATACATCGTGAAAACGAAAAAAAGTTGACTTCATATCGACTCGAGGTGTTCTTTTGAGTTCGAATGGACCTTCAACAAGAGCAATTGTCGACTCAAATACATCTTGAAAACGAAAAAAAGTTGACTTCATATCGACTCGAGGTGTTCTTTTGAGTTCGAATGGACGTTCAACAAGAGCAATTGTCGACTCAAACACATCTTGAAATTTTCAAGTTGAAAACGAAAAAAAGTTGACTTCATATCGACTCGAGGTGTTCTTTTGAGTTCGAATGGACCTTCAACAAGAGCAATTGTCGACTCCAATACTTCGTGAAAAAGAAAAAAAGTTGACTTCATATCGACAGGAGGTGTTCTATTGAGTTCGAATGGACCTTCAACAAGAGCAATCGTCGACTCAAATACATCTTGAAAACGAAAAAAAGTTGACTTCATATCGACTCGAGGAGTTTATTTGAGATCGAATGGACTTTCAACAAGAGTAATTGTCGACTCAAATACATCTTGAAAACGAAAAAAAGTTGACTTCATATCGACTCGAGGAGTTCTTTTGAGTTCGAATGGACCTTCAGCAAGAGCAATTGTCGACTCAAATACATCTTGAAAACGGAAAAAATTGACTTCATATCGACTTGAGGAGTTTATTTGTGTTCGAATGGACCTTCAATAAGAGCAATTGTCGACTCAAATACATCTTGAAAACGAAAAAAAGTTGACTTCATATCGACTCGAGGTGTTCTTTTGAGTTCGAATGGACCTTCAACAAGAGCAATTGTCGACTCAAATACATCGTGAAAACGAAAAAAAGTTGACTTCATATCGACTCGAGGTGTTCTTTTGAGTTCGAATGGACCTTCAACAAGAGCAATCGTCGACTCAAATACATCTTAAAAACGAAAAAAAGTTGACTTCATATCGACTCGAGGAGTTTATTTGAGATCGAATGGACTTTCAACAAGAGTAATTGTCGACTCAAATACATCTTGAAAACGAAAAAAAGTTGACTTCATATCGACTCGAGGAGTTCTTTTGAGTTCGAATGGACCTTCAGCAAGAGCAATTGTCGACTCAAATACATCTTGAAAACGGAAAAAATTGACTTCATATCGACTTGAGGAGTTTATTTGTGTTCGAATGGACCTTCAATAAGAGCAATTGTCGACTCAAATACATCTTGAAAACGAAAAAAAGTTGACTTCATATCGACTCGAGGTGTTCTTTTGAGTTCGAATGGACCTTCAACAAGAGCAATTGTCGACTCAAATACATCGTGAAAACGAAAAAAAGTTGACTTCATATCGACTCGAGGTGTTCTTTTGAGTTCGAATGGACGTTCAACAAGAGCAATTGTCGACTCAAATACATCTTGAATACGAAAAAAAGTTGACTTCATATCGACTCGAGGTGTTCTTTTGAGTTCGAATGGACCTTCAACAAGAGCAATTGTCGAATCCAATACTTCGTGAAAACGAAAAAAAGTTGACTTCATATCGACTCGAGGTGTTCTTTTGAGTTCGAACGGACCTTCAACAAGAGCAATCGTCGACTCAAATACATTGTGAAAACGAAAAAAAGTTTACTTCATATCGACTTGAGGAGTTTATTTGAGTTCGAATGGACCTTCAACAAGAGCAATTGTCGACTCAAATACATCTTGAAAACGAAAAAAAGTTGACTTCATATCGACTCGAGGTGTTCTTTTGAGTTCGAATGGACGTTCAACAAGAGCAATTGTCGACTCAAACACATCTTGAAATTTTCAAGTTGAAAACGAAAAAAAGTTGACTTCATATCGACTCGAGGTGTTCTTTTGAGTTCGAATGGACCTTCAACAAGAGCAATTGTCGACTCAAATACATCGTGAAAACGAAAAAAAGTTGACTTCATATCGACTCGAGGTGTTCTTTTGAGTTCGAATGGACCTTCAACAAGAGCAATTGTCGACTCAAATACATCTTGAAAACGAAAAAAAGTTGACTTCATATCGACTCGAGGTGTTCTTTTGAGTTCGAATGGACGTTCAACAAGAGCAATTGTCGACTCAAACACATCTTGAAATTTTCAAGTTGAAAACGAAAAAAAGTTGACTTCATATCGACTCGAGGTGTTCTTTTGAGTTCGAATGGACCTTCAACAAGAGCAATTGTCGACTCCAATACTTCGTGAAAAAGAAAAAAAGTTGACTTCATATCGACAGGAGGTGTTCTATTGAGTTCGAATGGACCTTCAACAAGAGCAATCGTCGACTCAAATACATCTTGAAAACGAAAAAAAGTTGACTTCATATCGACTCGAGGAGTTTATTTGAGATCGAATGGACTTTCAACAAGAGTGATTGTCGACTCAAATACATCTTGAAAACGAAAAAAAGTTGACTTCATATCGACTCGAGGAGTTCTTTTGAGTTCGAATGGACCTTCAGCAAGAGCAATTGTCGACTCAAATACATCTTGAAAACGGAAAAAATTGACTTCATATCGACTTGAGGAGTTTATTTGAGTTCGAATGGACCTTCAACAAGAGCAATTGTCGACTCAAATACATCTTGAAAACGAAAAAAAGTTGACTTCATATCGACTCGAGGTGTTCTTTTGAGTTCGAATGGACCTTCAACAAGAGCAATTGTCGACTCAAATACATCGTGAAAACGAAAAAACGTTGACTTCATATCGACTCGAGGTGTTCTTTTGAGTTCGAATGGACGTTCAACAAGAGCAATTGTCGACTCAAATACATCTTGAATACGAAAAAAAGTTGACTTCATATCGACTCGAGGTGTTCTTTTGAGTTCGAATGGACCTTCAACAAGAGCAATTGTCGAATCCAATACTTCGTGAAAACGAAAAAAAGTTGACTTCATATCGACTCGAGGAGTTTATTTGAGTTCGAATGGACCTTCAACAAGAGCAATCGTCGACTCAAATACATCTTGAAAACGAAAAAAAATTGACTTCATATCGACTCGAGGTGTTCTTTTGAGTTCGAATGGACCTTCAACAAGAGCAATCGTCGACTCAAATACATTGTGAAAACGAAAAAAAGGTTTACTTCATATCGACTTGAGGAGATTATTTGAGTTCGAATGGACCTTCAACAAGAGCAATTGTCGACTCAAATACATCTTGAAAACGAAAAAAAGTTGACTTCATATCGACTCGAGGAGTTTATTTGAGTTCGAATGGAACTTCAACAAGAGCAATTGTCGACTCAAATACATCTTGAAATTTTCAAGTTGAAAACGAAAAAAAGTTGACTTCATATCGACTTGAGGTGTTCTTTTGAGTTCGAATGGACCTTCAACAAGAGCAATTGTCGACTCGAATACATCTTGAAAACGAAAAAAAGTTGACTTCATATCGACTCGAGGAGTTCTTTTGAGTTCGAATGGACCTTCAGCAAGAGCAATTGTCGACTCAAATACATTTTGAAAACGAAAAAAAGTTGACTTCATATCGACTCGAGGTGTTCTTTTGAGTTCGAATGGGCTTCAACAAGAGCAATTGTCGACTCAAATACATCTTGAAATCGAAAAAAAGTTGACTTCATATCGACTCGAGGTGTTCTTTTGAGTTCGAATGGCCCTTCAACAAGAGCTATTGTCGACTCAAATACATCTTGAAAACGAATAAAAGTTGACTTCATATCGACCCGAGGTGTTCTTTTGAGTTCGAATGGACCTTCAACAAGACCAATCGTCGACTCAAATACATCTTGCAAACGAAAAGAAGTTGACTCATATCGACTCGAGGAGTTTATTTGAATTCGAATGGACCTTCAACAAGAGCAATTGTCGACTCAAATACATCGTGAAAACGAAAAAAAATTGAATTCATATCGACTCGAGGTGTTTATTTGAGATCGAATGGACCTTCCACAAGAGCGATTGTCGACTCAAATACATCGTGAAAACGAAAAAAAGGTTGACTTCATATCGACAGGAGGTGTTCTTTTGAGTTCGAATGGACCTTCAACAAGAGCAATCGTCGACTCAAATACATCTTGAAAACGAAAAAAAGTTGACTTCATATCGACTGGAGGAGTTTATTTGAGATCGAATGGACTTTCAACAAGAGTAATTGTCGACTCAAATACATCTTGAAAACGAAAAAAAGTTGACTTCATATCGACTCGAGGAGTTCTTTTGAGTTCGAATGGACCTTCAGCAAGAGCAATTGTCGACTCAAATACATCTTGAAAACGGAAAAAATTGACTTCATATCGACTTGAGGAGTTTATTTGAGTTCGAATGGACCTTCAACAAGAGCAATTGTCGACTCAAATACATCTTGAAAACGAAAAAAAGTTGACTTCATATCGACTCGAGGTGTTCTTTTGAGTTCGAATGGACCTTCAACAAGAGCAATCGTCGACTCAAATACATTGTGAAAACGAAAAAAAGTTTACTTCATATCGACTTGAGGAGTTTATTTGAGTTCGAATGGACCTTCAACAAGAGCAATTGTCGACTCAAATACATCTTGAAAACGAAAAAAAGTTGACTTCATATCGACTCGAGGTGTTCTTTTGAGTTCGAATGGACGTTCAACAAGAGCAATTGTCGATTCAAACACATCTTGAAATTTTCAAGTTGAAAACGAAAAAAAGTTGACTTCATATCGACTCGAGGTGTTCTTTTGAGTTCGAATGGACCTTCAACAAGAGCAATTGTCGACTCAAATACATCGTGAAAACGAAAAAAAGTTGACTTCATATCGACTCGAGGTGTTCTTTTGAGTTCGAATGGACCTTCAACAAGAGCAATTGTCGACTCAAATACATCCTGAAAACGAAATAAAGTTGACTTCATATCGACTCGAGGTGTTTATTTGAGTTCGAATGGACCTTCAAAAAGAGCGACTGTCGACTCAAATACATCGGGAAAACGAAAAAAAGTTGACTTTATATCAACTCGAGGTGTTCTTTTGAGTTTGAATGGACCTTCAATAAGAGTAATTGTCGACTCAAATACATCTTGAAAACGAAAAAAAGTTGACTTCATATCGACTCGAGGTGTTTATTTGAGTTCAAATGGACCTTCAAGAAGAGCGATTGTCGACTCGAATACATCTTGAAAACGAAAAAAAGTTGACTTCATATCGACTCGAGGAGTTCTTTTGAGTTCGAATGGACCTTCAGCAAGAGCAATTGTCGACTCAAATACATCTTGAAAACGGAAAAAATTGACTTCATATCGACTTGAGGAGTTTATTTGAGTTCGAATGGACCTTCAACAAGAGCAATTGTCGACTCAAATACATCTTGAAAACGAAAAAAAGTTGACTTCATATCGACTCGAGGTGTTCTTTTGAGTTCGAATGGACCTTCAACAAGAGCAATCGTCGACTCAAATACATTGTGAAAACGAAAAAAAGTTTACTTCATATCGACTTGAGGAGTTTATTTGAGTTCGAATGGACCTTCAACAAGAGCAATTGTCGACTCAAATACATCTTGAAAACGAAAAAAAGTTGACTTCATATCGACTCGAGGTGTTCTTTTGAGTTCGAATGGACGTTCAACAAGAGCAATTGTCGATTCAAACACATCTTGAAATTTTCAAGTTGAAAACGAAAAAAAGTTGACTTCATATCGACTCGAGGTGTTCTTTTGAGTTCGAATGGACCTTCAACAAGAGCAATTGTCGACTCAAATACATCGTGAAAACGAAAAAAAGTTGACTTCATATCGACTCGAGGTGTTCTTTTGAGTTCGAATGGACCTTCAACAAGAGCAATTGTCGACTCAAATACATCCTGAAAACGAAATAAAGTTGACTTCATATCGACTCGAGGTGTTTATTTGAGTTCGAATGGACCTTCAAAAAGAGCGACTGTCGACTCAAATACATCGGGAAAACGAAAAAAAGTTGACTTTATATCAACTCGAGGTGTTCTTTTGAGTTTGAATGGACCTTCAACAAGAGTAATTGTCGACTCAAATACATCTTGAAAACGAAAAAAAGTTGACTTCATATCGACTCGAGGTGTTTATTTGAGTTCGAATGGACCTTCAAGAAGAGCGATTGTCGACTCGAATACATCGTGAAAACGAAAAAAAGTTGACTTCATATCGACTCGAGGTGTTCTTTTGAGTTCGAATGGACCTTCAACAAGAGCAATTGTCGACTGAAATACATCTTGAAAACGAAAAAAAGTTGACTTCATATCGACTAGAGGTTGTGTTTTGAGTTCGAATGGACCTTCAACAAGAGCTATTGTCGACTCAAATACATCTTGAAAACGAATAAAAGTTGACTTCATATCGACCCGAGGTGTTCTTTTGAGTTCGAATGGACCTTCAACAAGACCAATCGTCGACTCAAATACATCTTGCAAACGAAAAAAAGTTTACTCATATCGACTCGAGGAGTTTATTTGAATTCGAATGGACCTTCAACAAGAGCAATTGTCGACTCAAATACATCGTGAAAACGAAAAAAAAGTTGACTTCATATCGACTCGAGGTGTTTATTTGAGATCGAATGGACCTTCAACAAGAGCAATTGTCGACTCAAATACATCCTGAAAACGAAATAAAGTTGACTTCATATCGACTCGAGGTGTTTATTTGAGTTCGAATGGACCTTCAAAAAGAGCGATTGTCGACTCAAATACATCGGGAAAACGAAAAAAAGTTGACTTTATATCAACTCGAGGTGTTCTTTTGAGTTCGAATGGACCTTCAACAAGGCCAATCGTCGACTCAAATACATCTTGAAAACGAAAAAAAGTTGACTTCATATCGACTCGAGGTATTTATTTGAGTTCGAATGGACCTTCAAGAAGAGCGATTGTCGACTCAAATACATCGTGAAAACGAAAAAAAGTTGACTTTATATCAACTCGAGGTTTTCTTTTGAGTTCGAATGGAACTTCAACAAGAGCAATCGTCGACTCAAATACATCGTGAAAACGAAAAAAAAATTGACTTCATATCGACTCGAGGTGTTTATTTGAGTTCGAATGGACCTTCAACTAGAGCAATTGTCGACTCAAATACATCTTGAAAACGAAAAAAGTTGACTTCATATCGACTCGAGGTGTTTATTTGAGTTCGATTGGACCTTCAACAAGAGCGATTGTCGACTCAAATACATCGTGAAAACGAAAAAAAAGTTGACTTCATATCGACTCGAGGTGTTTATTTGAGATCGAATGGACCTTCAACAAGAGCAATTGTCGACTCAAATACATCGTGAAAACGAAATAAAGTTGACTTCATATCGACTCGAGGTGTTTATTTGAGTTCGAATGGACCTTCAAAAAGAGCGATTGTCGACTCAAATACATCGGGAAAACGAAAAAAAGTTGACTTTATATCAACTCGAGGTGTTCTTTTGAGTTCGAATGGACCTTCAACAAGAGTAATTGTCGACTCAAATACATCTTGAAAACGAAAAAAAGTTGACTTCATATCGACCCGAGGTGTTCTTTTGAGTTCGAATGGACCTTCAACAAGGCCAATCGTCGACTCAAATACATCTTGAAAACGAAAAAAAGTTGACTTTATATCAACTCGAGGTTTTCTTTTGAGTTCGAATGGAACTTCAACATGAGCAATTGTCGACTCAAATACATCGTGAAAACGAAAAAAAGTTGACTCCATATCGACTCGAGGTGTTTATTTGAGATCGAATGGACCTTCAACAAGAGCAATTGTCGACTCAAATACATCGTGAAAACGAAATAAAGTTGACTTCATATCGACTCGAGGTGTTTATTTGAGTTCGAATGGACCTTCAAAAAGAGCGATTGTCGACTCAAATACATCGGGAAAACGAAAAAAAGTTGACTTTATATCAACTCGAGGTGTTCTTTTGAGTTCGAATGGACCTTCAACAAGAGTAATTGTCGACTCAAATACATCTTGAAAACGAAAAAAAGTTGACTTCATATCGACCCGAGGTGTTCTTTTGAGTTCGAATGGACCTTCAACAAGGCCAATCGTCGACTCAAATACATCTTGAAAACGAAAAAAAGTTGACTTTATATCAACTCGAGGTTTTCTTTTGAGTTCGAATGGAACTTCAACATGAGCAATTGTCGACTCAAATACATCGTGAAAACGAAAAAAAATTGACTTCATATCGACTCGTGGTGTTTATTTGAGTTCGAATGGACCTTCAACTAGAGCAATTGTCGACTCAAATACATCTTGAAAACGAAAAAAGTTGACTTCATATCGACTCGAGGTGTTTATTTGAGTTCGATTGGACCTTCAACAAGAGCGATTGTCGACTCAAATACATCGTGAAAACGAAAAAAAAGTTGACTTCATATCGACTCGAGGTGTTTATTTGAGATCGAATGGACCTTCAACAAGAGCAATTGTCGACTCAAATACATCGTGAAAACGAAATAAAGTTGACTTCATATCGACTCGAGGTGTTTATTTGAGTTCGAATGGACCTTCAAAAAGAGCGATTGTCGACTCAATGACTTCGTGAAAACGAAAAAAAGTTGACTTTATATCAACTCGAGGTGTTCTTTTGAGTTCGAATGGACCTTCAACAAGAGTAATTGTCGACTCAAGTACATCTTGAAAACGAAAAAAAGTTGACTTCATATCGACTCGAGGTGTTCTTTTGAGTTCGAATGGACCTTCAACAAGAGCAATTGTCGACTCAAATACATCGTCAATACGAAAAAAAGTTGACTTCATATCGACTCGAGGTGTTTATTTGAGTTCGAATGGACCTTCAACAAGAGCGATTGTCGACTCAAATACATCGTGAAAACGTAAAAAAGTAGACTTCATATCGACTCGAGGTGTTTATTTGAGTTCAAATGGACCTTCAAGAAGAGCAATTGTCGACTCAAATACTTCGTGAAAACGAAAAAAAGTTGACTTCATATCGACCCGACGTTTCTATTTGACTTCGAATGGACCTTCAAGAAAAGCAATTTTCGACTCAAATACTTCGTGAAAACGAAAAAAAGTTGACTTCATATCGACTCGAGGTGTTTATTTGAGTTCGATTGGACCTTCAACAAGAGCGATTGTCGACTCAAATACATCTTGAAAACGAAAAAAAGTTCACTTCATATCGGCACGAGGTGTTCTTTTGAGTTCTAGAAAAAAATCAGGACGTGATGGCTCAATTCTGGTCGCGGATTCGTGCTCAGCAGGCCAAAATACTACGGATATGACAAATCGAATCAAAAGTATACGCCACGTTTTGTACAGATTTAAAGGCGGATGTTTCACAAACCTTCCCAGATAAATTCTGCGTCAATTGGTACCAGCCGCCACTATAAAATTCAGCCATTCTCATATGAGGATGAGACAAACAAAAAGACACAGATTATTACACGTTGATTTAGTAGTATTTCATTCATAGTGTTCCAGCGGATAGACAGATTTAATAGATAGATAGATGCTAATAACAAATATTGTTATGCCTAATAACAATTATTGTTATGCTTCATTTTGGTTTATTATCTTCGATAATGAACCATCGGAATCGCCCAAAGAACATTTTTTTTAATAATTTAATAATATTATTCATTAATTCGATATTTGAAAACCATGTGATGATTTAATCAGCTGGGCCAGTTTGAAAATGGACCCGACAGGCTGCCTTGCGATTCACTCTCAAGTTGTAGATTTTCGATCTGCTCCAACTTTGAGCCCTCATTCTGAACGAACGGCTGGTCGTACAATGCTGTGGATGGTCTTAAAAAATTCCCTTTGCCCCCCCCCCCCAACCGCTCCTGGTACTTCCCCATTACCACCAATGGATACCCTGTATATTCAGTTCTAAACGAACGAGACATGTCCATTTTAGGCACACTTTTACTAGTTGACACGTCCGAGTTATCTGAGGTTGAGACCTCCACCCTCGCAGCCTCGATCTCTGATTGTCTGTCTCTAAATGAGGAAGACTACGTTTGTTAGCTCGTGGAAGGGCGAAACGGAACCTTCCTCTACGCCCCTGCAGGGGGATGAAGTGGGATGAGATGTCTCAACATCAACTCTCCCTTTCAAATCCTCGGGTTTAGTCTGTGTTGTGACTGCCGCGGCTCAACTCCTACACTGAACGACACCATGGACTGGATACATATCGTAATATGTAAGTTTGTTATTATTCGTTATTATAATTTATAATAATTTGTAATTTTTTTGTTATTATAATAAACTTCAATTACACCGGACACTTCAGTCTTGGACCTACCTGTTTGACCCACACGGATTTGAGAACCATTTTGTTAAAAGGCCACGTAAATTCCACTTTATACACAATTATGCTTTATTATTTTCAATAATGAACTGACCCAGGAAAAAATGGTCAACCCCCACGAAATTTGATATTTACGTTTCAAGATATCGTCGGTCCCACTGCAACAGTGGCTAACTGATTTGCACCAACTTTTCAGGAGGAGCGAAAAACTGGGATTCAATGGTTCATTTGTTTTATTAAATTTGGATGATGAGCTAGAGTTTCATCTGTAATTAAACCATTGAAAACCAGGTGTGCAGTTTGAATCGCCTCTTCCCTAATGTGGAAAGTGTCAACCCCTAATTTGCACCAGTCCCAATGAACCCAGGGTTGTTCAAGGTGTCAATTTCACAGTTCTCCCAAAGACGTAGAACTTCACCTTTTTGAAGTTGACTTTTTCAAAGTACTCCAAAAGACGTAGAACTTCACCTTTTTGAAGTTGACTTTTTCAAAGTGCTGCGTCTGTTGTGGGAAGGCGCTCTAGAGTTCCCCAATAATTAATTATTCTCAGAGAAATAAAGAATAAGAAGTTTAAAGGGATGATGAATAAGTATAATGACTGTATTGTGGTACCAATTTTTTTAGAACAGCTATGTTATAATTTATCTGCCATGTTCATATTAAATACTAAATAAGTAAATAAAAATAAAAGAACAAAAAGAAAATTGTGCAATTTTTCAATGTCAATAAATACTTATAAGACAAGACAATTTTGAAATGAACAATAAAGTGGATTCAATGTGGTGATGAATCGGCTCACAACCGAATAACTCCATTCAACATACGTTCTGCTGGGAAAATTGTGTTATTATGGGAGAAGGATAATATACTATTACTATATTATAGTGATCTATATTAGTATACGGAAAATAACCAGGGTTTTTTAGGCAAATAATAATTGCCAGGGTTTTTATTTTACTTTTTAAATATTTGTTTAACGCGTATTTATAATGTCTTTGCCTGACGATAAACGGTGAGTGAAGCGTAATTTCCGAGAGACTTTTTTTCTTTTTTTTTGCAATGATTTTTCATTTATCTATTTTCTTATTATTACCTATTTTTTATTTATGTATTTCGAGATTTTTTTTTTTTTTTGATATGCAGGGAGGATTGTAAAGCTGCATTTTATGATCCAGGGAAGGTGGTAGAGAGGGCCACTAGGCCCTAACCTTCCCCGGTGGTTTAATAAAGATTTCAATCAATCAATTTCCTATACAGAAATATAATTTTATCTGTAGTAGTAGTATTTATTTATTATTTGTAGTGGTGCAAAAATAATATAATAGTAAATACTAAATATAATAGTAAACAATATAAATACTATTTTCCACCGAATTGTGTGCATCTATTCTCTACAGAATGTTTGTAGATGACTTCGGTCGAATACCTACTACAATATTATAAACTTAATTTTCAAAAGTTAAGAAGTACAATGGTTTTGGTTTTTCTGGTCCATAAATCATAAATTAATTCATTTTCAATAGTAAGGTACTGACTACATGACTAGTTCTGAGTATTCTGACCCAAGTTATCTAGAACTGCTGATGGTTACACAAATCAGTTATAATATTTCTCTGGTTCTAAAACATAATGATCATCGTGTTTACTCGTGTACACACACGTGGAATCACACTTCTGAACACAGAAATTATGGTAATATTATCTAAATCTACATCAAACGAAAGGATTAATTTTTTTCGTTTCGAAATTCAGACAAACCCAGTTACGAGGGTGCCAAAAACGTACAAAGACTTTCTCGGGTTTCGTCGATATGTGCAAGGAAAAGTCGCTAACGCAGTGTGTGATCTCCGTCGAGTAGAATTTTCGCTAATTGGCGCATCTGTTGAGGAGTGAGATGCTGCCTGCAAGTGAGGATGAATCAAATCCGGGTGTTCTTCGCTCCTGCCTTCCCATTTTCAAACGTAGATTTTCCCCTTGAAAATCCATCTCTTTTGTAACTTTATAAGGTTTCTCTTCTTCTGCACTGAATACAGATGAACGGCCAACTTTCTGTAGCTGCTTACCCATTAGGTATCTTTGAATTGATGACATAGGCACGTTGAAATCTGCTCTGCCTTGCGCAAACTCCATCCTTTTTGTACTGCATTGGACAAATCATTTCCTAGGAGCCTTAAATCTTCAGGTCAACACAATATATGTGCGTCAGACCTTAGTAATTCACAATGATAACTTATAATAATAATAATAATAATAATAATAAAAACATTTATTGTACAAAGGCCGATTGGCCCACCTACCAATTTCCGTGGATTTTGTAAAAAATCACATCCACCGTCCAAAACGCTGTCCTGCTACTCGAAAACCACTCAAAACGAAATATCAACACCATGCTGACGGGAAAACCTGCCCCTGAGGTAACAACAAAAGGCTACAGTGTTGCGAACATAAGATTACGTTTATAGCAGTGCTGATTTTTCGTTCTATCACTTCATCATACCTAACTGTAACACGTAAGGTATTTAAATTTTATGTTGAATAAAATCCATCCATGTTTTTTATTAATTGTCCATATTCCCTAAAAATGTCACCCGGGGGTTGTGGGGGGGGGGGGGGGGGCAGAGGTTTTATACTGGGAAAAGCTGACTGATAGGATTTTAGTATTTCATCATCCTTCGCCGTTTCAAAATCACTCAATAAATGTTCAAAAAGATTGGAATTGCGAGGAGAAATCACAGTTTGTTAATAGGAGGCAAAAACTCCCTCAAACCTTTGTGACTCGCGAATATTTTTCGTTCAAACAGGACATGCACTGATTTCTTTGTCCTGGTTGCCGTCATTATCCGATCGTGTGAGACCCGCGGATTTCATTCGTATCGAAACATTATCGAGTTCGCGTAGCGTCAAACGCATCGGTGGATAGTGGCAAAATGATTCAACTTTCTTGCCGATTTGAACAAAGGACGGTAAAAGGAAGATGGAGCAAACCGACAATGTTGTCACGAGAAGGATCTTCGGGTTCTTTTGTTTTGCGAGCGTCTTGCAACTAGTATGAGGAAACTGTCGCCGCAGGCGATGATGGTCGACCCCATTATGTGGATTTGGGACTGTTAAGTAGGTAAAATCCGTAAATTCTTAACAATTTAATGACCTATTACAGGTCACTTCAGTGGGTACGCACTATGAATGGTACGGTACTTTCTATTGAGTAGAACAGATTAAATCTCAAATTTTGAGATGAACAGAACAGAAATCCACAATCATGAGCAAATTTTCGAAGAAATAACTGGTTAAATGTCTCCATTTATTGGTTTTGTAACAAATTTAGTCTTCATTTTATGGCCGAGTAACACCTCTATTAGGTAATAGATTTTCAACGCTGAAGACGATAGTGAAGTCAGAATTGCGATATCTCATTCCGTTATCATATTATGAGAGCAGATGAACCGTGAAGAACATCTCAAGTAACAACCCCGTTTCTTCATCTTCAAAGTGCTCCAGTTTGACCACGGAATAAGATATCGCAATTCTGTGGCAAAAAAAAACCCTTTTAAATGAGATGTCCCTCGTCAGACTGTTTTATTTTTGGAATTTATGGGTAATTTTCCCCTTTAAAACTCCCTAAAACCTCCCTTGGAGGAAACCTACCAAGTGGCCTGATTCTGCCAATCTACGAACTTACCATTTCGATTACGAAGAAAGATTTTTTGTGCAAATTTGAACTTTTTATCGAGAGTTATCGTCTGGAATGAGATATACATAAATTGTATGAGGCAGTGAATTCAGGATGGTCTGGAACGGATTTTGGTATGCAATTTTCTGATATCGTCCAAAGAAAAAAACTGCAAATTCTTTGGTTTAAGTATCACAGAATCCCCGGATATTTTCTAAATGTTCTAACAGCGTCGTTAGTCTATTTTGACGAACTGAAAATAGGGTGCTAAAATAGGCACTACTAATACGGTGCTAGTAGAATAATCAACATGTACATTCGAATAATAATCTGAATGAGGAGATAATTATTAACGTTAACCGATAGGCAATAAAATCTTGATAATTGCACTATATTTGTAGTACCATAATACACATATTATAGTATTTAATACTATAGTTTGATTTTGAAACAAACATTTAAGCAAATATTACTCATGGGAAAAATAACTTTTATATTTCAACATAACTTTTATATCAACATATTATGTTGATATAGACCAGGGGTCTCCAAACTTTCCAGCCTTAGGGCCATACTGATTACTCCAGTAAGTTCCGAGGGCCAAAACCATATTATCATTGTTGCCGGTGGGCCAATGTTATGAGTAGTTAGCCCATGACCATATCAATGTAGATGTCATATTAATAATTATTCAACATAAAATTAGAATACTTCAGTAAACTAAATTTAATTTGCTATTAAAAAAAAAAAAATATGTTCTCTAAAAGGAGTTTTCAAGTATGCTAGCTCTCCGCGGGCCGGACAAAATCTGTCCGCGGGCCGGATGTAGCCCTCGGGCCGTAGTTTGGAGACCCCTGATATAGACCATTGAATCTGGAATCAATACTCTCTTGGTACGTAATCTGTAATCACCAATATATTCCAGATTACCAATAGTACAGACTATGGTACTATCCTCCAATTAACTGAATTGCTGCTGATTGCTGATTAACTGACTAGATTTGCTCCAAATTATATAATAAATTATTATGTATTGTTGTAGGGGACCCGATTTACGTTGCCGGGGTCGGGCTTACAATAATTGTGTACAATTATTGTATACGAGACCCGATCTATATATTTTTTGGAGAAACGGGACCCGATTTAAGGTCCCCGGTAGAGTTCACGTTGGATACGGGTGGGAGTTGTCAATCCGGTGTCAGTTTACACGTAGAGTAGGGTGGCGGTTTACATGTCGAGGAGGGGTGGCAGTTGTCAATCCGGTGTCACTTGACACGTCGAGTAGGGTGGCAGTTTACACGTCGAGTAGGGTGGCAGTTGTCAATCCGGAGGCAGTTTACACGTCGAGTAGGGTGGCGGTTGTCAATCCTGTGGCAGTTTACACGTCGAGTAGGGGTGGCAAGTGTTCTATCCGGTGGCAGTTTACACTCATTCATGGTTTAGAAGCCGCTCAATATCAAGTTATTTACAAGCATGTTTTATTGGTTTATGATCTTCGATATTGAACCAAAGAATCGACCAAAGAAAAAAATTTCTTAACCCCCCCCCCCCCTCAAAATTTGTTGGTTTACGTTTCAAGATACGTAGATTCAGAAAATCGAATTTAAAAAAATCCGTCCGTCCGCCGTACGGTGCGCCGTCCGCCGTTCGTGGCACTTTGCCCAGTTACCGTTGTGCTAAAATTACGAAATTTTGACATTTTATGTCTTTGCTATGGCACACAAACAAAAAAATCGTCACGAAAATTGTTGACGAAAAGTAACTTCCTCATTTTCCAACCCATGAAAATCGTTCACCACTCGTTGGAAAGCCCTCAATTTATCGAATATTTCCATGCCCTGCACACGACCGTGGATGTACGGAAAGCTGAGTTAAACAGAAGACAATGTAGAAGACAATGATACTACAACCGAAACAGTTGTAGTATCACAACATGTGTGTTTAATGTACCATGGTTTATTAGGGTGTATATATAGGAATGCTACGTGAAATTGTAGTTGGGTGTTAGAGGTGTTTTCGAGTTCATTTTGAAGTGAATTTTGAAAGTAAACCTTAATTCACAGGATAACCGAAACAGTTGTAGTATCACAACATGTGTGTTTAATGTACCATGGTTTATTAGGGTGTATATATAGGAATGCTACGTGAAATTGTAGTTGGGTGTTTTATGACTTTCCCTTAATGTGCGGCCACTGACACAGCGGAGTGGACTTCGGCCGAACTTACTCCTATGCCACCAGTCTCTGGGGAATCTCCGAAAAACACATCATAACATTAACAATCCGGGGGTCTGGGGGTGTCCCCCAGATTTCATTTCTTCGCTATGATCCTTCTCAAAAGTCCCCAGGTAATGGGGGAGGAAATGGGGGGGGGGTGATGGTGGTGGGGACTAAAGACATAAAATGTCCCAATGTGTTGCAGTCTGCAACTTGCAGACTCGTATACAAGCGTTTTCACCTAGGTACAACCAAGCCGTTGCTAGGGAAATGAAACTTCTGTAGTTTTCATCGGACGAAAATCGTTCTCCATTCGATCGAAAGCTCTCGAATTTTTTTACAGGTTCGGACCAGCCCCACAATGATCCTCGAAGCTTTTCATAATCCTAGGTCAAGGGGAAGGGGCTCAAAACAAATTTTGAAATTGTGAAAAGTTTTAGTTCAGATTTAGATTGAGTTTATTTTTTTAGAATTTTTTGAGACCATCCGCAGCTTTGTGCGACCAGCTGTTCGTTCACAATGAGGGCTCAAAGTTGGAGCAGATCGAAAGCCGTCAACATGAGAGTGAATCAGGAGGCAAATTGACGGGTCAATTTTCATACTAGCTCAGCTGATTCGAACAGAACTTGATTTTCAAATGTAGAGTTAATAAATAATAATAATAATTAATAAAATAAACCATAAATTATTGATAACCAACAATAATAATAATTATTATTATCAATAATGCACACTACCTACTTGATAATAATTATTAGATCTAGACAGTAGGGCACTGGTAAACCATGTTCCTAGAAAACCTTGAATTGGCAATGGAAGACCTCGAAGAAAAACATAAATTTTATTAGGAAAAAATTTGCCTTAGACTCGAAAAAAGTATAACAGAAAATTTCAATTGAGATCGAGCAGAAACAAAAACATTAATATCACATATTAGTTCCTCCGCCCCCATTTCTACCAACACCCTCCCTCGATGCAATCCCCCCCCCCTTTCTGCATCATCACCCGCTGTCCTCTACCTCAACCACCACCTCCCACTCACAGCCACAATTTCAATTGTGTTATTGGAGTCGGCCGATGAGTGATAACACATTTATAGCCCCCGCCCCCTTTTCCACCAACCTCCTCCATCTGTGCAACCCCCCCTCCACCTTTCTGCATCATCACCCGCTGTCCTCTACCTCAACCACCACCTCCCACTCACAGCCACAATTTCAATTGTGTTATTGGAGTCGGCCGATGAGTGATAACACATTTATATCCCCCGCCCCCTTTTCCACCAACCTCCTCCATCTGTGCGACCCCCCCCCCCTTTAAAGGTCCTCCCTGCTGTCCCTTTCCTCAACCACCTCCCACTCACAGCCACGATTTCAATTGTGTTATTGGAGTCAGCCGATGAATGATATCACATTAAATGTGTTATATAAATTGTATACTCTCCGCCCATATTACACCAACCTCCTCCATCTGTACAACCCCCCACCATCCACTTGGTTTCAGATATCGAGCATAATTAATAATACTTATTAACCGTTATAAAAAAAGTATTACTAACTAACAATAAATAATAATCATTTTCACTCTTACTTGACAAAATTGTTAATAATTAATGATATTCATAATAATAATTGATATATCATTCAGTTATTTGGACAGAAGGGTGATCTGCACACAGATAATAATAAACCGTTGTGTCAAGAATTTCCAGAGTTTTAGATAATTCAGTCACACTTAGCTTTCAGGTCTAAGTAGTCTACTTAGACTGATCTCGTAAAAATTACATAGAAATGTGTGGAAGGAAGAAAAACAAGAGTATTTGAAAAAATCGTCTATTTCCACTGAAATATGAGTACACTGTTAGACCGGTTTCGGCAATTAAACCATCGTCAGTAACAAAAACAATACGAAACCGGTCTAACAGTGTAAGTACTCATATTTCAGTGGAAATAGACGATTTTTTCAAATACTCTTGTTTTTCTTAACACGGGTTTCGATTTCGTCGCGAGTGATTTAGTTCGTGTGGAAGGAGGTTAAATTTTGATGCAGTCTCCACTTGAAGTGGAATCTCAATTCTATGTTAACGACAAATACTGCTTAATGAAAAATAACAAGCGGTGGAAAAGTAGAAGTGGAACTGATTTAGGCTGGTGTTGAACTAGACGTCTGGAGGTTACACTGACGTCACTGCTTTCCTTGCGTAGCCTCGCACCGTGACGGAATACACGCAGAAGTTATATAAACTCATATCTGAATTCACGATTTTCGCAATTCACACTCCATCTACACGTCCGCTTCCATTTTAACGTCAGAGTGAAAACCTTCAGTTCTCTATTCTGTTTACACCGATGTCTCTCAGAGCGGAGAAGGGTTTCAAACCGCAAAGAGGGGAAAAAAAGGTGAAAAATGAAAGTTGTCGCAAAGCTATTAAAACGCGAAAAAAGTCCATCTTGCCGGGATATACCGGTACTGCCGAGTCCCTCGTTTCGTGAAATTGTTCAGAAAACGAGACAAGAGTGAGTGGTTGGACTTTAAGGCAGCCCGTGGTGGATTTTACTCGTACAATTCCCTGACGTCATCATTTTTTTAACGCCTAATCGACTTTTTACGGACAATATTCTCTCGACTGATGGCTCCATCAAGCTTGGCTGCCATTACCTTCTAGTTTCGAGCCTTTTTTCAAAAACAATCTACTCTGCAGGTTAAGTTTTTTCCAGATTTTTTTTTAAATTTGACTTAGTACTAAGTCAAATTAAGAAAAAAAAATCTGGAAATCTGGACATACCAACCGATACCCATCCCTGATTCATAATAAATCAGGGATGGGTATCGGTTGGTATGTCCGAAAATACCTTACGTACTGTGGCCTACCGAAGTACAAGTACGTACTTAACTGTAAATTCTTTTGGAAATGTTGGTTTTTATTCAAACAATTAACCATGAATATCGTGGGTACTAATCTGAGTTTTAAAAAACGGATTGAGCGACAACTTAACAAACAATTTAGGTACTTTATTCCAAATATTTATTGTTGGCCTCATGAAAAAAAAAAAAAAAAAAAAAAAAAACAATTTTGCAGTTTTATTTTCAAAGAGGCGATTTCTATAGAAATTTTATTTAAGAGAAAAAAATTAAACCCGCATGAGAAAAACTTGTCTCCGTGGGAACACATTTAAATACTAGTATGAGGGATACATAACCTTTATGATGTAACTACATCATAAAGGTTATGTATCCCTCATTGAAATTCAAAATGCCAAGACGTTTGATTGAATTTTTTCGAGCGGAGAGATGAAATATGGATGGAGTTCATCAGCTGAAACGTAAAATAGGTTTAAAATAATTATAAACCTATTTAGCAATACATACCCATCTATAGCTACTTATAAAATAAAATCATAACTACCATAGGTCATAAATCATAACTACCTATTCATCATAACCATATTCATTTGTCAATAGTTTACTCTTACCATATAATATATGGTTCTTAGAAGTACCTAACTCACAAATTCTGATTTTGTTTTTCCGTAATCATGGACTGGTTCATAAAGCCGAATTGCGTTGAAACTGTGCCAAATTGTACAATGTCGCCATTGTACCAAATTTTGTCCTGGGGGGGGGGGGGGATGTTTTCTTTAGAACATCAAGATCATGGGCGACACTGAAGCAGATATTGGAGTTACGTTTGGATAAATAGTCGTTGATCAATATTGACGAAAGTCAGGCAAAAAATGAAACGGCTTGTGAATGGTTTGTTGTCGCTATGTATGTGACATAAGATATTCCACGGGAAACTTATAAGTCACTGCTTGCTATACTATGTAACAATAATTATTATTGATCGCCATTTCTGACCCTTAGGTTTCATTTTTCGAATTTATGGGTAATTTTTCCCCCCTTAGAGTGGGTCGATACTGCCCATCTACGAACTTGGCCTTTCAATTGCCAAGACAGATTTGTTGTGCAAATTTTTTATCTCAATTCTATCGTTATCAACTGGAATGACACATACGTATGGACATATAAATATAGGTTGTATAAAATGACCAAGCTAGTCTTTGTTTGGTGTTTATTTTCTCACGACGTTTCGGCAATGGAACAAAGCCCTATTCATGCGAGGTTACATGTAGAAGTGAAAAGTTTTTACATTAAACTTTAATGTAGTTAGTTTAATGTAAAAACTTTTCACTTCTACATGTAACCTCGCATGAATAGGGCTTTGTTCCATTGCCGAAACGTCGTGAGAAAATAAACACCAAACAAAGACTAGCTTGGTCATTTTATACAACCTGCTTCTTCACACTAGTCAATCCCATCAACACATATAAATATATACCTGTCTCGTGATCACGGCCACCAGCCGAAATATTGAGGTATATTTTTCTATGATTTTCGCTTTAAATGTGACCTCCATTTCATTATCTATTTGCAAAATATAAATATGTACCTGTATATACTATGTATATATAATGTTTGGTGTCTTATGGCAGTGAATTCTGGATGGTCTAAAGCGGATTTTGGTATAGGTACAATTTTTTCAGAAATTCGAGTTTTAAACATTTTGGACCGGGAACAATAGCTTCCTTTTCTTCGAAAATTCGCTAAAAAGAAAAGGGTTTATGAATTCGTATCTCGAATTTTTCGGGGCGGAGGATTGACAACATGTTGAGTTGTCTTCTACTGTAAATAGTTGATTAGTAACACAAAACTTCGTTTTTGTTCACGATTTCGTGCAGGTAGGTACTGAATTCTAACTGTTCAAAAGGTTGTGTCTCCAGCTTGCCTCTACCACAATGTGTTGACACTCGTATATGATAATGAAACGTCGCTGTAGTCGAGCCCAAGTTTTTGTCTAGTACGAGAGAGTGCGAAGAAAATCGGATCTCAAAAGCTCCGACAGAAGCTCACCGAAAGAAGAACAGTTTCTGGACTACTTTGCCCACGTCTAGCGTTCCGTATACAGTGAAGGCAACTGCAAAGGCGGCAAGACGAAATTAGCCAGGCAAAGTGGGCGATCTACCTGTGCGAAAATGTCAGGAGGAAGTCGAAGCTTTCACTCTTTTATTTGGGATTTTTTAATGCACCAACGGCGGTCGTAAGTTGGGAAATCCGCTCATCCCATTTAGCCACTGACCTGAATCCAAAAACATACGTTTTTTTGAAGTTTGGTAATTTTTACCTATTTATGCAGGAGCGCAATGATAAGAATTTATATGTTCAATCCAACGTGGAAGCCAAGCCAGAGTAGGCATTTTGAAATTTCTTCTTGATATTGGTATTTTCAGTATGTAGTTAGTACCTACCATCCATAATACAGGGGCCAAGGATGTAGATTTGGAATTCAAGGCAAACCTGGAAATTCTAACAATAAGGGTTCATCCAATTTATTATTTTGACGCTTAAGTGGCAACACCAGCATCTCATGTTTCACAACAGCAACATCAACTTTTTTTTAATCTGAGGATTTTGTTAACTAGTTTTTCGGCCCTCCTGAAGAATAGGTACTGAAGGAACTGAGATAGCTGACTGGTATTGCCACTTAAGCGACGATTTAAGAGCTGAATTATAAGTACGAATTATACGAAATAGGGGCGAGATTCCCTGTAAGTAATTAACGATTTGGCCTATAGGTCACTATGACCTATCCAGGCCTTTCTCTCTCAGTTTTTCAGTGTTTACATGATACAATCCGAACAATTACACGAACAATCCGGTGCCAGACCTGCTAGTTTCTTACCATAACTTATTCTAACAGTAATCAAAAGGTAATTATCAATACTTAGTATTTTTACAAAAGTGACTGCAATTTGGAGTTAATTCCTAGATCACTTGCTAAAAGCTGCCTAGTTTCATTTTTAAAAATCAGTAGCGTTTTCGCTGTTTTAATTGCATCATATGCAATTATGGTAGCTGTTCAAATAGCGTCGGAGCCAGCCAGGGTAGTTCCCTTGTGAAGAAGTCATTGGACAGCCGCGGTTTTTCTAGAATAGCTGATTGTTTGGCTCTCGTAGGCCTTGTACTGAATTTGTATTTCCCGAACTTATCAATAGATTTATATACAAAGATCAACATTCTATACACATATATTTTCTTAGCTGTCTTACATCAAAAGACTAACATAGGTTGCCTAGGGCGTACGTCTTCGAGATTTGGTTGCTATTCGTAAAACCGTATTGATCGCTATGTACAGACAAAGGAAGTTTAAGGCATATTAACATCAAAATCCAATTATAAAAGCTTGCTCGGACGAGAAAATAGCGAATTGTGGGAAGAGCAAATTTCTTTTATAAATACGACCACTATCATACATGAACACAACAAGGTCATTTATTTTTAAAAATGATATGTAGGTACTGGATGAATTATCTATAATGAAAGGATGTCTAGGAATATCTTGTGTTTGAAGCTTTATTAATATAAGTATGTGTGTACGTTTATTTTCCAAAACTGTTTGTAATGATGATGTTATTTTGTAAACATGTTTATATCCCAAAACATTTGTAATAATGTGGCAATTATGTAAATATGTTCATTTGCCAAACATTTTGTAAACATTAAATTTTGGCTATTTTTTTTAATAATTGGCTATAATATATTATGTCAATAATGACAATTGACATATTAATAATATAAAGACGAGAAACCTCGTATCTCCAAAATCCCAACTTTTCAGGGGAGCAAAAAAGCTGTTTTTTGGTGCCTATGACACCCTATTTACCTCAATACGAGGAACCTCTACAATCGATTTTAAGGCTAAAAACTCACTTTGTCAGCGCTGCGAGCGGTAATATCGGTAGAGTAGTTTGTAATAGGTAGGTAGCAATAAAAAACTCAATTTCGGAAAAATCGGAGATACGAGGTTTCTCGTCTTCACCATCGCTATGTCAATAATAATTTGAAAAACTCTGCAAATTCTTGACACAACGGTTTATTATCTTCCTTGTGCAGATCACCCTTCTGTCTATACCAGACTGTGTTGCAAATCGGCACCATACCATATTCTCACCGTACTCATACCATACCATACGAATTTCTTTCCTATCATACCATACTGTATTATACCAAATCATACATACAATAATGAACCATACCATACTCATACCATGTCATACAAACCGAGTGAATATTGAAATGTCATCCATTTCTGACCTATATTTAAAATTTCAAGTATCTAGCTCATCATCAAAATTTAATTTGTTTAAACAAATAGGTATTATTTAAACAATTTTATAGACAAGAAACCGAGTGAATATTGCATTGTGATCCAGTTCTGACCTATTTTTAAAATTTCAAGTCCATAGCTCATCATCAAAATTTAATTTGTATTATTACAAAAAGGTATTATTTAAACAATTTTACAGATGAGAAACCGAGTGAATATTGCAATGTGGTCTATCCCCGACTCACGGTTAAAATTTCTAGACTGTAGTTTACCGGGAAGATGTAAAAAGGTAGTTTTATTCTGGGCGTCTGGGGGTTGGGTCACATAACGGCCGTTTTCGACGCGAAAGTTTAGTGTTTTTCCTAAAACTTTGCGCGGTCACTGTGAACGAACGGCTGGTCGCACAAAAATCCAATTGGTCTTAAAAGATTCTTAATTTTTCAGGTCATTCAAAGGTGAACTAAAATTTACACGGTTCAGTTACATATTTGGAGATAAGACATCGACGAAATTTTAAATTTCGTTTTGAACCCCTTCCCCTTGACCTAGGGTTATGAAAAGTTTCGAGGATCATTGTGGGGCTGGTCCAAACCCAGAAACCAAATTTCGTAATTTTAGCTCAACGCTAACTGGGCAAAGTGCCACGGACGGCGTACGGCGTACGGCGGACGGACGGATTTTGGTTTATTATCTTCGATAATGAACCATTGGAATCGCCCAAAGAAAAACATTTTTTAACCCCCCCTCAAAATTTGTTGGTTTACGTTTCAAGATACGTAGATTCAGAAAATCGAATAAAAAAAAATCCGTCCGTCCGCCGTACGCCGTACGCCGTACACCGTACGCCGTACGCCGTCCCCCGTACGCCGTCCGCCGTCCGTGCCACTTTGCCCAGTTAGCGTTGAGCTAAAATTACAAAATTTGGTTTCTGGGTTTGGGCCAGCCCCACAATGATCCTCGAAACTTTTCATAACCCTAGGTCAAGGGGAAGGGGTTCAAAACGAACTTTGAAATTTCGACAATGTCATATCTCTAAAAATTCTCATGAAACGGTGTAATTTTTAGTTCACTTTTGAATGACCTGAAAAATTACGAATCTTTTAAGACCAATTGGATTTTTTTGCGACCAGCCGTTCGTTCACAGTGACCGCGCAAAGGTTTAGGAAAAACACTAAACTTTCGCGTCGAAAACGGCCGTTATGTGACCCAACCCCCAGACGCCCAGAATAAAACTACCTTTTTTCATCTTCCCGGTAAACTACAGTCTAGAAATTTTAACCGTGAGTCGGGGATAGACCACATTGCAATATTCACTCGGTTTCTCATCTGTAAAATTGTGTAAATAATACCTTTTTGTAATAATACAAATTAAATTTTGATGATGAGCTATTGACTTGAAATTTTAAAAATATGTCAGAACTGGATCACAATGCAATATTCACTCGGTTTCTTGTCTGTAAAATTTTTTAAATAATACCTATTTGTTTAAACAAATTAAATTTTGATGATGAGCTAGATACTTGAAATTTTAAATATAGGTCAGAAATGGATGACATTTCAATATTCACTCGGTTTGTATGACATGGTATGAGTATGGTATGGTATATAATTGTATGTATGATTTGGTATAATACAGTATGGTATGATAGGAAAGAAATTCGTCTGGTATGGTATGAGTACGGTGAGAATATGGTATGGTGCCGATTTGCAATACAGTCTGGTATAGACAGAAGGGTGATCTGCACAAGGAAGATAGGTAATAAACCGTTGTGTCAAGAATTTGCAGAGTTTTTTTTATTCGATTTTCTGAATCTGCGTATCTTGAAACGTAAACCAACAAATTTTGAGGGGGGGTTAAAAAATTTTTTTCTTTGGGCGATTCCAATGGTTCATTATCGAAGATAATAAACCAAAAAAAAGAGCTGAATGCCCCGGGGAAACTGCCTAAAATAACTTCTGATTCTAATTTGAATTCAACCTAATATTAAATTTTGATAGATAATATCTGAGGAATATCTAAGGATATCTCATATTGTTGTACGTAATACGTAGATTACCTAAATTAATTGGATTTAAATTTAAATTCCACCCGAATTTTGATTGTCGTTGATACTTATGAGCCGTGGCATAGCAAGGGGGCCACATACCTCCCTCCCCAAACATTAAGACGTTAAAATTGTAATTAAAATTATGAATTAGAAAAAAGTTTCTTTGAAAAATGAATTTTTTTCATATTATGAGTAGTGTTAAAATTAGTTTGGAACCCTATATTAAGTACCCTGTTTTTCAAAAATGTTTGATCCGCCTGGTTTTGCCCCCTTCCCCGAATAAAATTCCTTACACCACTGCTTTTGGGCAGCTTATTCGATTTGGGCAACTTTTCAATCTGAATGTGATTTATTGTTCACCTAGAAAGTGTTTCTCGCTTTGAAATATTAACCCACATGCTGTCGAAGGTCGGTCACCAAACAATCAAAATCGGCCATGACGCATTGTAAAGGCGGGCAAAGCGGGAAGATACGCTACAGGTTCGAGCGACCCGAGCAACGGTGTGAGCAAATACCGGCGAAACGAAGGTTTAGCCGTGCGATTGGTCGTGACGAATCGTTTCTTTGCCCCCGAAACTTTTATTTTTTTTGCAAGGTTCACCTACGTGACGAAATATCCGAAGAAATTCGCAAAAACCCGACGGGTCCGAGCCGGTACACAGTGAGCCGAAATGTGACTCCAGAATGACAAAATTACAATATTAACATTAAATGTATCTACTGATTGCCACAAGCGGTACTGATACCAAAAGTTTAGGTAAACATCAATTGGTAACCACTGTTTCAACAAAAGGTACAATATCGTCAAACCGTAAATGTTTGCACGAGTATGGCGGAAACATTTCGATAAAACGCTGCAAATTCATGCACAATGGTTTATTATGTTCTGTGCAGATCACCCTTCTGTCTAGATCATTGTTCTGTTTTATTTCACACAATTTACTCATCTAAATGATAAATTAAATATTTATATTATTGATAAACCATTTAGAATTAATTGTTATTAATACAATTCTGAGAGTTTTCTTATATATCGTCCGCAGGAATTTATACCACCAAATATTCAAAATTGCCGTGCACTAGGGGTCTTGCGATAGGTGGATAGTACCCTCCTATCAATAGTTTCTTCTCCTAACCATCCCATTAATTGAAAATAGATTTCAAGGCCCGAAAATAGTGAGAAATGATAGAAAATGAGTGCGCGGCACAGAGTACCGCTAGCGTCTACAAACGTGACACTCGTTATAGCGATCACTAGTGTGTTAAATCCATAATTTTTACCTTTTCAAAGAAATTCGGGCATAAATTGTCACAGCATGTGGAAGAGGAGGAGCTCAGAGGTTTCCAAATCGCAAATACAATTTATTTTTCGGCAAGAAACAACTGGTTTAATAACTGGTAGTTTAAAGCAGGGGGAACATACGGAAGTACACCCAATAGATTAAACAAGAAATCCACAGTCTTGCAGCATGGGTATAAGAGCGAATTTTCATTTTTTGCCAAGTAACACCTCAGCGTACACATGAACCATGAAGAACATCCCAAGTATCTATCAACCAGGTTTCTTCATCTTCAAAGTGCTCCAGTTTGAGAACAAAATAAGACATCACAATTCTGATTTCACCATCGTGTTCAGCGTAAGAATAACCTTTAAAATGAGGTGTCACTTGTCAGACTGTTTCATTTTAGGTATTTATGGGTAATTCCCCCCCCCCCTCTTCTTCTCTAAAGCTCCTCAAAACCCCCCTCAGCTTATAGATTTTTAACGCTGAACACGATGGTGAAGTCAGAATTGCGATATCTCATTCTGTTATCAGATTAGAGCAGATGAACCATGAAGATCATCCCAAGTATCAACCAGGTTTCTTCATCTTCAAAGTGCTCCAGTTTGAGAACAGAATAAGATATCGCAATTCTGATTTCATCATCATTTTCAGCGTAACAAACTTTTAAGATGAGTTTAAGTCACTAAAACAATCACTTAACAATTGTAACTTGTTAGACTGTTCCTGTTATGATTGTTGGTGTATTTTGGCAGTGAATTCAGAATGATCTAAATTCAAGTTAATTTCCTATAATATTATAAACGGATTTTGGTATGAAAATGTTTCGAAAATCAGCTAAAACAAAGATTTGCCAAACTGTAAGCGCGTCTCCACAGACATTCACGTAGCGTTGATTCAAAGCGAATTAATCGAGGAATTAATTCAGCTGAAGAGGCTTTCGTCGACTTTCAATTTCGCCCTTTTCTACCCGTAAACGGAACCCCGCGTTAAAAGGTTAGAAGCGCTACAGCTCAACAGGAGAAGGATACGACTGTGAAGGTGAACGCACGGAGATTCTGGAAGACCTTGCGTAACGGCTCATCTCAATATCCAGTCACGGCGAGCCTGGTTTTGTAAAGGTAGACGGAAGGCCGAAAAGTGCGGGGGTGCTCGGGAAAGTCGGATGCGGCGTCTTTTGATCAGAAATCATTCAAAAGGTTGAGATCGAGGGTGAAACAGTCTGACAAGTGGCACCACATTGACAAAGGTTTATTCCATTCAACTGGAGCTGTTACTTGAGATGTTCTTGAGGTCCACCTCCTCTAATGTGACAATGGAGAAAGATATCGCAATTCTGGCTTCACCATCGCGTTCAGCATAAAAATAACCTTTAAAATGAGGTGTCACATGTCAGATTGTTTTTTTTTTTTTTTTTTTTTTTAGCGAATTTTCGAAGAAAATGAAGCTATTGTTCTCGGTCCAAAATTTTCAAAACTCGAATTCCCTAACAAATTTTTTACCAAAATCTTTTTCAGACCATTCTGAATTCAATGCCAAAAGACACCAGAAATAACTCTCGATAGAATTGAGATGAAAAGTTCAAAGTTTCACAAAAACTCTGTCTTGGCAATCGAAAGGCGAAAGACTCTAATATATATTTGGTGTCTTTTGGCAGTGGATTCATAATATGGATTCATTTATATTATAAACATTTTTCGGAAATTCGAATTTTTAAAATTTGTAACCGAGAGCAATAGCTTCCTTTTCTTCAAAAATTCGCTAACAAGAGGGTTAAGTCATCGGAAGTGTTGATATTCAACGATCATCAACTCCGATTAAAATCGCCATCCGCCCTTGCGACCTCCCCGACCTTAGTAGCCTGCAGACGCCCTGACACGTCGTCCCCCAATGGTTGTTAAAGCACCAAAAACGAACAAAAAGAAGCCGGCTATTGTGTAATAAGGTTCCAGAAAGAAAGCGACCTTGAAAAAAAAAAACCTGAACTTTCCCTTTTTTCTCGAGCACACGCCAACCTCGAACCCCCCGTGCGTTGCATAAGACTGTTGAGAGGGTTCTCATCAAACAAAACTGACCAGGTTGGCTTTACTACTCCTACTGGGCCACTTCCGGACTTTCCATATGCCCGACATACGAGGAGCTGACCTCCATTCGTCTTTCAGGCTACACTGCCCTCACAATGAGGTTCCGATTAATTGTTCCTTTAAGCTATTTTTAGTTTTTCTTCAAGTTTTTTTCTTCTTGTCTGTAAAGCGGTTTTGTTTACCTACACTTCCGCGATCGTGGTTTAAGATGAAAGCCATCTCTATTGAACGTCAACTGCTACTACTGTTAAATTACGTAAACAAATTGTCAACAGAAATATCAAAAGATCGGTGGGGTGTTTTCATTAGCGAATTTTCAAAAATTTGTTCGATTGTTCTCGGTCCAAAATTTTTAAAACTCGAATTTCCGAAAAAATTGTATACCCAAAATCCCATTCAGATCATCCCAGACGATAACTCTCGATAGAGTTGAGATAAAAAGTTCAAATTTGCAGATAAAATCTGTCTTGACAATCTAAAGGCTAAGTTCGTAAATGTGCAAAATCGGGCCAATCTAAGGGGAGTTTTGGGGAGTTTTATACATAAATTCCAAACTTGAAACAATCTGACAAGTGACACCTCCTTTCAAAGTTTTTTTTTTTTTTTTTTTTTTCCCACGCCGAACACAATGTTGAAGTCAGAATTGCGATATCTTATTCACTTCTGGAGTGAATCGGCCATTAGCGATAGTTGGCGTTTAATCGGCGATCAAATGCAATTGATAAACCGGCCCTAAATCTGATAACGGAATGAGATACCTATCGCAATTCTGACTTCACCATCGTCTTCACGGTTGAAAAATCTATAAACTCAGGGGTTTTGTCCAAGATGACAAGTGATGTTTTGCTGCATTCACATGGATGGAAATTTAGAGTCTTCCAGTCATTAAGCAGTTAACGGTTCTGTGCAGGTATATCTAGAATTAGGTTTAACCAAGCTTTTAAACTTAAATACCTATACCTAATTACCCGACAAGTTTAAGATTGTTCATATTTGAATTAGATGTTCGAAAGATCATATTTTACATAAAACCAGTTAGGTATTTCGTCGAAAATTTGCTCTTATAGCCATTCTGCATGACTGAAACTTTTTTGTTATTTTCTTAAGGACTTGATTTGATTTTTTTTTTTTTTTTTTTAGTTTATTGATCATTAATGTAAATTTTTGTGTAAGTATTATTAATTTTCATGCTACTCCTGGTCTCCGGGCAATTCCTTTAAATTTTGGAGATCAGAAATTGCCAAAATTGTTTGTTCTTCACATACATTTGACCTCTTGAATAACTTTACTTCAAGTATCCAACATGTTTCTTTCTGCATTATATACTTACATCATGTTGATAAATGGTTTAAAAACTAAAAATATACAAAAATATAAAAAAAGGCATTTACGTTTATAGGCGATCATTATTATGAGCAGGTAGGCCATCATCCCAGGGCCCACCTTTCTCTATCATTACTCTGATTCCGAATATAATCCGTGGCACGGAATGGCAAGGCTTAACCTCGAAAAGGCAGTGAGACCCCCAATTGCTAAAATCCTCTTTTACATCTAGTTCTGTATTACTTTTGTAGTGAATTAAACTTCAATCATCGGCAGTTCTGGAACACTTGAGTACCTACTTAAGATATCTTTCTACTTCATTCAATCCTGTTTTGCGAACAATTTTTTCAAGTTCATTGATGGAAAATACCAGGAAGAACCGTAGATTTTCTAAAATACTTTTGTACTCAATTCTACCACACTTCATGAATATCATGTTCAGATATTGAAGATGGGAGCATAAATACCAAAATCGGTCTTTCGGAATTTTAGAAAACCATCATTCACCAGTTGATATCAAGAAGTCGAATTTTCGTCCTCAGAGTGCTGCAGTCCTTATTGCAAAATCACCCAAAGCCTTTCACCCAGAGCGAGTCTTTAGCGGCTTGTACGATTCAGTGCTCAGATGATCCGCACGTTGTTCAATAATTCACTGGGCCCGTTTCTTCATCTGGTTCACAACGGTTCATTGCTTCCACTGATCTTGAATGTCCAAATATCACTGTAAAAGAGTATCATAACCTCATGTGTTATTTCGCATTATCTATTCCTCAAAAAGTATTAAACACTAAACCCATGCCGAAAATTCCCTTAGTCTAGAAATAAAACCTCTTATTAGAAAACAGGCTTTTGTGGCCTAATCGAACCATGATTTTTCAAAAATAATTTCGCACCATATTGTAGCCACTACATTAAATGTTTGTAATCTGACCTCAAATTCGTAATTAGCATCTTCGGAAACCTCATAGTTATACGTTTGATAATATTAAATTGATAATATTATTAAATTTTAATATTGATAATATTAAACCACCACAATATTATTGTGGTTTAAATATTGTATGGCAAAAAACGGTTTGTTTAGCCCAGTAGAAGTTTTTCATGTCATCCCTTACTGTACTGTCGTTTAATCTCTCATTTTGAAGGGAAAGAGTAGTACTAGATTATGTAACGTGTAGAAAAAAAAAAAAATTGGTCCAGTCTGTATTTAACCCCAAAAATAGCCAAATTAGCCATAATTCATGTGCTTCCTTCTTCCATGCACTGTACCAAAATGTGGTACATAGTTTCATTTAATGTCTAAGCTATTTCTTCCTCATCTGGCGTCAACTCAAATTGAGTAGCTAACGAAACTATGTCAACAAGTTGTATCATTGAACAGAGCCGTGCAAAACCTCACATCTCAACGCTCCAGAACGCGATCTAATTCAAATTTCAATCGGAATTTGACCCGAAATTCAAGTGTGGACCCAACTGTTCGTACCATCTGCAATATAAGGATCGTGCACGCAAGTGCAGAGCTCTTTTAAAAAACAAGTCGGAAAACGCTCAGATTCTCGAACTTGTGTGTTAAATGGCTTAATTTTCGTATGAAGAGTTTTCGTATATGAAAAGAAAACACGCAGTTAAACATGCATTGAAGTTACAGTAAATGGTTTAACTTATTCCAAGCTGGCTCAACCTATCATGTGAATAGTAGTAAGATCTTTACCCCCAAAAAACACTACGTACGTATAAAAGATCACCCTGCCTCGTAAATTAAGTAAGAACAAAGGCTGTAGCCTTGCCTAACTGAATAAGAAGAAGAACATGGTAAGGGTGAAGAACCGGGTTTTTGAAGTTATACAACTTGGCTCCACTTAGACCTAGCGACTTGAATCCTTAATAAAAAGGCACTTGTTACAGTTGAAACGAAGCTCTGCAAAATATCAACTCATAGGTGAAGGGGGAGAGGCTTGACCGTCTGAGTTAGAAGTAAAACATGTTAGGGGTTGTTGAAGTTATGTAATTTACCTAGCTCCATTTAGACCTGGCGACTTTTATCCTTAATAAAAAAGGCACTTGTTAAAGTTGAAACGAAGCTCTATGCAAAATTTCAAGTCAATCTGTGAAGGGGGAGAGGCTGTAGCCTTGACCGTCTGAGTTAGAAGTAAAACATGTTAAGGGGTTGTTGAAGTCATGTAATTTAGCTCCATTTAGACCTAGCGACTTGAAACTTTCAGGGGTTTTTACTGTTATACACATCAAGAAGATTCATGTATGAATGTATGGTATACCAAATCTCAAGCTAATCATCTGTAGACCCTTCAAATTGGCCAAAATTAGCCTAAATTTCAGTTTTTTCTTGGGTTGAGATAATTGGTTAAATTTTTAAATCTTTCTTGGTTTGTACAACATTTCAAGTCAACTGGGCCTGTTACTCAGGCTGTAAACTCCTAATTAGCCTAAAAATTATGTTTTTTTCTTTCTAAAATTTTTTAGGGTTGAGATAATGAGTCAAAGTTTTTAAAAGACACTGTCTCAAGCTGAAACGAAGCTCTGTGCAAAATTTCAAGTCAAACGGAGAAGGTGGAGAGGCTGTAGCCTTGACCGGCTGAACACGGGAAGGAGAAGAATAAGGTGAACAAGGTAAGAGCGAAATAGTTGCATAACTTCGCTCGAATGTTCAAATGGTTTAAAACTATCGACACTACCATCGTTATCAATTTGGTTGTTAATGTCAATTTGTGATGCGCTAGTAAATGTTATAAGTATTATACATACATTGACAATAGTATTTGTCCCCTAGTAATGAGGTAGTGGCTCGCCGTCACGAATCCGAATCAGAATGCGAAAAATCCACAAGGAAGTTACGCGGTCTGGAGAAACCTCGTCAGGAAGCTGTCATACTACTATAGAGGAGGGAAGATGAAATGGTTTACGTACTCGGTCTCAAAGTCCTGAAAGGAAACAATTTGTCGGTATCCAAAGCGAACTGTTTTTCCGCTCACGGCTGAAGAAAATCGTCTTCATTATAAATAATGGCTCTATACGTATTACATCGCTATAGTCCTTTTTCGATGAGTCGCAATATCCTTACAAGATACACATCCCTGATTAGATACACATATTGAGCGTAATCCAATAACTCTGTCGTCCAACCACTTTAAGCTGACCAACCTTTATATAACCTTTTGTCATATCAATTATAGGATTACCTTATGCCTTGAAAATACTTGAAAAATACCTTGGAGGTGCAAGTGGTCAAAATTTAATGGTGGTACAAGTACATAAATGATCTAAACTATCCAATTGTTTTCAGGGAGTCTCGTTTGTGGCCAAGTCCTAACCTACGACTATTACGGATACGACAACTCATGGAGCTCTGGTGAGTGATTGGTAATGCAACTAAGATAAACGATTCAACTATGATTTCACAACGTGTTTTTCGACATGGATAAGTGTATCATCCTAAATCTAATTTCGAAAATTCGAGTTTATGTCTGTTCTCTTGAAAGTTCGACTTGGCTGGATTCCACGTATTTCAAAGGTGAACTCACAAAAATCGTACAAACGTTCTCCTAACATCAGTAGTCCTTTTGTAGACGACCTTTTCAATAGGTATGTAATATATTTAGTGCATTTTTTGTTTGTTTAATGTATTCCTGTATTTCAATAAACGCCGAAAGAAAAAAAAACTTTTATTTTTTATTGAAATACGGTAATACCTACTACATTACAAAAAAAAAAAAAAAAAAAAAAATTGCACTTAAATCGGCTCAAATTTGCTCGAATTAAAACGTAGGATCTAAGGATGAAATCTGCCTTGCCAGATTTTCGATAACTCACCACCCAACAAAGATATATCAGATTAAGAGAGCAACCATCCTTAGATGTGACTTTGTTAATTAATTGCTGCTTCCAGGGACATTTTTCTCCAAATATGCCAAGGCCGATCGCTAGAGATTGGTCTAACTTGAAGATTTAAAAAAAAAATTTCGAAATCGGTTCAAGATTCGAGGATTTATGATCCACGGAAGAATACATTGATTCCTTATGGGTGCAGGAAACATGGCCGACTCGGCAGCCCCCTCTTAAGGCCCTGCAGGGCTTAGGTTGGGAGGCCTTCCAACATAGGTAGGTCCTGCAGGCCCTTAAGCAAATTTGAGCCTATTTTACTCGTAGTACAGATATTATCTCAGGCTGTGATTGATTTGAAGTTTTGAAATGCAGGGGGGTGTTCGCCACTATAGAAGATCCAAGACATCCTTTAAGAAGAAGGTTACGAGCAGGTTATCGACATTTATTTGAGATCCTGCTTGCTCATTTTACATGTTTTAAAATGCCCCTAGTCTCGTTTTTTTTTTAAATAAAACATTTAGCCACAATTTGAAAGAAACGGACGATAGACCTACTGCTCTACAGTCTGATCATTTAATCATGATTAACTTACGTTCTAACAAATCCAGCGAGATACGAAGACTTGTGGCAAATTCGTCGCTTGATGAGAACATTGTTAGATGGATCGTCATCAAGCAAACGCGGAAGACTTTGTATCGTCTTTTACACATTGATTGCTAAGGATGCTTACAGACTGGAGCTGCGATAATAGCAAGGAAAGGGAGCGAAGAGAGCAAAGGGTTGGCCAATCCAGAGCGGTGCAAGGGTTCCGACAGGTTTTATGAATAATTTCGCTAGTTAAAGTACAGCACAAATTATTGAAGAGGTGGTCAAATTGAATTTTAACCCCAATTTTTACGCGAATTTACCAGCGATAAGAACGTACGTTTACAGATTCGTTCTAAAATTCTGGTTTTAGATTAGAAGTTGAAATTGCTCAGAATTTACAGGTTTTAGATCTCTGACGAACCAGAGTCGATCACAAATATCCACCACTCACCACTCCACAACACAAGTCCACCAGCCGCTCCACAACCCTAGAAGTCTATATTTGGATGTGCAGTCAGCTTTTGACAAAGTTTGGCATGATGGGCTGCTGTTCAAACTAAAAACATGTCTGTAACTCGATTTACATGCTCATGAAATCCTTTCTCAGTGATCGAAATTTTTCGCGTCAAAATAGGCGCTGTCCTGCTTTCCTGCCCTAGAACAGTTCCTTGTGGAATTTAAAATTCCGTCGATTTAAGATCACTTAAGTCGTCACCAATTTTCACTCGTTGAGGTCTTTGAAACAGGTAGAAGCGAAACCATTTGAGTTCGACGCCTTCCTCACTGCACGCTGCCAATTTGCTCAGGAGAATACTATGATTCACACACTCATTTGGCTACGTTAAGAAAAATTGCCACTACTTTGTTTCCCATGTCCAGTCTCGTTGAGATTTCTAGCGTGTCTTGGGTTTATCGACTTCTTTTTCACGACTTTTTCAAATATTTTACGCAGTACGGTGAGTAAAGGTAACAACTGAACGACTACCTGTGACTATGAACCCTGACGCCTGATCGACGACTAACGCCCTTTCTCTAGCTTTCCACACTGGAGAAATGTGCGTCGGGAATAGAAGCAGCTTCCACGTCCATACCAGGATATGTGCGTTAGGGCTGCGGATGAGAGAACCGTATCCATTTAGATAGACCCGGTGGCTTGAATAGATGCGTTCGGGGTCGACAAAAAAAGGGGAAGATTACTACCATTCGTGATGTGTGGGCGTGTGAGCTCTGTGGCCTGTCTGAGCTATACACGCGCACCTTCTCGACGGTTGAGTTTAAAACCGAATCTTCAAAAGTACGAGTAAAAGGCGTCCGATGAAATGACACTTTTCGTCACGCTCACGTTCCAGACAAGGCGGGTAAATATGAGTATAAGTCCATTGCTTGTTATACCGGTAAGTACGATTGTAGAGCTGAAGAAGACAAATCCAAAGGTGCTCAAAATGAGGGGAGTAAATGGCGCCAACAGAATTTTAGATTTTGAAACGTACTTAAACGTAATAGCATAATAAGCAATATGTGGATTATGCCCTTTCTTTGAGGAATACCCATCTGACCCAACGGAAGATCTACAGGTTTCCTTCGGATTTTGAAATTCAAGACGTGTCAACTGTCAATCCGTTGAACGGTTCTTGGAGCGTTTCGAAGGTTTAACCGTTTCGAAAACCTCAATCTTCGGCCGTTTCCTAACTAGATGTCTCAAATCCACCAGACGGAGCTAAGCCTAGGAAAGTGCAGCGGATGCCTCTCAACGAGTATTATCTACGGTCGATCGGACGTGTCAAGGGTCGGAGGAGATGTAGGGCGAAGGCGGCTTGTCTGAGGCTTTTACGAGATCCCGACATCCGATTTTTTTTCTTTTTCCCAATTCAATCACCACTACCTGGGGCACCCGTGCGTTGAACAGGAGAGTTCTAGTTTTGGGTTGTACCTACTGGGTAAGAAAACTTACGAGTTGTGTTTAAAGAAGTATTGAGGTTATATGTGAGTATTGCATGATTTTTCAATATTACAATATACCTACATATCGCACATGTAGAATGGAAGGGGCAAACTCAAAAATTTAATTTTTTTCATGTCGTTATCAAACTATGGCGTCATTCCAAAAAAAATCATGATCAAGATCTCTTATCAAGTTCTGATGTTACAATTGCAAATGGACCTTGTAAATGATCTCAGTATTTAATATTTTGCGAAACTAGTGCGAACTGAGTGAATCTTTAAACGATCTGTTTCTGTGAATCTTTAAACGTTCTGTTTACAATCTGTTTCCGTCATCACCTTCATCAATGGGATTTCAGAGTAGGACAGGCCTATGTTTTGTATAAACCATGTGATCTTTGCTAGTTTCGAGGTGTTGTTGACGAAAATCGTAGTCAGAGTTCTTTAAAAACGTCAACGGAACTAATGACAAAGCCTTTTAAGCGGTATCTCAAGACTCAAACCGGCCTCAAAAAGGCTTTTAAGAAGGAATTCTACTAAGTTAACAGCTACGTTTTACTGACACTGTCAACGAACCTGTGAAACTAAAACTCTCCGGAAAAGCCGAGATTCGACTCAAACACGTCGAAAAACTCGAAAAAAGTAGAATTGAATCGAGGATTCATTTAGGATGAAATGGACCTTCACATGTCTTCGATCCATCTCAAAAACGTCGAAAAACACGAAATAAGTAGATTTGAATTAAGTTGAGGTACCTAAAAAAAAAAAGTCGATTCTGTATTAAATTAACTTATTCATTTTATGGATATCTAGGAACGCGGTAGCGTTCCGCCCCGCCAAGCAAAGAAGTTGAGAAAACGAACGGTGCCGAGTGTATATTTACCGGACGTCACGAAACGCGTTTTCGAGGTATCCATATCTCGGCTCCTATTTGACCGATCAACTTGAAAATTAGTGTGGGTCTTCTTTGAATGTATATTAGAAAGCCCTGAAAGTTTCAAATCGATAGGTCTAAAGGGAGCCGAGCTACATAACTTCAAAAACCCGGTTTTTCGGCCTTAGATTGTTCTTCTCCTTCTCCTTCTCCTTCTTCTCCTTCTCCTTCTTCTCCTCCTTGTTCAGACAGGCAAGGCTGGAGCCTCTCCACGTTGACCGATTGACTTGAAATTTTGCACAGAGCTTCATTTAACCTTGAGACAGAGCCTTATATAAGATTTAACCCATTATCTCAACCCAAAAAAGTTTTAGAAACAAAAGAACAGAAACCTTAGGAAAATGCTGTCCACTTTGACGAGTCTACAGCCTGGGTAAAAGGACCAATCGACTTGAATTTTTTTACATACCTTCTTTATAGCATGGCTCAGTGCCATTTGAACGAAATAAGCAATTATCTCAACCCCCAAAAAAATTAGGGACAAAAAAACTGAAATTTAGGGTAATTTAGGCTAATTATGGCCATATCTCAGCTCCTAGTAGACCGATCAACTTGAAATTTGGTATGGATCTTTTTGGTGTGGATAATAGAAAGCCCTGAAAGTTTCAAGTCGCTAGGTCTAAAGGGAGCCGAGTTATATAACTTCAAAAACCAATTACCATGTTTTTCTACTTTTTTCAGTCGGTCAAGGCTACAGCCTCAACACCTTCGCCGATTGACTTGAAAATTTGCACGGAGCTTCGTTTCAAGTGTAGCAAGTGCCTTTTGAAAGATTCAAGTCGATATCTTTAAAGGGAGCCGAGTTATATAACTTCAAAAACCCGGTTTTTCACGCTTACCTGTTCTTCTTCTCCTTAATCAGTTAGGCATTTCCACCTTCACGGATTGACTTGAAATTTTGCACAGAGCTTCGTTTCAACATCAGACAGTGCCTTTTGAAAGGTTTAACCCATTATCTCAACCCAAAAACTTTTAGAAACAAAAAACTGAAATTTAGGCTAATTTTGGCAACTTTGACGAGTCTACAGCCTGGGTAACCGGACCAATCGACATGAAATTTTGCATAGACCTTCTTTATAAAATGACCCACTTCAACAACAAAAAGATGTGATATACCCCCAAAAAACACTCCGTGTAAAAATCACCCCGCCTCGCAAATATCATTCTTCAGAGGCCAGAAAAAGTTATGATATCCACTTTCCCCGCCCGCCCTTTTCCTCATTAAGGAACTAAGTATAATGAAAAGCTTAACCACTTCACAAGCACCGTACCCCTTTCGAAATCTCCCCTTGGCGCTATTGCGAGACGTTTTTATTACTTCCACAAGCAACTAATACTTGTATAAAACGTTAACCACCATCAAGTATTAGTTGCTTGTGGAAGTAATAAAAACGTCTCGCAATAGCGCCAAGGGGAGATTTCGAAAGGGGTACGGTGCTTGTGAAGTGGTTAAGCTTTTCATTATACTTAGTTCCTTAATGAGGAAAAGGGCGGGCGGGGAAAGTGGATATCATAACTTTTTCCGGCCTCTGAAGAATGATATTTGCGAGGCGGGGTGATTTTTACACGGAGTGTTTTTTGGGGGTTAACATTACTAGCGTCAAATGGACCATCACATGACTTCAAACCACCTCAAAAACGTAGAAAAACTCGAAAAAAGTAGATTTTGAATCGAGTCGACATAGGTACCTAGTTATTTAGGATGAAACTTCACCCACCTTCGAACCACCTCGAACACGTCGAAAAGTGAATGATTTTTAATCGAATTGAGGTTTTAATGATAAATTAATGAAAATAATTCATAAGACTGTGTTTGTGAAAGTCACACATACATCTGTGTTTGTTACTCAACGCAGTAATTAAGAGAGGGAGACCTCTTGATTTCTGGCTGAACCATCACTTTTATCGAACGAAACTGAATCCCACCAGAACATAAGGTCTGTTTTGCCGAGTGAAATCAAAACCTTTGCAGTTCGCTTTTGGTTTATTATCTTCGATAATGAACCATTGGAATCGCCCAAAGAAAAAAATTTTTTAACCCCCCCTCAAAATTTGTTGGTTTACGTTTCAAGACACGTAGATTCAGAAAATCGAATAAAAAAAAATCCGTCCGTCCGCCGTACGCCGTACGCCGTACACCGTACGCCGTACGCCGTACGCCGTCCCCCGTACGCCGTCCGCCGTCCGCCGTCCACGCCGTTTTGCCCAGTTAGCGTTGAGCTAAAATTACGACATTTGGTTTCTGGGTTTGGACCAGCCCCACAATGATCCTCGAAACTTTTCATAACCCTAGGTCAAGGGGAAGGGGTTCAAAACGAAATTTAAAATTTCGACAATGTCATATCTCCAAATATTTAACTGAACCGTGTAATGTTTAGTTCACTTTTGAATGACCTGAAAAATTACGAATCTTTTAAGACCAATTGGATTTTTGTGCGACCAGCTGTTCGTTCACAGTGAGCGCGCAAAGGTTTAGGAAAAACACTAAACTTTCGCGCCGAAAACGGCCGTTATGTGACCCAACCACCAGACGCCCAGAATAAAACTACCTTTTTTCATCTTCCCGGTAAACTACAGTCTAGAAATTTTACCCGTGAGTCGGGGATAGACCACATTGCAATATTTACTCGGTTTCTCATCTGTAAAATTGTTTAAATAATACCTATTTGTTTAAACAAATTAAATGTTGATGATGAGCTAGATACTTGAAATTTTAAATATAGGTCTGAAATGGATGACATTTCATTATTCACTCGGTTTGTATGACATGGTATGAGTATGGTATGGTATATTATTGTATGTATGATTTGGTATAATACAGTATGGTATGATAGGAAAGAAATTCGTATGGTATGGTATGAGTACGGTGAGAATATGGTATGGTGCCGATTTGCAATACAGTCTGGTATAGACAGAAGGGTGATCTGCACAAGGAAGATAATAAACCGTTGTGTCAAGAATTTGCAGAGTTTTTCAAAATCAATTATCCTCTTTCGAGACGACGGCTCTCCGAATCGTCACGCGTATATTCCGTCAACAATAACAGCTACGTGAAGCTTTCGATTTGAAACCCAAGAATGACTTCAGAGCTGTTTCTGATAAATCTCATTCAACACCTAATCGTAAAAAACCCTGCCGCTACAGAAAGACCTTATGATACCGTCCAATGCAGACGGAGTTTTATTGAACCAACGTTTTCTCCATGTTTATGTTCAGGATTTTTTTAACGATCTTCCCCTAAGCCCCACATTAAACTCAAAACCAATCAATTCGTAATGTTATTTTTTCGGTGACACGTTTACGTTGGAGCACCGATGTAGATCGATTTCACTTCGTAGATACAATAAGAAATTATTCGCTTTCTTCTGTTCCAATTTCAGTGTGGGTTACACAAATGTAATAGTTTCGTGCTATTTAGTGCTCCTTCTAAGTGACATCACACAGAAATCGTAAACCACTCAATAGAAAACTATCCATTAACTGTGAATTTCAGGCTCTGATAAAACGATTAATTAAATATGCTTTGCAGTAATACGAAGCCGTGATTGATATTACGTACCTACAATGATTTGTTTAGGTTGGTTGTAAGTGAACGAATTTTAGAGTGACGCAAATTGAACGACTCGCGTCATGACGTATCAAAAACTACAGCGTTAAAATTGTACCTAAATATTATTATTATAATTATTATTATTATTAATAAATATTATTCAGTGCAGAAAGAGGTCAATTTTGGTTTATTGTCATAAACAACGACTTCAAATTTTGAAAATAAAGTCGATTTCAATTCGAAAAGATCGACTCATACCGGAAGACCTTGCACACGGCTTATTTTCGACTAGTACTTAAACAACGAAAAATTTAGAAAAAAGTTTGTTTCAATTGGACAAAAATCGATTCATATCGGAACGATTGAACCTTGCACATGACCTACTTTCGATTCAATAACTACCAAAAGAATTACCAAGAATAACTACCAAGAATTTCGAAAAAAAATAAGTTTATTTCTATTTGATAAAATCGATTCTTATTGGAATGAATGAGCCTTGCAAAAGACCTGTATTCGACTAGTAAACAACGAAAAAATTCTAATAAAGTTTATTTCAATTGGACAAAAATCGATTTACTCGTATACAGGAAGGGATTCTAAATGAATTCTAAAATTTTGAAAACGCTGTAACTGAAAAATCGCAAATGGAACGGTACAAGTAAAACCCAGAATTATAAAAATGAAAGGAAATATACATAATTTATGGTACCTTTTTTGAACAATATTTTAGCTCCTTATTCCATTCATTTCGTGCAGTTATAGGATATCATATGCAGAGCATTGATCTAGACAGGAGGGCGATCTGAATTTTCGGCATTTTTTCAGTTTGTCATGTGCCTCAATGGCTTGACGTCGTGTTTGATGATGCGGTTGACTGTTAGTTTCAAACAAGTGATTCATCAGAGAATGAATAGACTCGTGATTACTTCACTTTCTAATGGCGGTCGTCTAGCAGTTGCACGTCGTAAGTCCTGTCACATCACCATCCGACAAATTATGTTATTCCGTTACGCAGTAAAACTACTTTGCAGTCGCAGAAATTGGCTTAGTAGACGTACTCGTAATATATTGTAGTTCTCACGGCATTACAGGACCAGACCCCAATCACCTGGCTACGGTTCGACGCTGTTTCGACTTTTCCTGTGATTAGAATATACCGTTTTTGGTCGTACGTTTCGTACTTCAACTAAATATGCAACATTTGTATCGGAGCGCTGCGCTAAGATTTCTCTAACCGACTGTTACCATTGGGTGAATTGCTTAGCAGGAAATGGGTTTCGGAATGTTTTTCCATTCCAGGATCAGGAAGCGAGAAATGGACTAATCGCGGACCGTGAAACTTGTGTAACCTAATGCGCTTGCCGATGAGGATATGCACTGGGAAGTCCTGCCTTGTTTAGCAAATTAACTGAGCCACGTCGGGGATAACATGAAACGCGAGTGACTAAATTCGTACGACTGGCAGATGAAAGTTCGAGCTCGTCAGTTGATAATAAAGGGAGATACTCACTCGTACGATTAATGATCATGTTTTGAGATGAAAGCACCGAGTTATCAGATAACTTCAGGTACATCAAATAAGTACATCAGTTAAATGTATTATTCAAAAGCTGTATTAGTGAACAAAAGTGGCTACGGGGTACTATGAGCGACTACGGTTACTATGGGTGCGAGTTCTGATGAACAATTATTATTTCGGACGAACTCGTCAGAACAATAATTGTTCGTTCGAAATAATATACTATAGTATATTATACTCATTGGGTTCCACTGCACGTGTTTCCTGGTATTCTGATCGTCAGTACGTTTCTGCCACCCAGCGAAGAAGGACAAACTTGATGATTTGTATTTTCTTGAGAATCCTTTAATAAAGTTATTACTTTTAAATAATACTTGTATGCATTACTAAAAAAGGGTAACTTTCATATTTGAATTATAAAATTCAAGTTTTTCCCGCATAAATTCTTCAAAAATTTACATTTTTTGAGTGAATTTTCCCACAAGGCATATCTTTTTGGTATTTTATAAATAATTTTGCCATTTATGGATGAATTTTGCTAAAATGTGAATTGGACTCGAATTTATTTGGAAAAAATGTTAATCTCTGTACCTCAGTACCTAAAAACATATATAAATAAATAAATAAACATTACGGTAAAAATGAGAAATGTTAGCGGAATTCATCCATACTTAAATGCCAAAATTATTCATAAAATTCACATAGAAGATGTGAATTGTAAGAAAATTAACAAAAAAAAAAAAATGAATGTTTGTAGAATTTATGTGGAAAAAACTTGAATTTCAGTCAAAATCATTGGAACATTTAAGTAACATCCACAAAAAATGCAGTAAATTTTAGTAAAATTCACAAAAGTGAATTTCTGGCAAAATAGATGTGATTATGGCTTTGTTCTTATTCATATTCATATCCGTATTCATATTCTTATTTTCCAAATTACGAATTTTAATCGTATTCACATTTATGAATCGGAATACGCCCATCTCCGCTCCCAATCCAAGTGATCCACTTTGGATCACAAAATTATATTTGTGTACCTGTCAAAAATAAGGAGTTGACATAAGCGAATCCCTCAATAGACTTCTCTAATACGAATTGTACTTTCGTAACTTTAGTTGATTCTAAAAAGGATTGTAGATAACGCGTATCTTTCTCCATAGGATGAACGTTGGGATGAGGAAAAATCGTATTTTTCCATTCGTACCTATTGTACGAGACCTTAATTGTCTGCGATGCATCGGACTTGTATATTAACCCCATTTCGCCTTCAATGAATTTCGAATCGTCCAAAGTACTTCGAGAAATTGTATTCACGTCAATACAGACTACAGACCTTGCGGTTCAGGATCACGTAGACTTTCTTCCACCCACAGGGCACAGAAGCGGGTCGCTATGTGGAAATGGTGGGATGCCCACCTTTTGTGAAGACCCAGATTTCGAGATGAACAAATCGAAATGAAAGTCCAGGTGCTGACACCTACGTGTAAGAGAGAAAAACAAAAATACTTTCATTCTGTCCAAATGCTATTTTTTTTTTTTTTTTTCAATTATAATCATTACTGAACTCGGCGCATGATGAACGCGGGGTCACAATTCGCTGGAGGCTTCAGAGCGGCATCAAGCGCAGATATAGATTGATCGTCATCTATTTTTTCTTTTCACTTTTAGAATTTCAGCATCTTGGATACGTTTATAGGCTATGACCAGAGACGAGTAAATGGCCTAAATGTCCTATGACCTATGCAAATAACCTAAATGTGCCGTTTTTTTCGAAAATGACCTAAATTACCGAAAAAGTGGAAACGACATAGAAAACGCCATAAAATATTATTTTAGATGTTTTCAGGGTGTGAAATGACCACTCTCTTTTTCAACGAACTTTTCATCCGGCTCACGTTCTTCGGCCGTTGATTAGGTGACGAATATAGAGCCTTGCGATAATCCCATGAGAAAAGTTATTCGAGATCTCGTTATCTCGTTCATTGAACTATTCATGGACAATCCAGTAAGACTTGTCCCACTCCACCCCCCCCCCTCCACCCCCCCTCCACTACCAGTTCGGGGAACGGTATACCAGGTATAGTACTTTTCACATCTGAGAAAAATTTTGGATAAGCACTGCGACAAAAATCCGATTCCCTGCCTCAAAACTATTCGGAAAACGGTCACATCTTCAGTGTTCACCAACGTTGTTAGTCCTATAAAGTCGGAGATTGAACAGTCTCACATAATAATATTATTAACTTTTTATTAAATACAAAACATGCGATCCGTTCTCGTCTACGCTGCACATAATATGCACATATTATGTGCAGCGTAGACGAGAACGGATCGCATGTTTTGTATTTAATAAAAAGTTAAATTGTCGTTTGTACATATGGACTGTTTTTGATTCTCCTGGAGTTCTATGTATATTTTTTAATGTACCACGACTGATTACGATTATTTGGTTCTGGAAAATGAGGGGCAATGACCTATGAATGACCTATTTGTGCAATATTGGCAAAATTAATGACCTAAATCTCCAAAACGAATGACCTAATTGACCTATCAAAAATGACCTAATAGACCTATCAAAAATGACCTAAATCATGAAACTAAATGACCTATGGTTACTCGTCTCTGGATATGACAGAGGCAGATATCAATATTATTGAGCCCCAACTTTCAGGTGCTACTCATGGTGCTTGCCGTTTACTGTTGTCGAGTTAAGAGTACGAGTCAATTAGTTATTTCGAGGAAAACTGGTTTTCTGTAGGATGGGCGAAGTGACTAAACGTGAGTACTTAATTGCTTTTACTCGCAAAATTTCGAGTGTTGTTTTGCGAGGAAGTGAGCTTCAAATTTCGGGTGAATAAGGACAACTGATTGCTTTCCTCCTGAAGTGGTATCTTGTCATTTCACGAGCTTGCAGCTCACCTACTTGTTGGTTAGAACTTAATAAATTTGGATGTAATCTATTTTGTAGAATATCGTGCGTTTCATGCGAATACATGCTTTTGCCCCGGAATAAGACGCTGGAGTTTCGTTGGAGGAATATTCCCATTCGTTCTCCTCTGAACATCGTCAACCATAATAGGCGCACTCCGTTTTGCAATCGGGTTGAATGATGGGCAAAAATTCATTTGACAGATCACTCTTGCTATGACTCGAATGTGCTCATCAGAATTCGGTAATACACCAACTGCCAAGCACCCCGGTACTTTAAAGATAAGTAGGGGTTTCCCGGATTGTAAACATTCCAAGAATTCCTTTTCCCAATTGATTCAGCTTGACGTGGTTGTTACTTGTTGTAAGAACATGAGGTTTCCTCTTCACAGATGTTTTCATATTACCTACTCAAGTTCTTCTTAAGTTATTCCAACTTTATTTGTTTTCCCATACAATTCAGGAATTGTTTGTGGATCTCTTGCCAGGCTTTCTCGTTGCTTTACATCAATTTACCCAGCACGATCGGATGCCTCTGCGCCAAACTCACTAACAGAGCGCGGCTAAAATTCGCTAAAAGTTACTGTATTTTTTAGAAAAAGCAACAACTTGTCACAATTCGTGAAAACCTTAGTGGAGGACTTTGGCGCAAACGCGGCTATATGAGGGTGGAAAAACTCTAGGATTCGGGAACGAATAGAACTACAATGTTTTTCGATGACTTGATCTATTTGACATAAAAACGTTTTGAACTAGGTACATAACAATGAAAATAGCACCACGTGAACGAATTGAATTGAATGCTATCACTCAATGAGTGACACTCATATCAATAGAACAGTCCATCCAAGCATGGATGCTACAACATTATATTAAAGCTAGTGCAGTGTAGTGAAGCCGGCGCGACATGGTAGACGGAAGAACAAGGGACTAATAGTAATTCTATGAGGTGTAAGGCCGAACAGAGGGCAAAAAACGTAGAACTACATCGATATAGAACAATTCCACTATCGATTTGAGCATCCCTCAACAACATCATCATCTCATGCCGTCTTGAATACCAACGCTTGTTTAATAAGATGATACGTCTCTAATTCGACTGATTGCGACCGCGGTATCAGATCCTGTTTCAAAACACCAAAACCGACCCGGACGTTGTGCCGGGCCCTCGATCCTTCACCTCCACCTGAAACGACTTCGGTTGAAAATGTCGCAACCTGGGACTACCCGCCTTGTGCAACGCTCCTTGAGTTCGAAACCTTCGCACAAGGGGATTCTCCCCCGTCGATTTTAGTCATCTTGTCATCCGTAAAGATGCCCAGGGAACCCTCGGATCAAGGTCAGCTCCTTTGACCCCATTACATTGTGTTTTCTTATCACGACGACCGTTGCGCAATGTCATACCGCCCATAACCGGAGGTACCTAATAAAAGCGCGCCAGGTCATGCTACCTAATCAATCGAAATAAGAAGTCGATAAGCACTTTATCAGAACTATCATGATCAATAGCATCTTTCAACGGATCGATTTTGGTTCATTATATTCGATACTAACCCATTAGAATTGACCAAGAAACAAAAATAAATAAAGCCAACACAGCCTCACCCATTTTACAAACTTTTCAGGAAAGACAAACAACAGTTTTATTCTAAAACCACCAGTAATTTCACACTAAAATTACTACTTTTAGCTTACTCTAGGCTCCTCAGGAGTATTTAACCATGATTTAAAAAGGGTTAGTGCTCCGAAGGAAAATTCGTGAGGGTTGTTTGATGTCAGCTTAACTAATAGGTAGTGGGTTTTTTAAATCTAAAATGGTTACATTGATCAAAACACCATCTCATAAATAAAACAGAAGAACAAGATGTTATTAGGAACCAACAGTCTCAGATTTTTACTCAACAGGATAGTTGGGAACATTGAACATAGATTAGGAATTTAAGAGTTTAGCTGAGCCAAAATCGTTGGTAAAATTAAGACTAAACTAGGTAGGTACATTAGAATCAAAGTCAATGTGTCAGTCTTTTAAGACTTATACTTAGTATAGTCCTGCTGATTTGCAGTTCCTCCCCACAATAAAATAGAACCTATACGTAAACCTGCCGATTTTCGCAATTCTGATGTTGGCACGTTTTTCTCCATTCTTTTACTCGATTTACTATGGAAAAGGTTTTGGTTTATTATCTTCGATAATGAACCATTGGAATCGCCCAATGAAAAAAATTTTTTAACCCCCCCTCAAAATTTGTTGGTTTACGTTTCAAGATACATACGTGGATTCAGAAAATCGAATAAAAAAAAATCCGTCCGTACGCCGTCCGCGCCACTTTGGCCAGTTAGCGTTGAGTTAAAATTACGAAATTTTTTTTATGGGTTTCGACCAACCCCACAATGGTCCTCGAAACTTTTCATAACCCTAGGTCAAGGGGAAGGGGTTCTAAACGAATTTTGAAAATTTGAAAATCTCATATCTCGAAAAAGCCATATAGAACGGTATGTTTTTTTGTTTCATATTTAGATAGAGTTTGTTCCGTAGAATTTTTTATACCATCCGCAGCTTTGTACGACCAGCCGTTCGTTCACAATGACGGCTCAAAGGTTGAGCCTGTCGACGCGATCTTGAATCAAACGGTTGAAATACAGGTCGATTAAATACAGGTCGACTCGATTTTCATACTAACTAGCTGTTTAGAACATCATATGGTTTTAGTGATGTCGAGTTTGTTGTTCTGAGGTACGTTTCATGCTACGGAAATGAAGGTAATTTCGAATGTTTGTTGGTAGGTAGGTACTTCTTTTATAGAAAAATTAAAAAGTATTGAAAACCCTCGAATTATATCGTATTAATTAAATACAAATTATTAATATTTAACAATAAATTATAATAATTTTTACTAGGTATCTACTTGATAAACTTATTAATAATTAGTGATAATTCATAATAATAATTAATCTAACATTTAGGATCTAGACATTTAGACCTAGTGATCTAGACAGAAGGGTGATCTGTGCAAAGAAGATAATGAACGGTTCATTAATCTTGACACAACGGTTCATTATCTTCTTTGTACAGATCACCCTTCTGTCTAGATCACTAGGTCTAAATGTCTAGATCCTAAATGTTAGATTAATTATTATTATCAACTATTTCTCATTGCAAACCTGTTCATTGTGTACCCAAGATCCTTCCCTAAAAGACCTGGCAGCGGGAAATATTATTCAACATGGTTTGAAAAGGGAAAAACAAGTTTTGTAAAAAATCCCAATGCTCTAGGTCAGTGGTTCCCAACCTTTTTCCCTCGAGGACCACAAGATCTATAAGAAAACGTCTGCGGACCACATGATTTTATAACTAGGTAAATTAAATTGAGAACTAGAGAAATATATTTTAAATCCTTTAATATACATTGTATTAAGAGTAAGTAATTAGAAAAAAACATAGTTATAGTCGTAATATAGTTATAGAAACACTATAAACCTATTGTAAAACGCTTACAAAATCATTGTTATACTCGTATTGATGAAGAAAACCGTGAATTATAAGACGTACTCTGAAACAGCCCGCGGACCACACGTAAACTCGGCGCGGACCACAAGTGGTCCGTGGACCACGGGTTGGGAACCACTGCTCTAGGTAGTAGTCGATACCAGTGACCAACATTTTCTTCAGTAGTCGACATGGTTTTGCACTAGTAGTCGACCTACATGTGTTAGAAGTCGACAGTATCACTTGAGTCAGTAGTCGACAGGTTTCGTCATTCCATCGTTTTCGAATTTTACGACATCTAAATAAAATACATTCAACTGTGAATCGGAACTTGAAAATAGATTAATAAGATGTAATAAAGTAGTTATCAGACTTTAGATTTGCAAACAGCTCATTATCAGTCTCAAATTGCAATAAGTACTTAAATAAAAAGGTATGAAAACTATAGTCGAAAACTCATTGTCAGAAAATTGACATTACAGTTGGGCTTAGGTACCTATTTACATATTTTTTTGACATTTTCATGTCTTTGCTTTGGCACATGAACTGAAACGGGAAAAATTTGTTCCCTTGATTCACCCTTTCCCCCAGATCACGTCAGAACACAAGCGACCGGCGGGCCATTACGTCAGAGCCTATGACGCACGAGCGGATGACGTAAGACGGCTGGCAGAAGGCTAACTAGTACGTCAGAGCATATGACGCACGAGCGTATGACGTAAGACGGCTGGCAGGAGGCCAACAAGTACGTCAGAGCCTATGACGCACGACCGTATGACGTAAGACGGCTGGCAGGAGGCCAACAAGTACGTCAGAGCCTATGACGCACGACCGTATGACGTAAGACGGCTGGCAGGAGGCCAACAAGTACGTCCGAGCCTATGACGCACGAGCGTATGACGTAAGACGGCTGGCAGGAGGCCAACAAGTACGTCAGAGCCTATGACGCACGAGCGTATGACATAGTACGGCTGGCAGGAGGCCAACTAGTGCGTCATACGACGAGACCTTTTATGTCTCTGCGCCCCCTCCCACACCCACACCGCGTACCTCGTACTTCATTTTGGTTTATTATCTTCAATAATGAACCATTGGAATCGCCCAAAGAAAAAAAAATTTTAACCCCCCCCCCCCTTAAAATTTGTTGGTTTACGTTTCAAGATACATACGTAGATTCAGAAAATCGAATTAAAAAAAATCCGTCCGTCCGCCGTACGCCGTCCGCGCCACTTTGCCCAGTTAGTGTTGAGTTAAAATTACGAAATTTTTTTTATGGGTTTCGACCAACCCCACAATGGTCCTCGAAACTTTTCATAACCCTAGGTCAAGGGGAAGGGGTTCTAAACGAATTTTGGTACGACATGGTATGACTATGGTATGGTATACTATTGTACTGATTTAGTATAGTACAGTACGGTATGATAGGAAAGAAATGGTATGAGTACGGTGAGAATATGGTATGGTGCCGATTTGCAACACAGTCTGGTATAGACAGAAGGGTGATCTGCACAAGGAAGATAATAAACCGTTGTGTCAAGAATTTGCAGAGTTTTTTTTTTTCAAGTTCGCTAAGTGCAATTTTGAGAAACAAAACAAATGAAGTTTGAGTCTTACAATTTGTTATACCTACAGGATGTAACGCGAGTGGTGTCCAATACCTTTCCTACGTGTTCTACTTTTAATGTCCGACAAAAAGTGTCTCGTATACTTTTTTAAAATCCACTCAAAATCCGACTTTTTCACTTTCAAGATTTTTTTTTTTTTTTTTGAGTTTTCGACTTCAGTTCACTAAAATTGCCGCAACTCCCTCAATTTGCACTGCAATTTAAATTTGAGGATACCGTTGGAAAGAGCTTTAAATTTCCTGTGTCTTTAATGGTCAACGATTAGGAATTGCGGTGGATCTGAGGAGTGAAAATGGAGTCTGAGCAGTGACTTTTATCGAAGTCTCCAAATCACCTGTTTTTTTTTTTTTTTTTTAACGTTTGGTAATCTTAATAATTCTTACAACAGAATTTTGAAGGTATTCTAAAAAATGCGCCAAACGGTCAGCTTTCCAACTTTATGTTCACTCCTCAGTTCCACCTAAAAAGATTCATTAGGCATTAAAGAGGCAGGAAATATAACGCTCTTTCGAACGGTATCCTCAAATTTACATTTCAGTGCAAATTAAGGGAGTTATGGCAATTTTACTGAAGTAAGGTCGTAAATACGAAAACATCTCAAAAGTGGAAAAAGTCTTATTTTGAGTGGATAAAAAAAACAGACACTTGGTTGGAAATTAAATGTAGAACACTTAGGAGAGGTATCGGACACCTCTCATGTTAAACCCTGTGTACCCTAAGAGCAACTCGTTTATGTTTTTTAATGTTGGTACCGTAACACGCGCGCCGTAGAATACGCAGATGCATACAAACACGCTGTAGGGTGACGTCATGGGGGACCGCGAGATTCTAGCGGGTGCCCATGACGTCACCCTACAGCATGTGTGTATGTCTAGAATATGCTAGAATACGCACAGACATACACACACGCTGTAGTGTGACGTCATAAGCATCCGCTAGAATCTCGCAGTTCCCCAGGGGCATCAACTGGTAGGTGGCCCCACAGGCTTGGTCATTGGACTCGGGATTCAAACTGTGGCATAATGAACGGGAGATTCAAATTTTCAATTGAATGTTTTACTGTTGATTAAATATTTTGTTATTATCAATAAATTGTTTCACTATTCAACTTCTACCTACATTCTTCATTTCTTGTGGGGAAGCGCAGGAAGCGGCCCCAGCACTGCAGTAGCGATATCATGAAAGGTAATGTGATATTCTGATTAACTGCGGGCACAACGCTGCAGAAAACATGTATGTACATGTACATAACATGTACAAGACAATAATGTAAACAATACGTTAATAGCGATATTATCGCTACTTAACGTATTGTTTACATTATTGTCTTCCATGTGGTCTCCCGGAAATTGGATGAAACGGGAGGTAATGAATAATTATTTAATTCCACAAAAACTTTTTAAAACATGAACATTACAGCCTTCTAAGAGATCAGTCTCAAATTTTACATCACAATATCACTACCTACATTACAATCACAATATCATTTATCATAATGATCTCCATATATCAACCCCAGAAGTTCGAACTGCTATAATGTTTCGACTGGGTCTGAAATTTGGAACAGCAATAACCATGTTGTTGGGTCCGACGGCTTGATCTGTTCTATGTCCCTTGACTGTGTTACCATAGGCGGGGCAGCGCTGGCGGCTAGTGGTTCCTGGAGGGGATGTTCCGCTCTAACCATAACAGTGTTAACAGCGTAGTATAGTAGGGTTTTCTGTGGTTAACAGTGTATAAGTGTTATCCATAACAGAATCCCGATAAAAACGGGGGACTATGAAACTTGTTTTGTTACCCACTTTGAACTCCACGTTCACTAGCTACTTCTGGGAACTCATTTACTGTCTACCAGCCAGACGAGTCCGGGCGCGTAAGAACAGAATCAGTGGCCTCTGGGAAACGGGGCGGGAAGGCCTAATGTCATAATCATGATAATGCGTGACCTTGGAAGGTGAGTCACCGGGTCCACGGGGGAGAGAAAGTCCTCCCATCTCTTCCTCATGGTTGGAACTTGGAGCCGGATGTGAAAGCCTTCTTGTTCACCCACTCAAACGCCTTGTTGGTAAACAGTGCCGGAGGACGACCGGCGTTATGCAATTGGGGATGACTTTAGCGGACTATTGGGCTCGTCGATGATTGGTGCCTGCCACTGGGTCATTCGAGACCTCGAGAGACGTAATGTGGGCCAGGCTCATATGAGCTCCAACCTTTTTATGAGTAGGTAGGACGCAATGTCTACTGCATTCGTTTATTTAAAGGATTTACATTACAAATAAGAAGCTAATCATTATTTGTCAGCAAACACCTTGACCACTAGGGAAGAACTATAGCTCTTCCCTAGTGGTCAAGGTGTTTGCAGAAAGTCACCAAGTGCATTTTGACTTATTACCACCGGGATGTTCATATTGTTGTTTTGTATCCATGGTATGAACGCCGTAACCGCCATCATTTTCTAAACACAAACGTAAAATGCATCAAGTGCACTAAGAAGAAAAACACGGAGAGGTAAAACCCAAGTGTATTGAGGTTTTTTGCTCTCCTAAAAAATTTCACTTGGTGATTTTTACGTTCAGACAGAAATTTTCTCCGAATGTCCTCTCTTGACATCTTGAATACTTACAGCTATGCGTTGTACAAGAAAATACATGATAGTGTACTCCCCCATAAGCCCCTATACCTATTAAGAAAAGCATAAGTCCAGTAAATCTACACGTTAAAAGGGATGTTTGCCCACAAAAAATTGAATGTTATGTTTCTAAATTTTAACTGATGTCTTGGCCCGCCTTTGTGGGAAAACTATGCAAATCAAACAACACTTTTAACGGGAGAACTCCCCCAGAAAAAAATATTTTGTCCTAGGTGTTCCAATAGATCATTCGACGCAGAATTTAATGCATTTTAATTTAGGAAGAAGTAATTTTTTCTTCCCGAGTTACAGGCTAACAAATGAAAAAAGTTCGAAAATGTCGGGGTTTTTAAACCCCCAAAAAATCTCCCGTTTATAAAAAATTATTAAAAATTTGTTGGATTAAAAAAATGCTTGTTATAGTTTTAAAGGGGGGGGGGGGGGGGAACAGAATTCGTTTCATCAATAAGGAGATCCAGGGTAGTTTTACGAAGGAAATCATCCGTGTAAATATTCCTTCTTCGCAACACTTTCATTTCGACAGGTAACGCCTAAAGCTTTCGCTGAGCCTCTAATGTTGTATGGAACGATTTTCTTAGTAGGAACGTCATCGAATTTACAAACTGTAGATACATATTTAGGTATAATTGTTCCCGAAACATACTGAATTACATTTACAGTGTCATAATATCGTGTCGGGGATAAAATGCATGAGATTGTTGAAAAGCTGAAACAGGAATGACAGGCCAGTCACACATCCACCAGGTGTAGGTACGGAATACGAAGCTTGACAGATATTCCAAGCCGGCGGAAGTAACTTGCTAAAACAAAAAGGTTACATCAGGGTTACACAAGATGGCTATTTGTATTCGATAGTCAACCTTGGCGAACCGTGAGCGTTATAATTTAGGTCAAACCACTCCTCAGCCCAAAAAGCTATTTACATACAGCGACACGAGATTTCTCAATGAGGTTTGATTGTTTAGTTGAAGACACTCTTGGAGTTTGGAAATTAATGGTCTTTTCCAGTTAGTCTTAGACGGCATATGGAGAATATATTGTTGAGTAATGACATGCATTACAAGCTACGCCCACGAGAAGGTGTATACATATAAATATTTGCAGTCAGCGTGTATATTGATATTTGCAGCCGAATATGTCACCTGCATTACATTACTCCAATCCTGAAGGTCCTACAACTAAACCTAAAACCCACAACTCATTTGACTGCAATTGAATAATGAAAATCTATTAAAAATTGCTTCGCATATAAACATTGTTCTAAATCCACAATTTTGCTGAGAAGGTTCAACAATGTTCTCTTCACTTTTGAAATAACATTTCGGTTGGTTTTTTATAACCTCTTCACTTTTGAGTTAATTTTGATTGTTAATACCCAAGAAAAAAAAAGTTTAAAAACCGTCAAGTATTTCAGTTGATAGGTACTGGTTCCCTTGGGCGTCAAAGCCATTTCAGGTGATACGAGGCTGTGGGTTGGAATAAGTGCGGTGTCTGGGTCAACAGACGTACCTATCCAGTTTTGGTCCGCTCCATTCAATAGGTACGTTGCTAGTTCGCAAGCCCTGACGTTACCGCTCTAAGTGTTAAATCCTCATAAACGAAGATGAAAGCCTTAGCCTCATTGGATCAAAAAGCGCGGTTTCAACCATCAACCGGTTTATTATTCAAGGTAGCTACTTTCATAAATTAGGTATAGATATCTATCTAGGTAGATCTACGTTTCTGGATTACAGTTTTATTTCGTAGATCGAACAAAATGTATACTTCCAGTAGAAATGTGTGTCGTTTGGTGGAAGGAAAATGATGCAATCCACGCTGAAATCAGATCCAATAGAATCGTCGTGTGGGCTACAAGTTGTTCGAATTTAGGTAAGATTAGGTAGACGAGAAAATCATGCCAAAAATCGGTACAATAAGGGCTTACATACATGAATTGTAATTTCTTCTCCCGTATTTAAAAAGCGTACAGTAGTTTTTGTAAGAAGCTTGCGAAACACAAAACTCTGGTTTACCCCTGTCTGACTCAGACATTCATCTCTATGTTGCGCGGGTAGTTTGAGAGTATGGCGCGCCAACATTAAGTTAAAAACCATTTAGCGATCATCATAACGGATGCCTCGGATTGGGACCAGGGCCTATTGGGGTAGTAACCCCCTCCATGTAGTTCTGAAAAACCCATCCACCACCAAATCATACAGTATATTGTCTCTTAAGAACAATAATGGTCTGTCTCAAAAAATGGATTCTGATCCACCTAGGTGGACAGCCGATGACGTCCGCAGTCGGACGGAAATCCAACCTGAAATGGTTGCTTACTTTTACTGTCTCAAAAAATGGGGTTTGAGCTAAAAGTGTATTCGATTCTGTTTTTTTCATTCCCCGTGCGTTGGTATCCCAGAAATTTGTCTGTCGTTGCTACAAAACTTCCACATTATCACTTTAGTTTAATGACACCCTACGTAGTGTCATTTTTTGGTTTATTATCTTCGATAATGAACCATTGGAATCGCCCAAAGAAAAAAAAATTTTAACCCCCCCTCAAAATTTGTTGGTTTACGTTTCAAGATACGTAGATTCAGAAAATCGAATAAAAAAAAATCCGTCCGTCCGCCGTACGCCGTACGCCGTACGCCGTCCGCCGTCCGCCGTCCGCCGTCCGAGGCACTTTGCCCAGTTAGCGTTGAGTTAAAATTACGAAATTTGGTTTCTGGGTTTGGACCAGCCCCACAATGATCCACGAAACTTTTCATAACCCTAGGTCAAGGGGAAGGGGTTCAAAACGAATTTTGAAATTTTGAAAATTCCATATCTCGAAAAATTCCCATCAAACGGTATGTTTTTTATTTCATATTTAGATAGAGTTTGTTCCGTAGAATTTTTTAAGACCATCCGCAGCTTTGTACGACCAGCCGTTCGTTCACAATGACGGCTCAAAGATTGTGCCTCACAACCCGATCGTGAATCAAACTGTTGAAAAACAGGTCCATTTTCATACTAACAAGCTCTTTGGAACATCATATGGCTTAAGTGATGTCGAGTTTGTTGTTCTGAGGTGCGTTTCGTGCTACGGAAATGAAGGTAATTTCGAATGTTTGTTGGTAGGTACTTCTTTTATAGAAAAATTATTACCGACGTAGTATTAAAAACCCCAGAATTATATCGTATTAATTAATCATAATTAATAATAATTATTATTAATAATAAATACGAATTATCAATACCTAACAATAAATTATAATAACTTTCAGTAGGTACTTGATAAAATTGTTAATAATTAGTGATAATTGACAATAATAATTAATCTAACATTTAGGATCTAGACATTTAGACCTAGTGATCTAGACAGAAGGGTGATCTGTACAAAGAAGATAATGAACCGTTGTGTCAAGAATTTGCAGAGTTTTTTGTTACTGATTATGGGCTATTTCATCCCTCCCCTGCTTTTTACTACTTCCTTTATGTTGCGATGTTCCAAAGACAATAATGAATGATGTTGGAGCTATGCATAAGTATTTAGTTCTACCTATGGGGACCATTTAAATAATTAAAAGTATTGGTTTTCATTTATTTCAGTCATGTTTTTCCATTGGGTAGTTGAGATGGGCCATAAGAGCATAATATGTTTCTCAAGAGATAGGCCATAATAATTCAATCTCACCACGGCCTAATAAGGCCTATCTCACGGCGCAGTCTAACATTATTAAGGCCTAACTCAATGATTTTTCTATACTACTTTAGAGAAACTTATGAATGATGACATGATATGTGGCGAAGTCAATTTTGTTGGCCATCCCTGAAAAACAATGAATTTAACATGACAAATGGAGAGGGAAACCCGTTTTTGATGTTCCTGAAAAGTGTTGGTTTTTGAGATAGGCCATTACGGTTCTTGAGCGACAATATAATTCCCACTCGCTGGTTCCTCATCTGACACTCGACTGCCCCCTGAATTATCTCAACATGCACGGGCCATATGATGGCGAAAAGCAGTACAACGCAGTCCCTTTCGCGACGGGAGAAAACGGAAAACCGTGACATTAGGATGCGATTATCTGAGGCGTTCGCATTGAAGAGGGTAGTTGAAGAGGAAGGTGAAAACTTTGGTATCGATTCGATTCGGAACTAAAGGCCCAAGGAAAGGGAAGACTAATTCAAATGGGTAGTCAACGGAAACTGGATTTCCCATCTCATTTTGACAGAGGCCTTCAGGAAACGCCGAGTTCGCTGTACCCCATAAACGGTTTTTCACAGGCGCTCCACCAAGAGGAGGTGTCGTGGTATAATATACTATAATAATATTATTATATTGAAGTACGTACCTACTCAATGTACCGAAATCAGAATAAAACTCGTTTTCGAAGTTTACGTTAACGAAAGTGCCTCAATAACTTCTGGTTTTAAATAATCTGTCTTATTGGAGTATGAATGGTGGATGTAAATTTCACGCTCGCAAAAAAACGCACAGCTTTCATCGAGAGAAATTTCTCATTTCACACCAACCATAAACGATATATCAAGAGAAAAAGGTTTGATACTTCGCCATTGCTACTCTCACTTTCTCTGATAATAATAATTTATATAATGGGTTGATGTCTCCTTTCAGTGCCAACGTAATGGTGTTTTCTGCTATGAGCAGTTACCAAGTCGCCGGGAAACGCCCGCTCAACGGGGGAATGATCGGAATTGTGTGACTTTGATGTGGTGATACTACTATTCGGGGTTCTCAAAAACGAAAAAAAAAAAAAAAATCCTTAGAGCGGTAATAAGAACCTCACGACTTGACCTCACATGATCGGGAAGGCTTACGGTTTGCCCAGTCACTGGAGGGATACGCCACGATTCTTACAGCTCTTGCGGTTTGGAACGGTTACTAGGTACTTAATTCGCATCGTCACATAATTTGTTGGTTTTTATGATATTTTCAGGATGATTTTTGAAAAACTCATCCATCTTGACTATTTTTCACCTCATGGATTATGAATCCGTCGAAGAAAATCAGACATTTTCACGTTTTCGGGTAGTAGGTACATATTCATGTATGTACGCAATCAAAAAATAAGTTATTGTCACTCAAAACTAGTTACTCTCGCATTTCAAGACTTAGAATACGAATGGCGAATTTTAGTAAATTCACCCATCTGCGGCTTTTCGCCCTTCTAAAATAAACTGAGAACGTTGATTTGCCAAAGAAAGAATTCATAAAACTATTCATAAATTTAGACCAATGGAAAAGAGGAAATATAGAAGAAATAAGATTTATAAAGTCAAATTGTTCCATTCACAAACCCCATCCTGGGTTTGGCTGGCATAAGCGATTGTGTTGGCACCGTTTGGAAAAAAACTCCCATAAAATGAATAATGATTTCATCTTTATTTTCTTTGCTCCGAGGATTACAAGTGTGATTTATAACGAAAATTTTGAAACGAATGTCACCCACTTTCAGCAACTTTATTTAAAAAATCCGCTTTCAAACAAAAGTTGTGTTGAACTGAACAATAATTGTTAACTATTAATTAACATTAACATTAATTATTAATTATTAATATAAAAATAAAGAAATACTTATAAGGTATAGTAACTAGTTCACTTATGCTTATTTAGTCACCAATTGAACGCGCTAATGTAGCAGGGTAAGCTAATATAGCATTTCTTCCGGTTTTTTCTTAGCTTGTCAATTCAGAGCGCTGAGGCTATTTGCCAACCGACCCCTAAACATCATGGCCAACCAGCCCCGAGCTGGATTTCAAAACAAAAATGACTGCTAGGGTCCAAGGGAACTAAAATCGAGAAGGAGTTTTACATTGAAGTAGTCAGGTTAAAGCAAAAAATTATATGTGAAAGATTGGAAATTTTGGTTAAAATGCCAATTCTGGAGAACAAAATGAAAACTTTAATTACACAGCTGTGAAGCCAACTTTTGTAAACCAAACAAGAACTACCTGTGGAACGGAATGTCACGTGGTTATAAGGTGGCGCTCCCAGTGGACAAAATTAATACCAGCCCCGGTCTCCCCTATAGAAAATAATGAACCGTTTTGAAAGGATTTGTAGCGTTACTGGTACTGAGCTAGGTATTACAGCCTGAATGTATATTTACTTCATGTGCGCCAAAATGACGACTTTTCAATTTTTGAATCCGTTGATTTGCAGATGATCGTTCCCCAGAGAGAGGAGCCTGGTCCAGAGTAGCCGTCCGGTCGGCTCATGATGAAAACGGCTTTCCGATGATGCGAACCCGTCAAAACCGCGTTTCCCCCGTATTCCAGGACGGAATGGACGGAGGCCGATGGAAAGGGAGTTGGGAAGACGACACTTCACCGGACTGGAGCCCACCGCCCGCGCCGCCTCCGGAGGACAACGAGGGTCGACACATATCCAAGGATACACTTAGGACAATCTCGGAGACTTTGGGGGCGATCAACACCGTCGGAAGGTACCTCGTCAACTACACGAGGAGTGAGCCAACTGTGGCTCCACTGCCGGCAAGTATTTTTGAAAGTGTAACGAAACGGATGATATTTATAATTACCGCTGCCTTCATGTAACATCATCACATTATCATTACAATGACTGTGATCTAATTATTAAACGTTCATAATATTATGTTTGAGAAGCTCCCACCCATCGCTCATTCCTTCCTGACTGGAGGAAACCTTCACACTCTCCAGATGAGGTAGTCCAGGAGCCTTGTGACACATCGGGGTGCCCTGGAATCAATCCTAAAGTTAATGAAAATTTGAAAGGTTTTTTGAGGATGTATGTTTGCTGAGTTTTCGAACACTTGGACCTTGAGTTCTTTTTTCGGGTTGTCACTGTTTGTTTTTTTTTTCAGTATGTAAATAACTTTATTGTTCTGTTGGGAACATTTCAGTTGTGATAATGGAGGGGGGGGGTATAGTAGAGGAGTCCTCTAATTGGCGTGTGACGTGATGAGAGGGTGCAGTCCATCAGCTGGCCTCTCTGTTGGATATGGGTTAAGATGGTGTCGAATCAGAAGAAGTGTTGGCTGTGCTATTTGATCATGTTACGCTGGGTGGTAAGGAATCTTGGGGTCTTTTTCTCTTGAGTCGTCTTCTGAGGCGTTGTTCCGGTGGATTGTTGACCAGGCTGGTAATTAGCTGACTGGTGTGATGTGTCATAGTGTGGTGAAGGTTGTTATAGTTGTGTTGAATGACTTCGGCTACATAGGGAATGTTCAGATCAGTATGTAGGGTACTGCCTCGCACATACCATGGTGTGTTACCTGTATCTTATTTATGTGTGTACTAGCAGCGGCTCCCCAGATTCCGCAAGCATAGGCCTGAAAGAACGGCTACATCGTCAGCGAACTGAGCCGTTACTACTTCTTCTGATTAGGGGAAGTCGGACGTGTAGACCAGGTATAGAAAGGGGCCCAGCACACTCCTCTGAGGGACACCCGAGAGAATAGGCTTAGAAGTTGAGCTGAAATGCCACACTTGACCGAAAATGTTCTTTTGTTTAGGTAGGATTGTGGTAGTAGGTGTCTGGAAGGTGACATTTTAGTTTGGAAAGGAGGCTACTGGTTTTTTGCTCATGCTTCCTAAACCATGTGTTGGTGTGAAAATGACATGGTAAACCACGTGAAAGAGCGTTAAATTTCCTTCAAAATCCATTCGTCGAAAAATATTTTCCCTGTTGGATTACCTTTTTTTTCAATAAAGCCATTTATCAACATAATACGCATAGTACATAAAGAACAAAATATTCAATCAACAGTAAAACATTAGATTGAAAATTACCTACAGCTTCCTATCTTTGTTGGTTGCATTGAATCATGGATCAAATGACTAAGACCGGCAAGGGCGAAGCCAAGTCATCTAAGAAGTAGAAGAAGAAGAACAATTACAAATATCTGATTGTAGTCGAGGCCACCTACAGCGTGTGTGTTCGTCTGTGTGTATTCTATCGTGCGGGTGTGAGTATTTCTCCTGATGGTTAAAAGAGGGACAGCTACCGCTGGCAAACGCGGGAGACATGGAAGAAAGGTTCTTCTAGGATCCATCGATACGATGCTCTATCGATCCATCGAAAGGTTCTTCTATGGATCCTATTTCAGAACTCACCTTGTTATCTATTTTTACGGTTTGGACAACAAGAAGTTGAACAAGTTTGAACAACAACTTGTTTTTTCCCGGATCGTTTGATTGTTCGTTGTGTGCTGTTGCTGTTGTTTGATTTCGTAGTTTTTAATTGTTCGTTTAGTTTTTACATGAACAGTTACTGTTCAATAGATTAGTTCGCAACATTTTAGCGAAAAACTCGACATAATTAAAGCCGGCTGTTTGAGCTCGTAGGCCTCAAGGGAGTTCTAAGCGTGAGTAAACTCGAAATAATTTGTTTACAATTGTTGTTTACAAACAATTATTGTTTACAATTGTCTTGATTCAACCCGTTTACAATTGTCATGATTAGTTGACTCGATAGGACTGAACAATTAATTAACCATCCTATACAAAGAGGAGTTTGGTGGAAATTCATGAACTGGTTTTGTATCTCGCTGAAATGCCATGATTTTACCTGAAGTTTTTCGATTAGCGAAACTCATTTTCACAATTTCAAGCACTACCTGCTGCGTCTGTAGAGCGCTCATTTTCAGCTCTGAAACGCATTAAAACACATTTGAGATCCTCACAGGGACAACAACAATCTCTCTCTAATAATATTAGAGAGAGATTGTTGATGTCTCATAATAGATATATCTATTATCGATATTATCTATTGTGAGATCTCGTGTAGCAAAAACTCGGCTAGCAAAAATCCTTAAATCTGCATTCGACCCTTCTATGTACAATGATCTCCTTATCGATCAGTTCCGCGAAAAAAAATCGGCGTATTAATCTCATTAGTCGTCTCTTAGTCATCTCATTTTTTATTCCAATTATTTTCTCAATTTTTCCGTAGGTACCTGTACAAGTGTTTAAACCGGCTTGCCTGTGTATTCTTATGCTTTTGCGCAGTGTAGGTATACAATTTTAGATGAGGATGTTATGTTCCAAGTGTATATTTTTCGTTTATTTCCTCTTCTTGCTATTTCCTGTTTTTATAGAATAGTCAGTACGGTTGGTTGGTAGGTGCTGACTGGGGGGACTTAACTGGAGTCCCCTCCCTGTTGGCAAGTCCGATTCCCAAGGGAATTTTATAAATTAGCTATATCTAAAAAAAAATAATTTTAGAAAATAGGTAGGTAGGTAAATAATATCATACAACTCCTTTCAACAAACAGCTTGCTTAGAACTGCTTCACTCTTTCCTTTTTAGGATGAGAGAGTTAGGAAGTGTGTGTGTGAGCGAGGGGGGGGGGGGGATTGAGAGAGGTACCCCTATGTCCAGAGCCACGCTACGCCACTGCTAAAGCAAAGTATTGGATAGCTACCAACTTGAAGTAAAATTATTCACGAGTACAAATTGATGTACCTAGGTAAAACAAAAACATTTGACAATTTCTGATCTCCAAATTCGATACAATAACCTATAATCAATAATAAACTTGATACAGGTGGTCAAAAAAAGGTAAAATTTCTCAAAATGTGCAGGTGTTGGGGTAGTAAAATTATATTTACACACATATCTATGTATAGTACACGTATTATGTACAGCCCTCACCTCCCTCCTCAATACATTTCTTCTCCCCCCCCCGCCCCCCCACTTGTTTGAAGTAGGTACCCTCAACACGATGAAGGAGGAAATTTGACTCTCCGAACTTTTCTGGTGTATACTTAATCCATATCTCAGAACCGGAGTGAGCGAATTTCAAACCCCATTCGATATAAAATCAGATTTCCTACAACTTCAAAATCGCCTATCTTTGACGGACGATTGAAGCTGAACGGCTGAACTGATTTCAAGGTTTGAAACGCCATCCGGCGCGGAATTTGATGCTCATTAAAACACCGCTTAATATTTTCTGTAGGAGGCGTACTTTCGAGTTATACGCAGAAAACTGAAAAACGTGAGAAAATTTCGAGGTTGTGCCCCCCCCCCCCATAAAGAGGTCAATGTCCTTCTATTCGAAAACTCATCAAATATACCCTCTACCATCCCTCCTGGACGAAATAATTCCAAGGGACTGTGCCTGTTTCACATTAGTGCTTCAGTGGCTTTCGGATGTTTGATCAATGAACGCTACATATTCTTCTATTGCTATGGTTTCATAAAAATACCATGAATTTCAATTGTCATTGTGAATTTCACCCACACCTTAAAATGTTTGTATTAAAACACAGCAAAGTTCGAGATTATTTAGTTCAAATTTGACTTCAGAAGGATTCATCATTGGTGGGCACAATAAAAAGTTGATTAAAAGCAAAATTTAATATTTAAACCTAATATAAAATCACTACCTTTATAGCAATATTATTTTTGCTCATCACTATTTTTTAGAACGACCACTGATAAAAATCAAACATACCTACTTACCATATAGAAAATTATTTTTTTCAAGTTAGTAACAAACTAATTTGTAATTGGAATATAGGTTGCAGAACCACAGAAAAATAATTTATTATGTAGTACCTACCTAATATAAATTCTATTATAATTATATATATTCCATTCTTGTGTTATCGTACAATGTTTTAATACCGTTCACGGTCTCACACGAGCTTATACATGAAAACGGATTTGTTCCTGTGTTAGTGCAGGAGCGCACAGGCGATCAGGACCTACCCGGCGCCATATACACCATCTCCAAGAACTTCTTGGGAAGAAACGTCACAGACATGGTTGCTCCGCTCGTTAGAGGAATCCCTATAGGTAAGACGAGTTCAAATTTTAATTTTTAACAGCGGTTTATACAACAACATGAAAATTAACAAATTTCTTCGCTCTCTTTTACCCAGGAAAAGTCACCAAGCCGGGGGGCGGTGGAAACTCGTGCAAGACGCCGCAGGGGGTCGACGGGACCTGCGAGGACTTGAGCAACTGTCCTCAACTCCTCCTAGACTTGGCATCTCTCAGGCAGAGCATCTGTTTCAAGAGCCTCTTCGTTCCAGGAGTTTGCTGTCCACTGGGAACTGGCTCGACACAGTAAGTTACTATCGATGATTATAATTGAATTATAGTCAAGCTTACTACAGTAGGTGTGGCTTAGGTACTGTCAAAGTCTGCCTATATTTGTATTTGAAGCTGTAGAACTCAACAAACTTCACCGTATTGGATCCTCAAAGAAACCTACAAGAATGCTGTAGCTGTATTCATGTACCTACACCTACATTTTCTCAAACAGAGATGATCAACATTGGACATTTTGGAATCGTTTAGCACTCTCTACAGAAATACGAGTATGTCGACTATAGAAATTCGACTTCAACTCTACAGAATTTTTCATTATAAATATTAACTTTCCCTACTGGATCCACCTACATTACAAGTACCTGCACCAAGAAGAAAGTGCCCCTTCTAATCATGTTACCGCTTTTCCAGGGCTTTGACCACAACGACGCGGCCGCCACCGATTTACATATCGACAACCACTCGATACCCGACGGTGATACGTCCTGTGACCACGAGACCGTCCTACCAAAGGCCCCCGACCCCGGATGAAGATCTGTACTCGCCACCGACCACTAATGGCAAGTTGTCGCAAAAGATTACAATTAGAAACTGTTTTAGAGACTGATACATAAGAAAAGGACGAATGCCCATTAAATGGGGCAGAGCGGTAGTTCGAAAATTAACGAAAATGTTGAATTTGACTGCTTGCAAACGTTACCAGTGTTCTTTGGGGCTTAATCTACCCCCAGTTTTTGGACGTTGTCTTGGAATGTCCTCTAAATTGGAAAATAAATAAGTGCCTTCAGACAAGAAATTAGAAAATAATAAGATGGTATAGAAATGTCGGAATCAGGAAGTGAGAATATGAAACAGATAACAGTTAGCAACATCATTCTGGTGGGCTTGAGGTATTTTCGCCCCTTATCATAACAATAAATGACGCACTATATTGTTATGATTGACTAGTATTTCACAGTTGGAGAGTTGCAGACTTTCCGACCAATATTATAAGGCCAACCTGTCTGACTCGCTAATGAACACTATTTTCCAGCTAATACTCTGCAGAGTGTTGTTCACTATTATGACGTGAAGAATTGAACGTTTTCCAGAGTGTGGAATCCCGGAAGTGGCCAAATTCCGAGTCGTCGGAGGAGAAGAGTCACTGCCCGGTAGATGGCCATGGATGGCCGCCATCTTCTTGCACGGGCCCAGGAGGACGGAATTCTGGTGCGGCGGCTCCCTCATCTCCGAGAAGCACGTCCTCACGGCTGCCCATTGCACCAAAGACACTCGGCAGAGGCCGTCAGTTTCTTTCTATTAAAGCAGTAAAATGTTCTGTGGAAGTGGATTGTGTATATATAGAATTTTCAAGTCAAATTCACTCGTTTACGTTTATAATGGAGTGTTGGATGAAGCATTAGTGAACCAAATAATCAAAATGTTTATCAAAAGTCTTAAATCAGGGAAGATGGTTTGTGTATGATCAACCACAAGTGGGAGATTCACAAACGTGTTACTGATTACACTTGTGAAGAAGTTTAGTAACACGATTATGGATTTCACACTGGAGGTTAAACGACAATACACCTACAAATAATTTACGACAATCTACACCTACTATAATTATTATAGTAATAATATTGCTGAACCGCTACACTGAATAATTACAGTAATTGAATTGAACCAGTGGTTCAGAAGAAGGACAGTAGGTAATTGTTACAAAATTAAGATTTTATACATTGGAGTGTTGGATGGAGCAATAGTGAACTAAACAATCAAAATATTTATCAAAAGTCTTAAATAATGGTGGCCGTGAACTAGGACTAATTTTGAAGTAATTGTAGGGTATTTTGATGTGATTACATTAGTAGTAGACCTAATAGTCACAAACATAATTTTGACATCATTACCACCGCGCCAAAAGCGCCAATCTGCTTGTTTCGGTCGTTTTAGTGAACTTTTGGGTCCCCTGAGTTGGGTACAACATGCCAGAGCTGACGAATGTTTTTCCCAGGGGGTTTTTGCAAAATAAGAAAGTCTTTTCGCATATCTTTGGATGCACTAAAAAATCAGATTGGCGCGGTGGCAATAAAATGAAAATGAAAATTTCGAGGGTGTTGTGGCAACATTACTGCAAATTTCTCGCCGACTAGTTTTACCGTTTTTTGTCAGAAAAAAAAAACAAAGGAAACAACAACACTGCCTATTTCAAACGTGATATCAACATGACACATCTCAGCTGTTTCATATAGTGAATTGCAACCTACTGCAGCATCTCGCAAAAACGAGAAATTAGTTTTTTGTACCTCCTGTAAAATTCGGGAAGATTGTGTATGATTAACCACCAGTCGGAGATTCGCCAACATGTTGCTAATTACTCTTGTAAAGAAGTTTAGTAACACGATTAAGGATTTCACACTGGATTTTAACACGATTAAGGATTTCACACAGGATTTTAACACGATTAAGGATTTCACACGACATAAAAATTCACCCTTTTACAAATCGAATTCGCCCTATCACAAATAAGATCACACCCCCACCCTCAACTCAAATTCACCCTCATTGAGCAAGGAGGGCAAAGAAAAGGAACTGAATATGCCAGAATAGGTGTAATAATATTAGGTACCTATATAATATTACCTTAGAATATATAATGTTGTGTAGTTCTATATATAACATTCAGGTACCTACTGACTTATATAATATAAATATATTATATTGGAAAATATTGATATAAGTAATACTACATAATATTATTACCTATGTATCAATATTATAATATAATGTATAATATTGATATTATAATAATAATATCAATATTAGGTATTACCTAGGTTTTATTATATCTATGAGGATCTCTGATAAACAACGTGCGAGAAAATCCCTTCATAAGAAATATATTTAAAGTACAGTGCGCAAATATTCGATAAAACTTCGTAAGAATAAAACAATGACTAAATCGGCGAGCTTCGAGCACACAATCAACACACGGGTTCCGACTGCCGACAACAACAAATGCGAAGGTAGACACTGGCAACTCGCGTGACGTCATCAAATGAACAACAACTGTTCTACCTACTTACTTTTCAACATACTCCCACCTAAGTTCACGTCATGAACATAATGAGTGAACTTACCTACTATACGAGACACAATATACTTACATTACAAGTAGGAACTTACAACTGACAAAACATAATTATACAAAATTACTTTGAGAACATTACTAATTTAAAATGCCAACATACAAAACTTCAATTTGAGATAATTAAATATAACACTCTTGAACTTAATTCACATCACAGGTCGAGTCTGACAGGGGGTATCACTCTTCGTCCAAGGCGTGTGGTGAGGACCTCTTCTTTACAGCTGTCAACCTCTTGTGGTTCGCTCTCAAGTTGAGTTTGTTCCAGTTCCTGGGGTATGGTCTCAACTGCTGGCTTTTCAATCGCCTGACGAAGACACCTGCTTACAGCTTTAGAGTCTTCGTTGGGGTTCAGCTCCAATTCCAGTGGATAGAGACGTTGGATCGGCCTCATGAGTTCATCTTTGGCAGTTTTTAGGCGTACTAGTCGGGTGTTTCCATCCTTTCCTACGACTTTCTCAATAACGCGAGCCAATGGCCAGTCGAGGCGCTTCTTGTTGTCATTTTCTATCAAAACAATGTCTCCTATTTCCACTTCACGATCAGGAGACTTGCTAGCAGCAAATTTCAGTTGCCCTAGATATTCTAGGCGGAACCTCTGTCTTAAAACGTCCTTCAGGTTCTGACGATATCTGAACCTCTTCTGGAGATCACTTGCTTCGATTAGATCAAAATCTGGAACTCCCACCTCTTCAATATCCATGAGGAACATTCCAGGTGTCAATGGTGTCAAATCATTAGGGTCTTGGGAGACATAAGTCAGAGGTCTGGCATTCACTATTGCTTCACAATCGCACAGGATCGTTAGCATCTCTTCAAAATTAACAGAGGAGTGACCTAAGACTTTACGAAGCAGCTTTTTCATAACACCAATGAGGCGCTCCCACCATCCACCCCACCATGGAGAGGAAGGGGGGTTGAATCTCCATTCAATCCGACGAGCAGTACTGTACTGACTGATTACGTTCCAGTCCAACTCATCACATGCATTGTCCATGCCAATAAAATTAGTGCCTCTGTCGCTATACATGATACTGGGTCGTCCTCTTCTACTTGTGAAGCGCCGAAATCCTTGTAAGAAGCTGTCTGTTGACAGAGAGGAGATTAGCTCTAAATGTACAGCCCTGTAAACTCCACATGTAAATAAGCAGACGTATGCTTTCTTCTTGACACCAGTTTCAGTCTTTAGAAACAAGGGACCAGCAAGATCAACTCCACAAATCTCGAAGACCTTGGCGTTCCTTACACGAGTCTCAGGTAGAGGAGTGGGAAGTGACTCGATTCTCTTAGCTGTATAGCGCTTGCAGACTTGGCAAGAGTTCAGAACAGCTCTCACAGACTGTCGACCTCCAATGATCCAAAATCTTTGCCTCAGAAGCGACATCATCATTTGAACACCAGCATGGCAGTTGTCTCTGTGGACGTCTATGATCAATCTGAAAACAACTGGATGTTCATGACTAGGCAACACGATAGGATGACAAAAGTCGTGGACATCATCCCTATAAGAGATTTTGGTCATGAGTCTGATCAAACCACTCTTGTCAACAAAAGGGAGTAAGTTGGCAAGCTTCTCGTCAAATACGCTAGAGAATGCCTCCTCCTGAACCATACAAAACACTTTGAGTTCTGCTGTAAGGTATTCTTCAGTAGTTAGGTCTTGAGGGATACGATCACATTTCTTGATCTTAGCATTAGTCTTGTATCTGTAGATCCATGCCACCATACGTACGATCATCTTGTAATTCGAAAATTTGTGGTAATACCAGTCAACAGGTGTAGTTTCACATAACATAGACGAAACTACATTTCTTCTTCTTTCCAATCCAATTTCTTTTTCGTCAAAATCCATCTCAGGTTTAGGCCAGCATTCTTCAGGTAACCTGAGCCAGTCAGGGCCCTCCCACCATCGAGAATACAACAACTTTTTGGCAGAACAGCCACGGGAGGGGAGGTCTGCTGGGTTCCTAGCTCCAGGAATATGCCTCCATACATGATTAGACGTGAGTTGTCTTATTTCTTTCACTCTGTTATACATCCCACGGCTCGTCTCTTTCAATCCAAGCAAGCACAGTAGATGCGTCAGTCCAAAATGTGGTCTCAATATCTATGAAACCATAGTCCTCAACTATACTTTGGTGTAAACGAGCTGCGATCGATGCTGCAAGTAACTCAAGTCTTGGGATAGTCATCTTTTTAGAAGGCTTACTGATAGGTGACACTCGAGACTTGGCACCAACCAATTGCACTCTGACATCCTTGGCAGTCTCAACTCTGAGAAATGCGACTGCACCATACGATTTCTGGGATGCATCAGAGAATACATGCAAACTACATCCATTACTAGGTGTGTTTGATCCTGGGAGCCATCTTGGTATATTAATCTGTGAGAGGAGGGGTACCTCTTTGAACCATGACTTGAACTGAGAGGATGTTTCCTCATCAACCTCTTGGTCCCAACCACGTCCAGATTCCCATGTTTTCTGAAGCATTAACTTAGGTAAGAGTGTCACACAGCACGTCAACCCTATTGGATCAAAGACACGATGTGCTGCACTAAGAATCAGTCTCTTTGTGACAGTCTCAAACTCCATTGACGTGACACTCGATACATTCACAGACAGGGTGTCATCGTTTCGATTCCATAACAATCCAAGTACATTAGTGAGTGGAACTTTGCTATTTGTATTCAGCTCCCACCCTCTCAGATCGAATCCACGCTCCATCATGACTTCCTTTGCAACATCAATGAATTCCTGGGCCTTCACTTCATTCTCAACACTTGTCAGGCAGTTATCCACATAAAAACTAGATCGTAGTTGTTCAATCAGGTCAGCCGAATAGGGACGTTTCCCCTCACCACACTCAGTCATCACCTGTTCAAGATGAAGGTCGATACATGCTCCTAGTTGGTAGGGGCTCGGAGAGAGTCCAAAAACTACACGACAGTGGCGATATATCTTCAAGTTGCCTTCTTTGTTTATCCACAGAAATCTCAGGAAATTACGATCATGAGGAGCAATACCAATCTGTAGAAAAGCCCGGCGTATGTCACTAATGACACCAATCTTCTTCAGCCGAAAGCGTGCAAGGACAGAGGGAATTTTTTCGATATAGTTAGGTCCCTTTTCCAAACATTGATTCAAACTTGGGTTTTTATTTTCTCGTGCCGAAGCATCAAAAACAGGTCTTACAGGCGTAGTACTTCCAGGTTTGACAACGTGACGATGTGGAAGGTAGTGGCATGGTGTGTCTTCTCCAAGAGGCAAGACTTCCTCAATAACACCATCCTGGGTCCATTCATCCAACAACATCTGATAGGCCTCATAGTACCCTTCATTTTTTAGTTTCTTGACTGTAGTTTGCAATCTTTTCAAAGCCAGGTTGTAATTACTTGGCAGAGGGGGATGATTCTCCACCCAAGGCAAATGTACCTCGAACCGTCCATCATTAGCAACCTTCACAGTATCGAGAAAATGTTGGTGAGTAGTTAACTCCAACTCCATCTTATTCAATTTTTCAGTAGGATCTGTGATTCCCAATGTGTCCAATGACCACAGGTCCGTAATTTTCACTTCTTTAGTGAGCATGCTGGTCACTAACATGACAACTCCCTTTTCGCATACTTCTGGGACTTTTCCCATCAAAGTCCATCCTAACTTAGTCTGAACTGCAACGAGACCGCTTGATAGAGCTCGATGTCCTCCAGACAACAATTTGCCTGCAATGTCTGCACCTATAAGTACCTCAATAGGGCCACTTGTTCCGACATCCGAGAGAAAAATGCCACTATCAGCTAGTTCAGAGAGCCAGGGTCCCTTCAACACAGGGGAGATGTCACCACAAATCTTGTTTTGGTTAAGAGCCTCGAAATTGCAACAATATCCACTATCGAGAGACGACAAGTGTACTGTGTACACATTATAGTTGGATACTGTAGAACTCACACCACCAAACAACGAGTGTTGAATTGTTTCAGTTCTTTTTGACACATAACCCATTTCCGTAGCAGTAGAATCCAAAACATATGTGCGTTGTGAGGCTGTATCAATCAATGCCCGAACTGTACGCTTTTTACACCCATTCATAATGTTGACTAATATTGTTTGCATCAAAACATTACAGGGAGCAACAAGACTAGCTAGCGCCTCTGACTTTCTTGTATCTGCCTCACTACTAGTTGACGTAACAGGAGATCTAGCGACAGTGTTCTGGGATACGCCTTCACAAATTATGGGATAATGGGATTTTTGACAAACAACGCATTTAGGGCGGTTGCGACATACCTTAGCTGAATGACCAATCCTCAAACAGCAGAAACAAGCCCTTTTTTCCGAAACGACCTTGCGTCTATCCACCAATGACATGTCGACAGCTTTAGGACAGTCTTGGGATTTATGACCTTGTGAGCAAAAAATACAGCCCTTAGGAGAAGATTCTTTGACTGTAGTGAGAAGACCAGCAGCTGTAGGAATATTGTCACTAGAAAATTCCGAAACCTTCTTGAGTTTTTTGCTGTCAACTTTAGTACAGGTCGACTTTTTTGAGAGTCCAAAACCAGATAGAGCCATTGAAATTTTCTGTTCACCTTCGACTTCACATTTGAGAAAATTCAATAAATTTTCAAGTATGGTCTTTGAGCTGGTATTGACTCCTGAGGAACCTTTCCTTTCCCAAGTCTTCAAAACGTCAGTGGGTAGACATGAGGAAACGAGTGGGAGCAAAATTGGGGCACACTTGTCAATAGTAACATCTAAACTATGTAAATTTCGGAGATGTGACTGAACTTTATCGTACAATTCTGATAAAGCAAGCTTTTGAGACGAGGCCATATTTTGCAAAATAATGCTGAGCAATTCACGAATATAGAACTCCGTCAAGAGATCATTCCTTCCGAAACGTTGCTGTAATGCTTTCACAACCTCAGGGTACATATCAGACGTAGCAGGGAAACTATCGACAACAGCCCTAGCAGGAGAATTTGGGGTGATTGACATCAAAAGATAATGCAGTTTTTCACTAGGATCTAGATTAGTATCAACATGAATTTTGTTAAACTGATCCCAAAACGGAAGCCAATCAGCGATTTCCCCACCAAATTCTTTCAACGTCATTTTTGGTAACCTATACATTGAGCTACTAAAGGCACCATGCGAATCGGGAAAACCACGGAAAACAGAAGTTTTCTTAGAACGTTCCGAAAAATTGGATACCCTGTCTTGATCCACGTGTTCTGACACCAACGCCGAAATGTGCGAAAACTTGAGAGAATACTCATCACACGTAGCCAATTCTTCATCAATCGAAGCATCACTCGCTACAGTATCTAGAAGCATAAGTTCATAGATCGCGAAATTTTTGGTCGATAACTCATTGTTTCTAACTTCTAGTACGGCAAACAACGACTTCAACTTTGCAACGTCGATGTTTTCATCTTTTTTGGCTAAAATTGTTTCTATGTCCTTTGCTAACTTCGAGAAAGCTCGACGAATGCCCGATCTTGATTTCTTTGCTACTTCAAGTGACATAATGACGATAAAACAGACTTACTTGAGTAGAAGTTCGATAAATCAACTCGGAAGAAACCGGCACTTTTCTTACTTACTTGACGCACTGACTTTACTTATCCAAAGATTACTTTTCACTGTCCTGTCACGGTCGCCACTTATATGAGGATCTCTGATAAACAACGTGCGAGAAAATCCCTTCATAAGAAATATATTTAAAGTACAGTGCGCAAATATTCGATAAAACTTCGTAAGAATAAAACAATGACTAAATCGGCGAGCTTCGAGCACACAATCAACACACGGGTTCCGACTGCCGACAACAACAAATGCGAAGGTAGACACTGGCAACTCGCGTGACGTCATCAAATGAACAACAACTGTTCTACCTACTTACTTTTCAACAATATCAATATTTTCCAACAACTAAAAAGTAGGTATACCTATTAGAGGTAATATAACCATAATAGTTATATTAATAGAGTCCCGAATAACAAAAAAATCGAAAATCTTTTAAAACAATGGCTGACCTTGGGCAACTGTAGGAAGTTGGAACTGTACGCCAACAACATAATTTGAACAATCGGTGTTGGAAAGGATAAGGGTATGCCGACCGTTGAAGTCCCTTTGCTCTCCAACGCATTTCTCGCATTGTTCAAAGAGGGTGAATTTGATTTGTAAAGTGATGAAATTGATTTGTAAAGGGTTAATTTGATTTGTAAAAGGCTGAATTTGACTAGTAAAAGAGTGAATTCGATTCAGAAATGCTATAACATATTATGTGAAAGGAGAGTGTTGGTATAATAATAATAATAATAAACTCTTTTATTATCCAAATAGGAACAAAGTTCCCGCCGAGCCTGGACAATAATATAAAACAACTAAACTATACTATTTTTATAAGAACCCAATTGGGGGTTAGAAAAAAAAGAGATAACGAGAAAAAAAAGAAAACTAGAATTGCGTATTATGAAAGAAGAAAGAGGAAGAGGGAGACTGAAAAGAAAAGAATATAAAGAAGAAGAGTAGAAAGAAAATGCAGTAGAATGAAGCAGGAAAGAGGATTACTGAAACGTGATGAAGAGACTATTGGTGGGTAAAATGTTCTTTTAGTGATTTGGTAATTGCTCCGAGAGTGGGGAGAGACCTGACAGCGAGAGGCAGACGGTTCCAAGCTCTTGCTCCTGCCACACGTAAGGAGTTACTAAATGCTTTAGTTTTTGCAAATGTTTGCACTAGAGTGAACAGTCGAGAGGACAAACTAACAGAAAAAATTCCATGAAGATAAGAAGGGACATTGTTCGTTTTATGGGCGACTTGAAAGATGAATCTGAAGAAACGGATGGACAAGTAATCAAAAAGGCCATAGCCTAATACAGAATTAATGTGGGAGGAGACATGCCCCCGTGGTTTAAGCTTGTAGACATATCTGATGCATCCATTGAATGCAACCTCAAGTTTTCTCCTCGATTCAGCATCACAAGAATTGACATAAAGGAGATCACCATAGGTAAACAAGGGAATTATGAGAGTCTTCACCAGCAGCAAACGGAGATCCTGAGGGGTGCTATATGCAAGTCTTTTCAGAGCATAAAGCGATCCATAGACTTTTTGGCAAATGGCGGAAGTTTGGGCTGACCAAGATAAATCTGGACTTAAAATTATGCCGAGGTTTTTTACGGATTCGGAAAATGGGATGGGAACTAAATGGGATGGGTATAACGCTTTCGCCAGGCCCTTGCAGCTGGATACTGGCATTACCATTATTTTAACTTTGCCTTATCAAATCTTAGAAGAAACACGACTAATTCACCTTCAAGACTTCATACCGTATAGAAAAATCTATTCTATTTGGCAGTTGTACTAGCGAATTTGTACTCGGCTATTGAGGGATTCCATCCTGCCCAACCACAATCACCTACATACGTGGGTCAGTCTAAATTCCACATATGTAGGAGCTTGTAGATTCCAAATCCACTTATACTCTCAACAAGTCAATTTTAGCCGCAACTTTATCTAATCTAAATTTCGTAAAATATCGGCAGTTTCAGCGCCAGGCAGTTCACCGTCCGACTGGGCGACATCGACCTGAAGAGAGACGACGAGCCGTCCTCCCCACAGACTTACCACGTCTCGGATGTCAGAGCTCATCCCAAGTTTTCTAGAGTCGGTTTCTACAACGACATCGCCGTTATGGTCCTCGAAAAGAAAGCCAGGCGATCAAGGTGTATCATTGAGAGTATTCACTTACACACCAAACTGACGATATTCGCAATAAAAAGGAATAAACTGTATAGACTGGGATATGACGTAACAACATAGGTATCTTTAAAGTAGGTAGTTAAAGTCGCTAGATCTCTGCCAGAAGAAATTATCATCCATTTGGAATTAAGTGCGCTAAAACATCATATGTACCTCAAAATACCTTCCAACAGTTAGTAGGTAGAATTCAATATTGCATGCTAACGAGATGCTAATCTACTTCATGGACGTGTAACTTCCAGAGCCAAAAACCAACGAGTTTGGATTTTGTAGTTGAATTTAACAAAAATTTGAACAGAATCAATTCCTCGGGTTGATATGAGTAAGACACTTTATACAAATATCCTGCCTAGTTTTAATAAGGTGTGTATTGATTTTTACAGGTATGTGAAGCCTTTGTGCCTACCCCCGCCATTCATGAAGGATGAAGCGTTCATTGGGAGGAGTCCTACAGTCGTTGGCTGGGGCACGACCTATTACGGTAAGTGAAATCAGGATTAATCAATGCCATCATGTTCATAACGCAAGGAAGTTTAGTTTGTCGTGGAATTTTTTTTTAATAATAAATGCGTTTATTCATGAAATACAAAATTTTGTTTTACATCTACAAGTACAGCTAAACACTACAACTCCCTGAAAGTAATCTTGTGCTGGGAGTTGGAGTCACGTACGAAAGTATAAAGTAATTTCTTATATCTTCTATTAGGAATAAAACAAACAAAAATAAACTCTTAAAAATAAAATCACTCGCGAATACAATTGCTCCCTAACCGTGCTTTATAGAGTTCTTTTAGTTTCCTCTTAAATATGGCCAGTGACATAGGGAACTTGAATATAGTTGGAGACAGAGTGTTGAATAAATTGACACCATAATAAGTGAAAAATCTTTGTCCAAGCGAAGTATATCGACGAGGCAAAGGCAAAGTAAGTCTATCGGATGATCTTGTGTTATTGTCAGAAATTGTGAAATGGCCAGAGAGATACATTTTGAATATATATATTAATGTTGTCTGTTCGAACAATTCATGAAATGGTAGAACTTTCATCTCACGAAAGACCTCCACTGACGGAAAATCAATAGGCTTTCTTAACAGAATTTTCAATAAGCATTTTTGAGTTACATAGAGCAACCTTGTTCGATATGCTGATCCCCAAGCAACTATACCGTAAACTAGTAATGATTGTGCTAAAGCCAAATATAAAATTCTCTTAACTTTTATTGACATGAAGCCACGAACTTCAAAACAAACAGGTAGGTAATAACCTACGCAGTTTCTTATTGAGAAATGACAGATGGTAATCCCACAACATGCATTGATCAATTTTGACTCCCAAATATGTAGTTTGTGTCGTTTGAACAATGGTTGGACAATCACATTCATTACAATTCTCACTAACATGGCATTTTATGCTACCAATTGACGGTACCAAACCAGTTCTTCTTGCAAACGCAATGAATTTTGTTTTATTATAATTGAGTTTCAGGCCCATCTTTCTAAACCACAACTGAAGAGCTCGTAACCCATCCGTCGCCTTTTGCACTACCTCATCCCAGTTTTCTCCACTAATGACTGCCGTATCATCCGCAAAAGATGTCACTACACCCCCTGCGTCAATACCAAATATATCATTGATATAACACAAAAAGAGGAGGGGACCCAACACGGTTCCCTGCGGAATTCCATAACCAAAGGAACACTTGCCACTCAGAGAATTTTGAATTCTAACCCTTTGTTCGCGGTTATTTAGGTAACTAGATATCCACTTAACAAAGGTGGAATAATCGGATGATCTGAGTAAAATTGATGAAGTTTCGAAGAGGGATATAAAACTGAAAAGAATCCATGAACTGAAATGGTGTGTTGATCATAACTACAAGTAAGGGGACTAGGCTCCGACCAGATTCGGTGTACAAACAAAGCTCCATTCCCATCTCACTTGGCTCCCCTCCTGGAAAGGGCAGCAGAAAGGGAATGCAACGAGCTGGGAGAGTTCCTGGACTTGTTGCTCCTCTATGCAGATGTTTTAGCAGCAGGAGCTGGGAAGCTGTACCCTTGGAGAACACACTTTTGATTTTGCGGGTCATCACCCAATCAAGCAGCGACCCAGACGTACCTGCCCAACCAAGGATAAAATCATTAGGGAAGAAATGGAAAAGAGGGTCTCTAGCAGGGTCTCGTCACCTGTACCCTGACCTGCCGGTACTGGGTTCCTTCCTGGACGAGTTAAAATTGGCGACAGTTACTAACTGGATTACCCCAAAAGGACTTACAATTTAAATAGTTTTTCCAGACACCCAATTTCGGATTGATTTTTTAAAAGCAACAACTTGTTTCTTAGGTCCCTGTCACCTGGCCCGTCGCTTCTCCTCTGTATTGGGCTGATGTTAGTATTGAGCAACAGTACGTCCATCTTGGTTGTACTTAACCCAGGATGATGGTTCATGCAACGAGTTCTAGGATGAAAACCGAAGCGTGAAGTCAGAAATGTGTCCAATGTTTATAAATGTGTATTTATATATTCTCCAGGAGGTAAAGAGAGCACAGTGCAGAGACAAGTGGATCTGCCCGTTTGGAGGAATGAAGAGTGCGATAAAACCTACTTCCAACCCATCAACGAAAATTTCATCTGCGCTGGACTCAAAGAAGGAGGAAAGGACGCCTGTCAGGTAGTCTACCAGTAATAATAAAATTCTAATTCTATCCGTCTCTATATGATCAGGATTGCCAAATTCTACATTTTTTGAATAGTTTCATGTGGACGTCTTCTTGTACGTGTGTCCCACTATAATTATACTCTCATTTCCTCTAGGGAGACTCAGGCGGACCTTTGATGCTGAAAGACGGTGGACGATGGATGCAGATCGGCATCGTGTCGTTTGGGAATAAGTGCGGCGAACCTGGATACCCAGGAGTCTACACCAGAGTAACGAAATACACCGATTGGATCAACAACAATATGGTTTAAAAATGGCATTTGTCGCGTAGAACTCACAAGAGGTCTTGTTAAGATCTTGCCAGAGAACTGATCTATGTTAGATATTCATCAACATCTATGGAACCAAATCAACTAGGATTTTGGTGAGAAGGCAAATGAAAAATTGATTAGTCGCTGAACCTATCAAACTTTGTCGTTATAAAACTGCCAAGGATTTGAAAAGCGATTGTTTCCATTATTTAATATCAACGCGGAGTGGATACTGAAGTATTACAGGCTATAAGAGCAATCTACCACTATTACAGCTACAATAACTGTTATATGTCAGTGATAATTTTCATTTGACGACTGTGAAGAAATCAGCTTGATATTCGTTAAGTATGATACCAGTTGATAGTAGTTCAAAAGCTGGCGGTCATGATTGGGAGAGTTTCACTCAGTTGATTCTGTTCATTCTAGGGAAAGTACTTTCGTTCAAATATGAGAGCACATGGCTCGAGAATAGTCAACATAACGGCTATAGTATGTTTCAAACTGCTTTAGTATTCGGGCGAGCAGGCAGTAGGAGTGGTGGGGCAGACACTGCTGCCATACTGTTGCCGGGAGTGGAACCTACCCCTTTGTTTCCCGAGATGTGGCATCGTCGAAGTAAACGACCCCATTGGCCAAGCCTCTTCTCCAGTACCAGAGGGCAAGAGCCCTTCAAAACTGAAGCAGTTTGAAACAGAGTATAGGGAATGGAAACACTGAATGGAACTCAGGTGTTGGGGTGACCATAAGTCCGTTGCACAGCGCTCCCTTCTGGAGGCCATAAAACCTTTTCAAACGCCGCCCCCCCCCCCCTCCCATGATATTTTTGAGCAACGTAATACCTACTTCTACTCTGCCTTGAAACTATCACCCACCTTAATGGGGAAAAATGTTTTAGTTTTTCCCACTTTACCTTGAAAATAACTGGCATTTACTGGAATTATAGAAATACTTACATCTAATTGTATTTTATATGGAGAGAGTTTTGTAGTTACCATATTTTGATTAATAACAAAGCACTGATTCATGCTGTAACGATAAGATTCGTGATTTTTAGAATTAATCACTTATTAATTCATGTTGAGGTTTATTCAATCATGACTAGTTTACCTAATTACACCCTTTAATCCTATTTATACTGCTACTAGTAAATTAATATAATTAACTATAAATATGGCCAATATAGTGTTTGAAATCAGAAAACATTATAGTACTGTGATGAAATAGCAATAGTAGCATTTTATTTTAATTATAATTGCTAGATAGAAAACCCTTAGTTAGAAATCTCATCAGTGTTCCAGATTATATTTAAAGATATTTATTTATTCACTGGTCAGTCTTTTTGTAAATCAGCTTTTGTAAATATTCAAGTGCAGCGAAATGTGTAAAAATTGTATTATAAAGGCTCAGCAAAATAAACGTTTAAAGAATCGACTTATTTTGATTGTCGTTTCATTATTCCCTTTTACTTTAGGGTTTCAATCTTTAATGGGTATTTAGTTATCAAATATATGATGTTAGTTTTGTGTCTCCCTAGCCCTGTCATAGGACGGAGGTTGTGACTTTACAAATCCATGGTACAAGTTTATTTCGTTGTAAACCTAAAAAAAAATTGCTACTTTTTTTCAGTATCCGTTTACTTATTGGTATAAATGTAAGTGGAATCGTAAGTGCAATACATCAATCACCATAGCAATTTTAACCTCTGTTACTCAGTTTGTTGGTCACTCCCTAGCCCACTTTTGAAATTATCGCCAAAACTCTCACTTAGATTGGATAGGTCACGGGTTGGAAACCATAAACAGGTGGTCTGCCTTGTTCCCTTCTCCAACTGCTTCAGTTGCGTCCAGTCTGTGAGTGATGCTGTGAATCGTTGAGTATTTTTATTGATGTTCACTCCCTAGAGCTCATAAAAACAAACATTAAGAAAGACGAATAATTCAAAATATTTCTAAATGTTTGATTTATAAATAGCACCAAATTTATAGAATGATACATAATAATAATATGTTTACCTGTGATATTCAAATGCCCATAATGGGAGTTGTACCATATTATGTACAACTCCCGTTGTGGGCATTTGAATATCACAGGTAAACAAGTAGCAATCTCAAGAAGGACTGAAGGAACGTAGGGTCTCCTTCGGGTTCCTGCGGAAAAGCTCCACTAGAGCAAGCTGTCCGTCACGTCCATGGCTCCGACTTATGTTTTGTTTTTATTAATTGTATAAAAGTAGATTAGATGAAAAATCAAGGAAAAAAAAAAGAAGTAGAAGAGAGAATAAAGAAGGCGAACAAGAAAAGGGTAATAAGGGACGCAGGAGAAGGGAAAAGGAAGAAAAGTTCAAGAAAGACCCTTATACAATAGTAATGTAGGTGAAAATAGGTTTAAAAAAACAAAAAATCAAGAAAACTGATGTTTTGAGATATTCATCGAACTGGCTTTTAAATTTCCCTTTGGGCGAGAAAACAAGGAAGAGACCCACCCATTTACAACTCGTGTTAATAATAATTATTTTCAACAACCTCCGCACGGAATGTTCCTGTTGCTAAGGGAGATCTATCTATAGAACGTCTAACCTCAGCCTGTTCATTGGTCTTTTTGCACATCATTTTCAACACTCAACCAGTTTCTGAAGGATTCAATTACGTCCGTACATTCCGTCTCGAGAGCAATTTTTTCCGAATTCGGACCAAAGTGTACACTGAAACTGGCCTATTGAACCTCTTACTAAGTAACCGGTGCGTGCCATTTATTTTTTTTCTTCAATTATAAGGTACATTTTTAAAACGATATTTAGGCAATTTTCGCCCGCCGATAGTTTTTGTTCATTTGGCGGAATTTATTAGACCCTGTTAGTACGAGTAAGTTCCGTGTCTAACCCGAGTATTAGACGCCTCGAGCATCGTACATAACATACGGTCTACAGCAAATTATTGGCTCACACTCATTGAATTAATGACTTGACTCTGCTTGGGGCAAAGAAAAAGAAGAATTTCGGAGGCGAATTTTTTGTTGTTTTTTTTTTTTTGTTCTCTCATTATTGTATCGACTGCTTTACAACGTTCACATGAAGTTGAAACGAACCGAAAATAGGTACCTACCGCAGGGCTATAATTTTGTGCTCATTCAAGGCGAGAAAAAAAAACGTCGTTATTATGTACGATGAGTAGACAAAGTAATGGGAAGGTGTTCCTTCATGGGGCCAGCCGCTCCTCCGCTCAGGAGCAGTGACATCATACTATTGGAACCAGCCTTATTATTATTGTTTCTTTGAGGGATCTGCTGTTGCCTGAAGAAGCTTCTGTTTTATTTGCTAATCATTGAAACGCGCTTTTAGAAGTCATTACTAATTGATTCATCAATAAGAAGAAACGTGGGTGTTATGTGTGTCCTTAAGATTTTGGTATACGGGATTTCCATTTATGAATCATTTTTGTACTCCTAACAAGTGATTCTTGTGTATTGAATGGGTTCAACTGACTGAAAAATTGCTCACTTCATAATGCAAATGAGCGCGACAAAAGCTACTGAAATGCACATAATTAGCAGGTTTATTGTTCTTCGCCTCAATTAACATGATCGAGTCGCCTGCAAGGGAATTCAAATTTCGTTCCGGGGGGGGGGGGGGGGGCTTATGGTTGATTCGTGAATATTACCGCATAGTGGGCTGAAAGTACCACTTGACCTCAAGTACAAAGTGTGAAGACTTATTTGTAAAGGATGTGCGGGTGGGCTTCCATTCAGCTTCCAACTATCAAACTGTGGGTATTTTACAAGTGAAGTAGTTTTGAATTATTCCACTCATACCAACTGTGATTGCTGTAGTATTGTCTACTCGTTAAGCTCGAGTTTGTTTTTCGGTGGACAACGGGCAGCGAACCAAGCTTTCGAACCAAACTCCCAGTGAGATCTAGTAAGCAATTTGCTTCTATTCTATTTTCGATTGTTGCCATAACCACAGTGATACCTACAAAGCCTGGACTTGCGGCAGGGTTGCGGTATTATCGGTGACAAGGGCGGAAGTGGAACTTCATCTAGTTCTGGATTTTCAAACGACAGCGAAATGCCATTCTGCATAGGGCCTCCCTAGCCGGGCATTCCGTACGAGGGAGTCTCGTACCACCGCAGAACCAGCAGGATTCTTGCGTAAGGCCGTGACAACGTCCTGACCTAGGGAGGGGTTCAGTTGTTCAGTTCTGACCTTACAGAGGCCGCAGATGGTACAGAGGTCTTATAAAACTAGACATGACTGTTGCTTGACTCAATGGCACGGGCTGTGTCGACTGCGTTCGATAATGGCAAGGTGATATCTTCCAAGACTCGCTTGCGTATTTCAGGAGACAAGAGACCACCTATGAAGGCGTCCCTGATCATGTCATCACGATTTGTTTCCGCAGAGACCTCTTTGAAGTTGCAATCCTTACTCAGTTGTTCAAGTGCTTCTACGTATCGATCTGTGGATTCGTTTGATTGCTGCTTTTGTGAGAGGAGTTTGAACCTAGCGAACACTTCATTTTTATATTAGGTATATAGATACCATGGTTGTGATAGCTGTAGCTTAATTCGGGCTCTCGGAGATGTACCTACTCGAATATTGAATAAGAAAGAAAATAAGTATATGAGTACCTTCTGCTTCTTTTCTCCTGCTATTCAGCCCTTCCAGGTAATTTTCAAAAGTCAGCCCATTGAGCACAATCTTTACAGGCCCATCTAGGAGTGTCTCAAAACAACGTGTAAGCTCGTTTTCCATTATGTATCGTTTTTCCATTAGCCAGTAAATTGTAATAGAATTGCTTCAAACTTAGGCTTTATTCTACTAAGATCTTCTGATTCGTATAAATTAATTCAGAAAATTTCTTAATTATCTAATTTTTTATTATTTAATAATCTATGTCACAAGCTGCTAGGGAAACGTATGATCCGTATAGGAGTAGGTATCACACCACAATGGGCATATCGACAGTTCACTTGAAAAAATACACCTATCTCGTTTGTCGATATTTCTTATTCTAAACTCACGTCTAATTCAGACGATTGCTGTTTTCGTAATAATTACTTTCTTGGTAAGAGGATTTTGACGTTAGGGTGAAGGTAACAGGGAGAAGATTCTCATCAAGGATACAGACCGAGGATCTGGCTCCTGACATGAGTGGGCGGACTTGGTTCCGTCTGGCTTTCTGGGAACCCCCGACCGGCATCCTATTAGTGAAAAACCCCCGAACGAAACCCTTTTGTGTCGGTCGGAGTTGAGAATAAAATTATCTGTCCGTTCACAGGTCATTCGAATATGAAGTGGACCTAGCTGAGGATTAAGAAGTAAGTTTGGGTTAGTACGTAGAACAAGAAGAAAAGGCGAGTTCAGCAAGCATCGCATGAAGCTGGGCCCCAATGTATACATTCTATAGGCGGAGAATTAGCCTGTTCTCTCGTACAGGATACAACTTTTTTACCAACTCATTTTTGTAATTTTAAAAATTATAATGTTTCTAAAACGACATTTAATGGAGAATCCGAATTTGCAATCAAAGTTTTCCTATCACTTTGATGTTTTGTACAAAATTCATTTAAACTTGTAAAAACTGAGCATTTTACAGAATTTTTGCATGTTTTTTTGGCAAATAGTCTATTTTTCACAAAACGAAGCCATTATCACCAATCCAACTTCATATGCGTATTCTCCACCCCAAAAAGTAATAAAAAGTATAGAAACCAGAACGCCGAAAAAATTTCTGTTGGCACAGCAAATTTTAAGGTTCCGCTTTATACAAAAAAAGTATCAAGCCCTATGTCTTGAAAACTAGACGTACCAGGGAAACACTGACGTCAGATTCTAATTCAGCGCATCCGAAAACCCCCAAAATGATGGATTTCACTTCCGTGTTACTTCCAAAAAGTTTATTTGTTGCAAACCTGAAGCAGAAAAATAGACAAAATATCTTAAATTTTGGTTGAATTCAGGTGCCCACTATAAGTAAGGGCACCTCATTATTTTACTCCTCTTCTACCGACTGTGGCATAGCAAAATAATTAGATGAACAAACTACTATCACAGTATCTAGTTGCTATTACCTTATAAGTGCATCATAAATGATGCATAGCTTCACCGTAGAAAACTCCATCTTGATGATTTGCTTTAGGTGAAACCTAGGGGTTGGTACAATGGTAGACCGAAATTTGTAAACTCAACTTAAGGAGACCAATATAAGCTACCAAACTTCTTGAGGTCTAATAGCCTAATTTCTTAACCTGTAACTTTGATTATAATGGAATTAGTGAAAGGAATGGTTTCCTGCTTATTTGGAAGTATTGTTAGGTGCTATCGATTTACAAACCACATGTACGTATGATTGTATTGAGCGTTTGTACCGTGATTTCTTCGAGCGGAACCCTTATTACTACTATTATCTCGGGGATTTTCTGTTGTAAGACAGTCGATAAATTGACCGAGACTGAAATTCGAAATGTAAATCCCATATACGTTTTTCTCGGTATTAGGAGTTAAGCAATGATGATAGGGATTGCCTCTGACTCACGGTTATTCGCTGTCGCATATATCGCGAGTAGGTTGGCCACTGTCCTTGGTCCGCTATTACGGGATGACATCTTGAGAGGAACGTGATCGACCCGGATGGCATATGGCAAAAGTGGGCTTAGCGATTTCCCAAGGTGGCTTTGAGAGATTAGGAGAATAAGCGGACAGATCGTTTTTTAAAGAGCTCACGACACATTTCGCTGGAATAAAGAACAGGAGGGGTTAGAAAAGCGACTTAAATAAGTTACTCCAACCCGTACATTTCTGAACAGTTGACTTGGCAGGGTCGGAGGAAACTACATCACTGAAAATAATAACATAATGCAGCCTTCAATACATAAAGTCCCATTTTCGGTCCATTTTTCCATAGAGGGGTTACAAAATTCAAAGGCAGGTCAAAAATGTAGTAGTTTTTACATATCCTTAGACTTATGGTATTCGATAACATGACGAGGGGGAAGCGGCAATAGGACATAACTCATTTTTTGGCCAAATTGAGTTAGAGGGGGTTCTTCTTAGCAAATTTCTCGCTGAATCGATTTGTGTCGTTTGTTTTAGAACTTTACCGCCAGGAACGACCCAAAGGAACGACTTGCAGCGTCACATAAACTGCAGGGGTGGATTCAAGAGTGGCAAGGGGGAAGGCATCCAAAATTTGGCGATAGTATAGCTGTTGTCTGGGGCCCAGACTCTAGGCATAGCCCAGCCTTATTGCCCAATGGCCGCTAACGTTTCGGCAGGATTTTCAAGAGAGTGAAACCTCCCAAATTTTGAGGGATTACTCAGTAGATCCATAGGTACTAAGGCTGAGTTCGAACAAGGCTGTCTTTGGAGTGCGAAAAGAATTTTATTAAAAAAAAAATGAAAAAAGCAAAATCGCTCAAAAACATTGATTTGGCCATGTACAACAAGAGCGTAACCCGGATCCGGACAACCCCCATCGAAATCATGAAAAATCATGAAGTTAAAATAGATTCCTTTAAAAATTATATATATTTTTTTTATCATGAAAAGTGTTAAAATTAGTTTAAAACCCTCTATTTAGTACCCTGTTTTTTCTAAACGTAATATAAAAAACTCTGCAAATTCTTGACACAACGGTTCATTATCTTCTTTGAGCAGATGACCCTAATCTAATTCACGAAATGATAGATTAAACTCTAGCTGATAATCCAAGTTTAATAAAACAAGTAAGTATTGTTTAAACAATTTGCAGACAAGAAATCTAGTGAATATTGCATTGTCATCCATCCTCATCCCATGTTTAAAATGTCAAGAGTCTAGCTCATCATCCAAATTCAACTTGTTTTAACAAATAGGTATTGTTTAAACAATTTTACAGACAAGAAACCGAGTGAATAATGCCTTGTCATCCATCTTTGACCCATATTCAAAATTCCAAGACACTAGCTCAACATCCAAATTTAATTGGTTTAAACAAATAAGTATTGTTTAAACAATTTCACAGTCAGGAAACTGATTGAATATTGCATTGTCATCCATCTGCGACCCATGTTTAAAATTTCAAGACTCTAGCTCAGTTTGTTTTTGGCTTATTATTATTTTGGCTTGTTTTTGGCCAATGTTTCGATAATGAACCATTGGAACCGACCAAAGAAAAGCTCTGCGAATTCTTGACACGCCGGTTTATTATCTTCTTTGTGCAGAAACTAAATGATAGAGATGATAAATTAATTACAAATAAAATGTACCTACCGATATAATTCTGGGGTTTTTAATTACACCTACCTACGTCGACAATAATTTTTCTATAAAAGAGGGTACCTACCAACGAACATTCGAAATTACCTTCTTTCCGTACGAAAAAACCTCAGAACAAAAAATATCTACATAAAAAAAGGTAGATTATGAATTATCATTACTTATATTATTAATTATTATGCATAGTGTGAATTATATTAATAATTATTAGGTAATAATAATTTATAATTATTTTTAGTTCAATTATTAGGCCAATGAATAGTTGGAAGGTGGTAGTAAGAACGAATCATATTATTTATTGTCTACCGTTCAATGATGATCCTACATAATTGTTAATCGCGGTTTGTAATCGGATGTTGAGAAGAAAGAGGTGAGCGGGGAAGGATGGAGGGGAGAGAGGGGGGTGCAGTTTGAACTTCCAACTTGGAAGTAATGATTGGGGGGTGTCAGTCAACGGTGGGGGAGGAGTGTGATGGGTGGTGGTTTGTTGGGTCGTGGGTGATGGGTGGTGGTTTGTTGGGTCGTGGGTGATGGGTGATGGGTGGTGGGTGGTGGTTAGCGAGGGGAGGGAGGAGGTGGTACGGCCCTCGACAGACAATAAATAATATGGTAGGTACCACCTCGTGGTTCGAGTTACCGCTGACTCTAAAAAGTCAGCTGACTCTAAAGTTACATCTGACTCTAAAGTCGTAACCCTTGGATTACCGAGGACGCTAACTTTCAGAGTCTGATCCCATCCTATCCCCTACCCATCCTCGTCGTTACCGTGGCCACGCTTGGGTGAGTTGACCGTTTCTCAGCGAATTTTCGAAGAAAAGGAAGCTATTGTTCTCGGTCCAAAATTGCTAAAACTCGAATTTCCGAAAAAATTGACGGATTTTTATTTCATTATCTTCGATAATGAACCATTGGAATCGACCAAAGAAACAATTGTTTTAGCCCCCTCAAAATTTGTTGGTTTACGTTTCAAGATACGTAGATTCAGAAAACCGAATAAAAAATCACTGTGAACGAACGGCTGGTCGCACAAAAATCCAATTGGTCTTAAAAGATTCGTAATTTTTCGGGTCATTCAAAAGTGAACTAAAACTTACACGGTTCAGTTAAATATTTGGAGATATGACATTGTCGAAATTTTAAATTTCGTTTTGAACCCCTTCCCCTTGACCTAGGGTTATGAAAAGTTTCGAGGATCATTGTGGGGCTGGTCCAAACCCAGAAACCAAATTTGGTAATTTTAGCTCAACGCTAACTGGGCAAAGTGGCGCGGACGGCGGACGGCGTACGGCGGACGGACGGATTTTTTTTTATTCGATTTTCTGAATCTACGTATCTTGAAACGTAAACCAACAAATTTTGAGGGGGGGTTAAAAATTTTTTTTCTTTGGGCGATTCCAATGGTTCATTATCGAAGATAATAAACCAAAAAACTCAGCAAATTAGTGGCACAAAGGTTTATTATATTCTCTGTGCAGGTCACCCTTCCGTGTACTTCACGAAATGATAGATGAAACGTTTATAAAGATGATGAATTAATTACAAATAATTTGTACCAACATGATTCTGGGGTTTCTATCTCCACCACGTCGGCAACAATTTAATAATTAATTATTAATCACTCGAAAGTATTAAGAAATATTATTAATTATTAGAATGTTAATTGTTATTAATTATCATAATTTATTAACTGGATGTCTCAACACCAATGTGCTATTTGAATCAACCGGGTCAGTATGAACATGACCGTATGTATCATCCTCATATTGAAAAACTCTGCAAATTCTTGACACAACGGTTTATTATCTTCTTTGTACAGATCACCCTTCTGTCTAGATCACTAGGTCTAAATGTCTGGATCCTAAATGTTAGATTAATTATTATTATGAATTATCACTAATTATAAATAATTTTATCAAGTACCTAGTGAAAATTATTATAATTTATTGTTAGGTATTAATCATTCGTATTTATTATTAATAATAATTATTAAGTGTGGTGGTTTAGGTTGACCGTCAGTAAGAATGATGTTGAGGGATGTCGAGGGTCGGTCAAATGTCATTTGACCGACCCTCGACATCCCTCAACATCAATAATAATTATTATTAATTAATACGATATAATTCTGGGGTTTTTAATAGTACGTCGGTAATAATTTTTCTATAAAAGAAGTACCTACCAACAAACATTCGAAATTACCTTCATTTCCGTAGCACGAAACGCACCTCAGAACAACAAACTCGACATCACTTAAGCCATATGATGTTCCAAAGAGCTTGTTAGTATGAAAATGGACCTGTATTTCAACAGTTTGATTCACGATCGTGTGGTGAGGCACAATCTTTGAGCCGTCATTGTGAACGAACGGCTGGTCGTACAATGCTGCGGGTGGTCTTAAAAAATTCTACGGAACAAACTCTATCTAAATATGAAATAAAAAACATACCGTTCTATATGAACTTTTCGAGATATGAGATTTTCAAATTTTCAAAATTCGTTTTGAACCCCTTCCCCTTGACCTAGGGTTATGAAAAGTTTCGAGGACCATTGTGGGGTTGGTTGAAACCCATAAAAAAAATTTCGTAATTTTAGCTCAACGCTAACTGGGCAAAGTGGCGCGGACGGCGGACGGCGGACGGCGTACGGCGGACGGCGTACGGCGTACGGCGTACGGCGTACGGCGGACGGACGGATTTTTTTTTATTCGATTTTCTGAATCTACGTGTCTTGAAACGTAAACCAACAAATTTTGAGGGGGGGTTAAAAAATTTTTTTCTTTGGGCGATTCCAATGGTTCATTATCGAAGATAATAAACCAAAAAGAAAAACAGAAAAAAAGAAAAAGAAAAAAACTTAGTTCTTCATTGGTGCAGGAGGTATAATAATATTATTATAATAATATTATTATGTAGGGTGACCAGAGGTACTCCTTTTGAGAGGACAGTTACTACTTTTCGAGTTAGGGTCCTCGCATATTTTTGGATACACGAAAATAGATGAATGATTGTGTCATGTGAAGGTTGTTTCACTGACGTCTTCGCTCAATCATCTGCCAAAATCGACCTGGATGCTTTGTTTGACGAGATATCTGTTGTTAAGAACTATGTGTCAGTAGAGAAGTTAGCAACTGTGGAACGAGCACCGGACCGCCTCAGAAACGCGTTAGAGGGAGCTTTTCAAACATATGGACACCAAAGATTTGTCCCTCCCCAATATGAAGACATTGTGTGAATTTGTATTTTGCTTACCTGCGACAAGTGCATCAATCGAACGTTTATTTTCTGTCATTAATAAGTACTGTCTCTTGAAAAAATCCGATTAGGCATTGAGACCTTGAAAGAGGTAACAGATTATCAATATTTTGTGAAAAATTGTTTAGAGATGTTCGAGTTTCTGAAAAATCACGAACAACTGCTCAAAGCCATTCACGGCTCTGCAAAATTTGTTGGATTTAAAAAATGAAAAACTTGAATTCCTGAAAAATTGAGTTGAAAAACGACTTTTTAAGTTTACTGAGTCCGTTTGCTTACTATCACTTGCTTATTTTAGCAGAAGTCCGGTCTTGGATGAAACTTGTAACGTGGCATTTATAAGGGAAGAACTCAGTTTTTGTATCTCCTGTGAAATCAGGGAAAATGAGTTAGGTCATGTTACCACTTCACCCTCTATGAGTTTCTTGAGAGATGGTACCTTCCTAAGCATGATAGCACAATGTACCTCTCTAACCCAAACTACCGAGACTCTTATTTTTCCTGACCAGAATAGCTTTTGTTACGGTTATCCATAACACAGCAAACGCATGGGGAACTGTACTACGCTATCAGTTCATCCACATTGTCTCTAACAACCGCTGTTTTCATTCTTATTTTCCCTCATTGTAATAAAAGAACTAACTACCTACTCATTCAAATCACTCAGCTTGAGCCTCAGCAACCTTCACGCTTGTAATTTCCGAGACTAAGTCTGCGGAACAAAGAAGCTCTGGGTAATGTAGAGCTATTTGTCTCTGGCAGTTAGGAATGGAGGAAGACAGGAACATAAAGTAAAATGTCGAACGACTTTTGAAAGGGCACAGGTAAATAAATAACATCGTGGCTAGCGTTCATAGTTGACCACCACAATGATCAATTTCTATATAAGTATGGTTCCGTCATGATTCACCTATTCTGGGACTTGGAAACCTTACATCAGTCATAAAAACTCTGCAAATTCTTGACACAACGGTTCATTATCTTCTTTGTACAGATCACCCTTCTGTCTAGATCACTAGGTCTAAATGTCTAGATTCTAAATGTCAGATTAATTATTATTGTCAATTATCACTAATTATTAACAATTTTATCAAGTACCTACTGAAAATTATTATAATTTATTGTTAGGTATTGATAATTCGTATTTATAATTACTAATTATTATTATTAATTATGATTAATTAATACGATACAATTCTGGGGTTTTTAATACTACGTCGGTAATAATTTTTCTATAAAAGAAGTACCTACCAACAAACATTCGAAATTACCTTCATTTCCGTAGCACGAAACGCACCTCAGAACAACAAACTCGACATCACTTAAGCCATATGATGTTCCAAAGAGCTTGTAGGGATGCATATCGAATCGATAAATATCGATATTTTCAATATCGATATAGTTGAATGCTTTCGATATTGAATATCGATATATCGCCAAAAATATATCGATATATGCAAATATCGAATGATCTATCGAGTAGAGAGCGATTTTTTTCACTCCGTTCCATAATTTTGCTTTGAATTGGGCTCAGGTGTTAAATATCCCAGAAAAAAGGGTCGCACTAGTTCTTTTCCGGTAAAAACTTTGTATTGCAAGAGAGGAAACAATTTTTTGGTAAGTAAAACGTTTATTTACGCTAAAACATGGCACATTGATACCAAGTCAAATAGGAACCAAATACCTTCGGTAAGTATCATGTCTCTAAGACCAGGACAAGGGTAAATCCGTCTAAAATCTTTATACTACTAAACCTAGTATTGATAATGTAGAGCCACTAAGATTCATAATATTCACTACAAATAATAGTTAAATTACAGAAAAAATAAAAATCACTTCCTTGTTTCAGGTTTTGCTACATATTCACTACAAATAATAGGTAAATTTCAATAAAAATAAACATCACTTGCTTGTTTCTGATTAACAGAAGGTACTTCTTAACTTACATTAGCAAACAGCCTTTGGTAATTATGAGGTCACATGAACAAAACTAGGACTAGTTAGACTAGTAAGTCTTAGCAATCTTTCTGTTCCAGGTTCGCAGTCAATGACGTACGGACTCCCACACCGCCTCGCTGACTTTAGACAGGAAAACTCTTTGCTTCAAATGAAGAGGGGTGAGCCTGTTTCCGTCATCGTCGAGTATTCGCCCCGTCAAAGAAAACAGGCGTTCGGAGGGTACTGACGTCGCAACAATAGGAAGGTACTTCATGGCCAATTTATGGACATGTGGGTACTCATGTTTGATAGTATCCCACACTTTCAATGGGTTGGCCTCCCTAGGCGCCGGAGGTCTTGCAAAATATGCCCGTACCTCAGTGTGAGCTCTACCTGCTAAATCATCTGTAATTCCAGAAGCATAGGAGGAGGTGATCAAGGCGTCGTGGCTGTCCCACAGGGAATTCCCTCCGGCTCCGGGTGCGGGTGCCTGGGCAGCGGCGCTAGCAGCAACTGCAGCCTCCGCGGCTCTCTGTTCCGCCACCTGCGCCTGGCCTCGGAGCTCGTGCCTCACAAACTCTTTAATTTTGGAGACGGTGTTGGCTACTGCAATTGGCTTCTCAAAGTAAATTTTCAAGAACCGCGGATCCATCATAGTGGCGAGGGCCAGTGGCATGTTGAACTCCACGTTTCTGAAGCGGCGGTCCAGCTCAGCAAGCAAGAACTTCTGAAGAGCCTGCGCAGTAGAATCTCCCTCAGGAATTTGTACTTCCGCCATTTTCTAGGAAAGATAAAAATAAAATGATATTAGGAAATGTGCTTGATTTGTTGGCAATTAAACGGTTGAGATTGGGTCAGTGAAGGCAAAAAACACAGGGTAAGAAAAGACACCTCCTTTAGGACCGGTATTTGAACCCACAGCCGGTATGTGGGGGCGTATTCCGACTGAGGAAGTCAACCTGAGCCCAAATATCCCCAAACTATTTTCGTCTGGGGTTCAAATACCGGATTCAGATATTTTTTCTTACCCTGTTCTTTTTTTACCCTAACTGACCGTACAGAACCAAACGTACCCTTCTCAGAAGATGGACCATTGGGATGACCTTACTCGATGTTGTCACCTTCTCAGCTGACATCTCAGTAGTAGCTTGACTGAAGGGGAACAGAAGGTCCCTGACAATCCTCAGCGTGGCCATCTCGGAGCTTGTGAGCATCACTAGATCAGGAAACTTCAACGATGCTAGCGTAACAACTTCGCTCATCTCCAAGAAGCGCTTACACATGTTGTAGCTAGAGTTCCAACGAGTTGCGACTTCTTGGATAAGGCGCAGAAATGTGCCTTCTGAAAGCCCTCGATCCCGCTGAATCCGTCTAAGCTCGTCAGAGAAATTATTACTGGTGTGGGAAAACGTGACTATCCTTTTCACCTTTCCTATAAGCTCGGGCACTCCGGGAACGTGCGCCCCGTTCTCCTTCTTATCTCTCACGTAGCCAATTGCGGCTTTGGGTATAAGGTTTAAAGTATGATCAAAGCAGCAAAGTAATCTGTCATCTCCAAAAGCCTTTTTCACTGCTAGTTTGATATTTTCGGCGTTGTCAGTGACCACCATGCTGACCTTGCCGTTTTCGATGCCCCATTCATTGCAGAACTCTTGCATTTTCTGGGCTAAATAATCAGTCGTGTGGGACTCTGTTAAATGAGTGACGCCCAGAATGACAGTATCCATCTCATCGCCCACAGGGTAATGTACAGTTACACCCAAGAATGAATTGTTGGTGTTTCTATCCGTCCAGTTGTCCGCGGTGAGGGACACAGCCGGAATCTTGGAAATAGCATCCCGCACTACACCAGACAAGACTTCATACTTGGTCTCCATTCTGTTTGTGAGAGTGGTGCGCGATGGTGGCTTCCAAAGAGGAACGGTTTTCTTCGCAAAGTACTGGAAACCGTTCTTGGTGGGAGTGGACAAGCATAAGTTATCCTTCATTGTCATGTACAATAATGCATCATCGATTGAAGACGAGCGAGATCCACCATCTGAAAATGACAAGAAATAATCAAAGGCGAGGTTGGTCGTAATATACACGTCATTTGATCAAGACGCGATCTTTTTTAAACGCGGCAAAATACCTACCCTCAAATGACTTAGCACGGGCGAAAGTGCTCTCGAGAGTGGGCTGCTGAGTGGGCTGCGCCGTCGTCCTCGCTTGCTTCGCTGGGGGAGGGGGCGTGGTCGCTGTTGCCTGGCCCTGCAAATGGGTAGTTACGCATCGTTATATCAAAATCCTTCAAACGGAATCCAAAAGGGTGAGTGAGGGTTATTAAAAGTACACGGTGCGAAAAAACAAAACACCATCTGGGGGGAGCCAGTATTTGAACCCCAGACCAAAATGTGAGGGGACATTTTTGTGCTCAGGCTGACTTCCTGAGTCGAAATATGTCCCCACAAACACATACCGACCCTCACTCACGCTGCTCTCTGTAATGTACCATCGGTGCAAAAAGTTTCGAGCCGTAAATACTCCACGCCAAAGACAGCCTCCACCACTGAACTCCCAAACGACCCTCGCGCATGGGGTATCTTCAGCTCTAAACTTTTCACACTGATAGTACTACCGTTCTCAAATATTTTGACGTCGAATTACTCGATGCGTGAAGGTTACTTTGGTGCAAAGTAATTGGCTATCTCTCGAACGGGCAGTGTTTCCGCGACCGAACTTTTTTACCTACACGATAAAAACGAAACCTGGGATTCCCAGTAGTAGATAGGGAAACGCTACTTCAATCCCAGGCTCCGTTTTTACAGTGTTGAGCTTTAACGAGCTTTGATCAGTGATCAATGATCACCCTATCCCGGAAAGAGATTAAAATAGAATGTGCCACTGTGTTGTGGAAATGCGAAGATGGATAGAGACGGAGCAATAGTGACAAAGATGTTAACACAGCTAATCACAAAATTGGCAATCTCTAAATAAATAGTAATATGATATTGGCAATTTGTAACTGCAATTGTTGGCAATAATTTCAACAAGTAGTAATACCTTTTGTTCGGGTTATTAATGCTAATGCTTACTTGATCCAACCTGTACAATGTCGCTAAATTTATACTCACGTCAGGATTGTCGACTCTCTCTTCGTCTTCGCTACCCTCACGTAGATCCACGTCACCTCGACTGGCCTCAACCTGGTTACTTCTTGTAATTTGGTGGCTGTTCTTTAAATGGGACCACAAATTGGACGTATTTTTGGATGTACTATAAATCTTGTTGCACCTCTTGCACTGTGCTTTGCAGTCTTTTCGGGGGCCAACTCTATCCCAATACTTCCAAACCTCGCTTTTTGCCGGAGCCATTGTGCGCTTGCGTATTTGAAATATATTTCGTCTCGCGCTACTCGAAATAAAACAAAAACGGGTGCCGCTGGCGGGGAGGGCGGGGAGACGAGGTGAGGTAGCTCGCCAGCGCCATCTGCCGGAGGGGGAACAAACAGACACCGCCAGCCTGCTTGCCAGCCAGCGCCGAGCGCCGCCGGCAGCAATCCCGCGTTCACAGCTGGGTTCACATGGTCGCGTAATCGACGTAAAAGCGTACAAAACGTAAAAGCGTAAAGCCTCCTGATTGGCTACCGGCTAGTTGATGGGCGGGGAAGCGTCTACGCCGAGCTCTTACGCGAGCGTACTGAAAAATTAGATATTTTGCGCTTTTACGTCGACGTAAAAATGGCGGATCCGTCACAGCTGATCTCCCACATCTTCCAGCGACTGTTTACTGTTCACCGTTTACCATTTCGTGTCTCGTGTATCTTGTTAAGTTTCGTGTCTATGATTGTTTCGTGTGATGAAATTGGCGGGTAGAACAAAACAACGCGGTAATACTCGAGAAAAAAACAGCGCGGGAAACCGCTGTTTTCAACACAAACAACGGAATAACGAAAAATGCGGGAAAACAAGGGTGCATTGCGCATTGGCCTCTTGCGCGATTTCTCCACAATTTTGAAGTATCGATATATCGCATAACGTATATCGATATTTCCAAGTATCGTGGATTGAAACTATCGATGTAAAAATATCGATATATTGTAAACAAAGTATCGATAGTCCGATATATCGATACAGTATCGTGCATCCCTAAGAGCTTGTTAGTATGAAAATGGACCTGTATTTCAACAGTTTGAGTCACGATCGTGTTGTGAGGCACAATCTTTGAGCCGTCATTGTGAACGAACGGCTGGTCGTACAAAGCTGCGGATGGTCTTAAAAAATTCTACGGAACAAACTCTATCTAAATATGAAATAAAAAACATACCGTTTGATGGGAATTTTTCGAGATATGGAATTTTCAAAATTTCAAAATTCGTTTTGAACCCCTTCCCTTTGACCTAGGGTTATGAAAAGTTTCGTGGATTATTGTGGGGCTGGTCCAAACCCAGAAACCAAATTTCGTAATTTTAACTCAACGCTAACTGGGCAAAGTGCCTCGGACGGCGGACGGCGGACGGCGTACGGCGGACGGCGTACGGCGGACGGACGGATTTTTTTTTATTCGATTTTCTGAATCTACGTATCTTGAAACGTAAACCAACAAATTTTGAGGGGGGGTTAAAATTTTTTTTTCTTTGGGCGATTCCAATGGTTCATTATCGAAGATAATAAACCAAAAACAACTTTCCGAAAACTACCGAGTAGAGAAAGGACTACCACAGTACAATTTCAATGATGATTTCACATATTTATACTCTTTAGTAGATATTGAATGAGCAACGAAGCCAATATTTTTTGTAAGTAATTAATATAGTATCTAATTAGCTTGGTCAGCAGCTAGAATGACTGAAACTTAATGGAACATCTCGTTTGTTCATGGAGATTCTCCAATTCAAGTTTAGTCAGTTTGGTAGCCTACACGAGCCTCAACACAGTCGAATCGCGGCGTTAAGTAGTCACGACCATTGGAAATTTATTCAGCCGATTCAAGTGCCGAGAAGTGCGCTACCGTGTAAATCCGTATTCGTTAAGGATGTACATACGACGATGGGAACCGTCTTCGGACCAGCGATTACCCGGAGGTGCAAGGTCGAGTAATTTACACTTTTTATTTCACGGTCTTCGGGGCAAAAAATGAGGGAAACTCGGGCCTCGGGCTCTACGAGTACCTAATAATAATGTTACTTATAGTATAACGATATATTACCCGTACGTTGCAAAGGGTACTATCAGTTTGGGGTGTATTGGTAATGTGATGGAGACCATCACATGTTGTTGACGTTGTTGACTAGGTTTTGTTAAATAAATATTATTGATGTCGACTTGTGGAGTTTTGGGTGGTGACAAATATAGAAGGAATATCAAAGAACCGTATTCTTGCCGTGGAAACATAACATTTGGCGCCCAACGTGGAGCAACTAGAAGTGAACTTTTGGCTGCAGTTCTCTGCATTGAACATTTCCATGAGTATCTCCATGGTACTGAATTTACATTGAGGACCGATCAAGCATATTTGGTTTGGCTAACATCCTTCAAGAGACCTGAAGGGCAATTAGCAAGGTGGTTGGAAATGCTCCAAACTTATGCTTTCAAAATAGTTCACAGACCTCGAAAGAACCATGGAAAAGCTGATGGGCTGTCAAGACGTCCATGTGAGAATCAGTGTACTTTCTGTGATCGAAAGAACCAATTCAAAACAGAAGTGATTTTCCTGGAGAGAAGCCTGGCAAGACACAGCCAACACAGGAAAAGTTGACCTGTGGATCCCAAAATTAGGCAACTGCTATCTCGGTGGGACTTCTTACAAACGAAAGATGGGTTGTTATATTATAAGTGGGAGCAGCCCCAAGGGGTAGCTGCTTATGGCAAATTATTGTACCTGAACATCAAATTCCATGTGTCCTAAAACAATGTTACAACAGTGCTACGGGCGGCCACTTTGGCTTCTTGAAGGCAATAGCAATAGGCAAAGCTTGATGCAAGACATGTGTAGACTGCCAAAGGATAAAAGGCCCTCACCATACAAAGCCAGCCCCCCTACAACATTTATGATTATTGAACCTTTCGAGAGACTTGGTATGTCCATGCTTGGACCATTCCCACGAACTCAAAATGAGAATGGATTTGTGTTGGTAATTTTTGACTATTTCACTAGGTGGCCAGAAGCCATTGCAGTTCCTAACCAAAAATCTGATGCAATTGTTCCTGTTCTGGTGGAGCAAGTTTTCAGCCGATCTGGAATTCCAACTGAAACAAATTATTTATACAGACCAAGGCCAAACATTTGAATCGCAACTGGTCAATGAAGTGTCAACGATTTTTCGAACACGTCATACCAGGTCCACACCGCTCCACCCTCAATGTGGAGGGTAGTTGAACGCCTTAATCGAATCAGTAGAAAGTACTTGGTAGCATTCATCAATTCCAAACAAGATAATTTGTTTTTCATAAGGATAAGTTGTTGTCATTGTTTTTGTTAGCTTACAGGAGCGCGCCACATGTCACCCCACCTCGTATGGTTTATGGTTGACAACTCCTACTCCCTGAGGAACTGGTACGGCCCTTTTTGAGCAAACCTCAGTTCTCAACATCCTTTTCCAGTTACGACAGAATTTCATGGAGATGGGGTATTTTTTTCAAAACCGTTTCATGCCGTATTCCCTGGAATCATTGGCATAATCAGGTTACCCTTGACCTACTCGTAGACTGAATCCCCGAATTTCCACCGAAACGGATCCATATCCAACATGCAACTGAAACCCCACTCCGAAGGCCTTTCTGTCATTGCCAAGGGAAGCAGAATTGTGAATTTATTAACATAGATTGAATTTAATTTAGGTGATATATTATTATTTACTTAATAATTAGAACATTTTGTCGATTTGACATCAAACAGTTGTCAGAATTATTTGATTTTTGGTGATTCCCATATACGAGTAAAATTGACAGTGTTAACTCAGCAGCGTTTCAATATCTTTATTGATTCATCTCATACTCAATTCATATAGTAATTTTGGAACAATGAGACGTCAATATGTTATTCGAACGGTGAAGTTTCATCTTCATGTCCCTAACACCAAAACGAGGCGGCAAGGAGTGTATTTGATAAATAAAAAAACGAATCGGAAAGAAAAGAAAAAAATAATGCTCTGGTCAGGAAGCTGATGACATGCAAAGACAAGTGGGAGGGGGAGCAGCCTGGACCATCTGAGGTAGAAGGAACGGTGGGGCCAACTGAGTTCTGCAACCGACGCCGGTCGCGGAAGGTCTATAGTCACCTCCAATAGCCGCGAATTTCGCACGAAGCACACCCGGTCGAAAACCAATGTCCTCGTTATCAAGTCAGTAATTTCAGTTGGACTCCAAAACGAACTACTGTTCAGTAGCAATGTCGTGGTGGGTTCTTCTCCTCCTTAGCGGTTGCTTAGGTCAGCAGCGGCAGGCCTTCACCGAGCTCTTCCCTGAGCAAATTCAACAGCAGAAGGTCCAGTTCAGGCAAAGCGAGCTCCAGACTCAGTTCCAGATTCTCCAGCAACAAGCACAGGTGGGTTCAACGTATTTTTTTAGTAGGTATACCTGTAGAATATTCAGTCGACAAAAACAGGAGAGAAACCAGAAGCTTAATCGCATGAGGCAATAAAGAACCGTGATGGTATTTTTAATAACATAATTAATTACAATTAGAAGGAATTTTCCCACAAAGAGTAAAAGTGTTTTTGCATATTTTTGATAACTCCCTTTTTATAGTAGGCCTGGTACATATGAGGTAGGTACCTACAATACCTGTACATTTTTTTGTACATAACGTACATTCCACAAACAATGAAAAACTGCCTTTATTCGGTATCATATTGGATTATTGCAAAGATTTAATCGACGACTAACAATTTTACCGCTGTGGTACAGTTTTGGCACAGAATATCATGTTCAATGATTAGGGTACTAGGGCCTAGTACGAATATAAATACGCGTGAAGTTCCGTTAATGTTAATTGTGATGCATGGGGGCGTGTCGCGTCGTGTCCCACATTGGTTTATAACAAATAATTCAGCGCTTTCTTCATGCAGTCACACTGCCGCCTTGAAATGTATTACTGATGGATAATATACAAAATAAAAAGTATTCCCTCAATAATCCTGTAAATTTCCGTAGATAATAGTGGAAACCGAGTCAAAAAATATTACGCTGCGGACAGGATTCGAACCTGTGCGGGCAAAGCCCATTGGATTTCGAGTCCAACTCCTTAACCACTCGGACACCGCAGCGCCAAATTCAAGGCCACCGGAGGAACAACTCACCCCGTGAAAACATCAAATTCAAAAATCAAAAATATTGGCATAAAGGTTCATACATAGATTATTTTACAGTTTCTTGAGATATTTAGGTTGAACAGTATAACAAATACAAATAGATACAAAAGACCTCTGTCAGAGGTGGCTTGGGTGGTTGACTTGCATGGGATGACTCAGATCCACCTCCGTGTGTTTTGTCCCCATCGGGGTTTGTGAGTTATGTTTATGTGGTGGAGGAGGGTGTTCGTGTATGCTCTGTGAATTTGTTTTTCTGTTTCGTGATGAAGGTGTCTCGATTCCAAATTGCTTATGTTTCAATGTTTGTGCGGCGTGACGTGTGGGTGGCGAGACGAAGACATTAAACGTCCATAATTAGAATGAAACGGGGTAAACATAAAATTCCGTTATTCTGAACAATTTGGAGAGACCTACTATTACTGCAGGCTTCCAGAACCGAAGGAACCCAATCATGCAAATCCTTCGAAACACCTGGTAGTTTTCATTTAGAATTTACGATTTATAAAGAATGTACCTACTTAGCAGGGGCGTAGCGTCAGGGGGAGCGCAGGAAGCGGCGCTTCCCCACAAGAAATGAAGAATGTAGGTAGAAGTTGAATGATAAAAAAATGTATTAAGAAAAACAAAATATTTAATCAAAAGTAAAACATTCAATTGAAAATTACCTACAGCTACCTACCTACCCATGGAAGATTTCCTTCTTCCATGCTTTGAATCACGAATCTATGGCCGAAGCCAAGTCATTCAAGAAGAGGAAGGATCTGATTGCATGGAAGAAGATGATAATCCATGATCTGATTGGGAAACCATAAAATTTTTACGGGGGGCCTATGTACATTGTGTGCGTCCGTCTGTGTGTATTTGGCGCGCGCGTGTGAGTTGATAGTATCCATCGATGTGTTTTCAGCTGATGTTGATAATATCATATAAATTGATAATAAACATATCAATAATATGTTCTCGGGTTTTCGTTTAGGTTTTATCCGCCTAAAATGGATAGTTGCTGCATTATGGTTGCATTGTTCAATGGTCCAGCACTCGTTTAACTCGCGAAGTCTTAGCGAAAAATTCGACATAATTGTGGCCAGCCGTTCGACTTTGCAGGTCCTGAGAGTTGTCAAGGAACGAAATTGACAATTTCAAATTGTGAGTACTTAGGTACACTCGACATTTTAATGTTGAGAACGACAATAGATACCAGTGGTTGTCAGGGAGTCGTTCAAAAAAACCTTTTATTTTGTTTCCCACTCATTTTGTTTTGCTCTGAAAAAACATCATGGTGTAGTGACTTTTCTAGTACTACTTAATTGCAAACTTGACAAACGCTGCTGAAAAACACCAGTGTAGCAATTCGCACATAGTTTCCTCTCTTGCTTTATTAAAATTCGGTAAGAGCCCTCGTACTAATCTTTTGTTGGATGTGCAACAAACTGCACAAAAACGTAAAAAAAAACAAGGAGATTATGGGTCGGCTTATTGACTGCATTCTTTTCTTGGCTAAACAGGAACTGCCTTTTAGGGGGCATGACGAGTCCTCTTCCTCTTCTCACAACAAAGGAAATTACATTGAGTTACATTTCCTAAAAGATTACGATCAGCCATTGGAAGATCATTACCTAAATGAAATTTTGATCATTCAAATCCTCCCCTGCCATCCAGAATGAGTATAAATGCTCAGAATTTATCTCAATCTTGTTACTTAGATGAAACATCAGACGTTACCTAGATAAATCTGTGTGTGTGTGGGTCCCGTGGGGGGGTGGATTTGAGTGCGGTACCCTATTGTCCAGAGCCACGCTACGCTCGTGATACCGAATTACAGCTTCATAGAGTGAATAGCATAGAAATTAGCTTTAGGAGCCACTCAGCCGACCCAGGGCCTGAGTGGCAAATTTTGGAAAATGTGTCATTAAGTACCTATGTTGATTGTACAGTGCGATTATTTACTTCACAGTGTGTATCTCAAGGGCGGGTTGTGGGGATCAAGGGGACATTTCTAATTGCTTAGGATAGTGTAACAGAAATGGGGCCGGTATAATTGCCCGTTGTTGTTTATTTGTAACATTGTTTTTTATTGGTCACGTTGTCGTTTATTGCGTTACATTTTTTTGGGCTGAGAAAAACGTCACACAATTTTTTCAAAAATCCTATGCTAGAAGACATGTCAAAATGAAATTTTGAATCAGGTAAATATTTTCGAAGTTATAGCGAAAAATGGGCCAAAAAACTTGGTTTTCATAACAGTACGGGTATGGGTATTTTAAGGGACTTGATGAACATTTCGTGTTATGAAATTTTCATAAAATGAATGGAATTTTCATGGATTTATGGAATTTTCATAATATATTATATGAGGTCTCAAAGGAAAATTAACTAGCTTTCAGACGAAAAACTAATGAATAAAATTTTCCATGTGGGGCTTCGTTTAAGAAATACATTATAAGCGAAAAACCAATAAGAGTACGAACAAATTGCGGTTTTTCGCTCCCCCCCCCCAACCTTCCCACGGGAAAGAGCACAGGGTCCTCGTGTTTGAAAACTCAGCATACATACCCTCTACCATCCCCAAACAACCACTCAAATTTTCGTTAACTTCGAAATTGATTCCAGGTAGAATGCAGTTGCCTCTTGGACTATGGAACATAACTTTTTATTTGGCCAATACAGCTCAGGTAGTAACAAACCGACCAATCAGAGGGCTCGATTCATCTTTGAGCCTCCCTGGTAAGGTCTCAGGGAAAAGAAGGTTGTTGATGAGCTGTAGGTACAGCACTCAGAAAGACAAAATGCAATAGTTCTGTCATGGTTGTGCATATACTCGTAGATCGATCTGATGATCTTTGTAGGTAGCAAGGAACATAAAAATATCGCCAACCTCGGTTCTTCATGTGCGTATATAGGTAACACAATTATCGAGTATTAACAATTTTCTGTAAATTTTCCCACAATCACAAATTAATAATTGAAAATTGAATCCACCCCCTCCAACGTGACAATCCATTAAATGTTCCAGGTGGCAACTGGAAACCGGGCAAACGAGCTTGCTCAGGAACAGACAGCGATTCTGGCGGAAATCGGGCGACTTCAAGCGGAGATGCAAAAGCTGCAAGGTGACATCCAACTTCGCCTGAGCGGTGGTTTACCGAATATCCGACCAATTTCTCAACAGCAACCTCCATCTACAACAGCTACTCCTCAGCAGTTTCCTCCCGAACCCCCGCGTAAGCCATTAAAAGTCTAATTCTGAGGGTTGGAGGGATTGTGAACACCACTTGTGTATTTATCGAAGTGAATCCGTATTGAAGAGTTGGTTTCTAAAAGAATTCTACCAGTTTTAGAAGAGGAAGTCGTCTTCCTGTCGTCCATTGCGGCTATGACAGTAGGGTTCAAGTAAGATATAGGTACATTGCTAACGATGTTTCAGTTGTATTCTCTGAACGATATCATAATTATATGAGAAAAATTACTTTCGTTGTGCGTCCCCCTGTCAGATTCTGTGCGAAAGTAGGTGGCGACATTTTGACCTCCCTGTGAAACCATATGGTAAACAGAGAGGGTCACCTTCCATTGTCACTGGTTTGGTAATATATAATACTAGGTTGACTTGTGTCGCGTATACCAACGTACGGGTTTGCTTCCGAGAACACAAGGGCGCAGGCGCAAATGGGTGGCATTCTATTTAAATGTCTGTATGACTAATGGACACCTTTCAGCTCACTATCTGGGGCGACCTCGAGCTTCAGGGGTCAGAAGCGACTACCTTAACGAAGGTAGTAGGTAGTGATTTTTGAGGTGAAGGTTGGGTACATAAGATTTCAAGTAGGAAGAGCAATTTGTACCTCCCATTGAATCGGCGTGATCAACAAAGGACACGTTGATCTACGAACATATTGCTAAACCTTAACGATGACGGAAATGATTATGATCATGAAATAATCACGACCATAGATATTTGACATGGATGTGTCCATGGGCTGTGTAGGGCTGTGGGGGGGGGGGGGTGTCATGTGTTTTGGTTTATTATCTGTGATAATGAAATAGAAAGACAAAAATGGTCAACATGAGGGTGAATCATGCGGCAGCCTGTCGGGTTCAATATGTTCAGGCCCAGCTGATTAGAGCATCACATGGTTTTCAGATATTGTGTTAACTATTAATACAAATTATTGCTAACAATAATTGGTAATAATTTACACTTAATAATAATAATTAATGATAATGATTAAGGGTAATGATGATTGATGATCTAGACAGAAGGGTGTTTTTAAATCAACCCAATTTTCAGATCAAAAATTGTAACGCGAGACCAATAAACAAATTTGGTAACTAGACTGCAAGAATGAAATCTGAAATCATTATAGATATAGGTACGTTTATTTTAAGTACATTAAAAGTACCTAGCAACAAATGTAAATGTTTCTCATTTTGAAGTTCGCCTGAGTGACAGCTTTTGGAACTATTTGAGATCCTAGGCCTTAAATAAAATAGGCCCAGGATCAGCTGAGTGGCACCTAAAGCTAATTTCTATGGTATTCACACTATGAATGTGTAATTTAGCTTGTAGCCTCTTGACTTATAATTTAAGCAGAATAGACCCAGGATCATCTGAGGGCCTCCTAAAGCTAACAGACATATCCATGATCAGATGTTTTTCACAGTAAGGGAGAAATTAATTTTTTCTTGTGTGTTGTATTAAATCCCCCCGCCGGGAAATATCACGAGATACGTAGACTATTTTAATAGGTATGGTTAACGGAACAGTAATATTTTGTTGTTTTCGAGAGGCGAAACCAATGGTAAAACATGTAGGTAATGGCTATTGAAAGTAATAAACGAAAAAGAGCATTAATTTCAAGTCCTCAATACGTCTTAGTCCAGTCAAGTGATTAATGTCGCCGGACAATTACTATAGGTAAGATAAAACTTACAATAATTGTACGTTTTTGTCGTATTTAAAACTTAAATCGACCGAAATCAGCTGATTGTTTGAATCTTAGTTAGTATCAAAGGGGTAACCAGGATCAAACCGGTAGGGAGGGGGGGGGGGCATTCCATCCATATTACCCTAGCTTGGTACCTACGCCCATGGTTAGTACACAAGGTTTGTGGAATCCGACAGCTCCGCTAATCGCACTATACTAATCATTGATTTAGTATAAGTATTTAGTAGGTATATTGATTTGATATTGACGAAGATTTCAAGTATTTAAAGTCTTTTAAGTATTACAAGTCTTGTACTCGTTCGCAAGGATGCTATGCCGCTGAAGTGGTTGGATGAGTTGGAGCTGGAGGTAATTGGTGGCACACCCGGCCTGCGGAGGCGAAGTTTGTGTGGGTGTTTTATTCGCCCATAAAATGCCCACCTAAATTTGGAATGCTTCTCTCAAGATTTCAGAACTGCTGTATGGGGAAGCTACGTATATTGAACACATATGTCTGACTATCCGTATATATAATGTAACTACATCCTGATAACTGATACAGTGATTTTGTGAATCGTTTTAGCGTTGGCACCAGTCGAGGATAATCAAATCAAACGGACGAAAGTTGAGGAAGACATAGTGCTGCCGTGTACCTTGAACAGTGGTGAAGAGGGTTTGTGTAGGCCTCTGGTGAACTGCTTGGCGTTCTACACTGACCTCCCGGCCCTCAGGAAAGAACCATGTCCGCTCAGGAGAGAAGAACAAGGAGTCTGCTGTCCTAGAAACGCTAGTAAGCTCTAGTTCTAACAAGATAGAGGGATAATAGATCAAGAAATAGATCAAAATCCAGCCATTAGGCACAATTCAAATAAAGAAAATTAACGCCAGAGCTTTTCATTGACTTTCATTGCTTTCCTTACTGTTTAGATTCTATTAAGGAATCTGCTCAGTACCATTTGACTGGTTTGAGTGCTCCAAAAGCTACAAGGTTGCCATACAAGACAAAACCATACTCACCTATGGACTCGATGAGTTTTTGTTTAAAAGAAAAACTTCCTACAATCAGCTCTACTTTTTTTTCAGAGCGCCCGATCGGAGGTGGACCACAGAGTTCCGGAGTCATCCAACCGCCTCCACCCCCGCAAGTGCCGGTACCCCCATTGACGCCCCAGCAGCTCAACAAGGCCGGCGAAGAGGCTTTGCAGAGCATCCAAACCAAAATCAATTTTGTCCACAACCTCTTCCTCAATCGGGTGTTCGTCGCTGAAGATTCTCCTGCCGTTGGGCACCAAGCGTTTTTCCCGACATCCAACGAAACCCTGGCCGTCGGCTCCCAAGCGGAAAAAGGCATTGCAGCCAGTACAGCCTTGATCAAAGAGTAAGTCAACTCTAGCTGGAACTTTTTTTTTTTTTTTTTTTTTTTAAAGGGGGCTTTGATAGGCTTATGCCTTTGGTCACGTAGACCTCGAAGTGGGTCTATTGTGACATTATACCCCTGTTCCTACACTACAACATTGGTAGTGAGGAGACGGTTTACAGCCTCCTCCCGTATGAAGTGGAGCAGGATGTTGTCATCGATGTTTGCAACCTCGGAGGGACTGAGGATGCCCTTACCAAGGTGCTTAAATCTTTTGTATGCAAGCGCTGGACAGTTACAGAGTATGTGTTCTGCTGTCTCTGGCTCACAGTCACAAAGTCGACAGTCATCTGTCCTGGCATAGCTGGAACTTGTGGACCTCACCTCTGAGTCAAATGGATAACCAGGATTTTGGCAATGCACCAGCTTTTCCCGTGCGTCAAGGAACCAACTAAGATACTAAGCTTATATTGGCTACAATTTTCTTACCCCTTTTAATAACACACCTTAAATGTTCGTCACGCTGTATTTTAGGTTCAATCTAACTCCAGACCAAGGGACGTTCGCTCTTCCGAGATTCAGTCTCCTGAACACCATCCTGGCCGATTCTTGCCCCCGCCGCGGTCAATGTTTACCGTCCAAGTACAGATCCTACGACGGTTCGTGTAACAACCTCAAGAACCCAGAGTGGGGCGCTGTTGGGACAGCTTTGCAACGAATTCTGCCACCAAAATACGCCGATGGTAATTTATTGTCAGCAGTATAGGAACTTAATGATATAAATAAAGACGCCAGAACACAATAGTATTTTCGTGTACAAGAAGGTACGTAAAATATTGAGACCACCACTCGATATATATTTCGAAGAGACATCTGAAATCGAGATAATAGTCAGAGGTGTCAAACCATCCATTCCTAGCTACCCTACTTCACATTATCTATTCACTTATCAAACACATACAAAAAAAGGCTACTACAATCAATTACATTCTGCAGGAGTGAATGCGCCCAGAACTACCGACTCCAGAGGTCGTGCTCTCCCCAGTGCCCGCCTGGTGAGCATGACATACGCATCAGATTCGGATCACTCGTCTGACAACTATACCATGATGACCATGCAGTGGGGCCAATTCCTGGATCATGATCTCACTCATACACCTATTAGTAGAGGTAAAATATCGACCTCGATTTGTTTTCTAGTAGTCATGTAGGTATAAAAATGTAACTATTACAGAAGAATTAGCAAAGTCTGAACCGAATTTAGGAACTCATAAAGCTTCTTTGGGCTAACTACCTTCTTTGCCGACACAACTTCTAACCGTATGGAGACGTAGAAGAATCATATGTGCTCATGGAGTAGTAATGCAAATCATCAAACCAATCCTCAAGCTGGTACCTACACTTATCCCCTCCTATCTGATGTTTCTACACTATAATTTATCCCAAATAATTACAGTGTTTAATGACGTTTTTATACTTGTTAAGGCGAGAGTGGCGCTGGAATCACTTGCTGCAACAACGGAGTGGAGAGACCTCCCAACTTCCGCCATCCCGACTGTTTCCCTATCACGTTACCAAGATTCGACCCTATTTTCTCACCGTTTGGCGAGAGATGCATGGAATTTGCTAGGTCTCTGCCTGCACCTCGTCCCGAGTGTAATTTCGGCCCCAGGGAACAGGTAAGAAGAGAAATTGTTGAATGCTGGATATCACAAACATTTTGGGAAATATCTAAATTGCGTCGCATGGAGAGTAAGTAGGATTTTAGTCGTAGAAAATATCATTCACAGAACGCTGTACCTGAAGTTTAATTATCATCAATTGAACATTTCTAGATGAACCAAATTACTGGCTACCTCGATGGTTCGAATATTTACGGATCGAATGTGAACTCGGCCAACGGACTGAGGCTGTTCAGAGGAGGACAGTTGAGGACTCAGAATATCAAAGGCAGACCGTACCTCCCGGACAACCCCGGCGAATGCACGGATCAAACTAACACTTTGGCTTGTTTCTCTGCTGGTTCGTACGTCATTTAGCTAACTCTAGTGACGTTGCTTAGGAATCTAGAATTAATGAGGCGTTACTTTGTTTGACGATTCTCTATGTAAGTTTGCTGATTTTGCTCCAGGGGACGGACGTGTCAATGAACAAATTGACTTAGCCCTCATGCACACTATTTGGATGAGGGAGCACAACAGGATCGCCAGAGTGTTGCAACAGCTGAATCCGCGGTGGAGTGACGAAGCTTTATACCAGGAAGCCAGGAGGATTGTTGTAGCAGAGATGCAACACATCACGTACAACGAGTTCCTTCCTATCCTCATTGGTCAGTGTAGCTTGATGTTGAGGATCACCCTATTACCATCAATTCAATACCATAACTTCCTGTACAAATGTCGACCATTTTGTTGTGTGTCCAGGAAGAGACTACACTGACAGAAGCGGTCTGACCCCGAGAGAGAAAGGCTGGACAAGACTTTACAACGAAAACTTAAGAGGTGGCATCACCAACGTCTTTGCTACAGCTGCATTCCGATACGGCCACAGCCAAATCCAAAGCTTCATACAGTAAATACATTTCGATTGTTATAAATTAATCAATACCCAAAAACCTAAAAAAAAAACAGTTATTTCCCGTCACTAGTTGCTATTCTGTAACACACTTAGATGACTTTATTCATTTTTGCAGCGGATATGGCATGTTTGGGAATCTGAAAGAGTCACTTGAGATGAGCAAGCAGCACTTCGCCCCGTTCATGCTGTACAATGATGGAGCCGTCGACGACATGATCCGAGGCTTATCTGCTCAGGCCAGCCAGGAGATCGATAGATTTTTCTCAAACCAAGTAATTAGCTTACAGAAACTCATATGAAGCCCTCAAAAAGACCTATACAATAGATTAGGTTCAAGCAGGAACTATCCCTAAAATTATGACATAACCCTACCTACTTGTAGAACAGTATAGCGTATATTTCATTGATACCAGTTTGCAGCTTCTAACTAAGCTAGCTTTTTTTTTTTTTTTTGCCGCATTCATGACTACTAACGCTGGTTTCAGATACGGGACCACTTGTTTCAAGGGAATCTTGACATCGGTTTGGATCTTGTAGCTCTCAACATACAGCGTGGGCGCGATCACGGTCTGCCCCCTTACAACGACTGGAGGGAGATTTGCGGTCTGCCCAGAGCCCGCGTTTGGAACGACCTCGAAGGCCAAATGGATCCATCGGTAACTTGTTCTCAATATTATAAGATTTTCAAAGTAATTGAGAGTAATTGAGGAGCTTTCTTACAAACGAACTTTTATCCATGTTTTACACTTTTGGTTTTTTTCATGGAAAATGAATCTTTGGGATAAAGCCTCCTGAGTTTGGGATAAACCTCCTGAGTTGATTTCCCTCCAAAACGGTTTCAATCCACCTCCAGAAGTTCGCTGAAAATCGGTTTATCATCAAAATGGCCTATATCCACCCCGTTATATCCAATTAAATCTTTTTCATCAAAGTGGCTTTCATCCATTTGATATTGGTATCTTTGAAGTTCATTCCACATCGAATGGGCTTACATCCAAATTGGTATTATCCACTTCTATTATTGAACATGATACATTGCTCAACCGATAAATGGAAACACTCGGCAAGGCTTCAGTATGAACAACATAATAAACAACCGAAAAAACAGGTAGCATCGCCATCACTCTTGGGCTCCTGTGTTTATCACTGGGCAGGCTAATATCAGTGTTTCTGCAGTCTAAAGGTGAAACCGTGAACCCTTGTGTCTCCATTTATTACTGTTCGTATCTACCGTTTTCGTAGGCGGCTATTCTTTCAACTTCACATTCACTGGAAAAGAAAAAATCCACAGTCATGCAGCATGGCTATAAAAGCGAGTTTTTGAAGAAATAACTGGTTTTATGTAAAATGTATCCATTGAAGGACTTGATGTCCTTGAATAACATCTCAAGTCTGAATCTGAGTCTCATTCTGATTTCACCATCGTGTTCAGCGTAAAAAAACCCCTTTAAAATGAGGTTTTAAAAATCTCTTGACAGACTGTTTCATTTTGGGTATTTTGGGTAATTCGCCCCACCTCCCCCCTACAACTCCCCAAACCCCCCTCAGCATATAGATTTTTCAACGCTAAACGTTATCAGATTAGAGCAGACTAAACATGAAGAACATCTCAATTGTAACTCAATCGTATCTCAATTATGTCTCAATTGTAACTCAATTGTATCTCAATTTTATCTCAATTGTAACTCAATTGTTTCTCAATTGTTACTTAAGTAACAACCACTTTTCTTCATCTTCAAAGTGCTCCAGTTTGAGAACGGAATAAGACATCTCAATTCTGATTTCCTATCGTCTTAAGCAGAAAAAAAAGCCTTAAAATGAGGGTTCACTTGTCAGAATGTTTCATTTTGGGAATTTATGGATAATCCCCCCCCCCCCCTTAAAACTCTCCCCCCCACCCTTAGAGTATGCCGATTCTGCCCAAATACGAAATTAGCCTTTCGATTGCCAGGATGTAATGTTTTTATACAAGAGTCCCAAAAACCAATTTTTTTCAAAATGGCTCATATCCACGGGTTTTCATTAAACGGGCTAAAATCCAATTTGAGAATGTTCGTATCACCTCCAAAATGTGAGGTGGATGTTTGAAAATGTATGGTCTTATTAACATTGCTATGTAGGAACTATAAGGAAAATTTGGGAACCTTGAGAAACTTGCATCGTGTCATGTATTGTTTTTTTCAGTTTCCCAAAAAAAGTTCCAAGTGGACAGAAAGCTCCTCAATTCAAGTTTCACTTCGTGTCACCGAAAGTTGCCGGTGACCAAATTATTAACCATTTGAATCTTTCACTAAATTCATCAATGAGTGATTTTTACCCTTGTGCAGACGATTAGCATACTGAGTCGACTCTACTCGAATCCGGACGAGATCGACTTATTCCCCGGAGCCGTTGGCGAGAGGAAGAAAAAAGGCGCGATGTTGGGGCCAACACTCGTCTGCCTCGTTGGCGATCAATTCGCTCGTCTCAGACGGTCGGACCGGTTTTTCTACGAAGAGTCCAACCAGCCCTCGTCTTTCTCAGATAGTGAGTGTTTTCCGCGACAAAAGTTATGTACTTACCTACCAACAGGATGGACCGATTCTAAATGGAGAAGCTTCGAGAAATTGAGAAATCGAGAAATTCATTACCAAATTCCACAGTCATGCAGCATGGCTATAGGAGCAAATTTTCAAAGAAATAACTAGTTTTATGTAAAAAAATTTTATTTTATAGAATTTATAACAAATTTTGTCTCCATTTTTTGCCGACTATCACCTCAATTAATAGATTTTTCAACGCTGAAGGCGATGGCAAAGTCAGAATTGCGATATCTCATTCGGTCTCAGATTAAAGCAGATGAACCGTAAAGACATCTCAAGTATCAAGCACGCTTCTTCATCTTCAAAGTGCTCCACTTTGAGAACGGAATAAGATATCGCAATTCTGACTTCACCATCGTGTTCAGCGTAAAAAAAAAAACCTTTAAATTAAGGTCAACTTAATTTTTGGGCAATTTTCTCCCCTTAAAATTCCCCTAAACCCAACATAGAGTGCCCCGACTCTGCCCATCCTCGAACTTGTCCTTTCGATTGCCAAGACGGGTTTTTTGTGCAAATTTGAATTTGGATTTTTTTAAATTCATGATGATTTGAAACGGATTTAGGTAGACTAATTTTTCGGGTATTGAGTTATAAAAACTCTGGACCAAGAACAAATTAGCTTCCTTTTCTTCGACTCTTAAACCTCTGATCTAAATGAAATTTGTAAAAGTGAAAATGGCGTAGAGTCGCCACATATCCATGAGTACCTAGTTGAGCAGTTCTTATGTTTTAAATAATGAGAAATTCTCTTAAAAACTGACTACATATATGTATCTGATTATTATAATAATCAGATGTGTATTTCAAAAGCTTTTGTGTTAAGTTTTTGACAAAGTTTTTGTCAAGTCGGGATTAAGGATAATCGGAGTTGATAAAATAGGAAATTTCTCAATTTACACAACTTACCTGTTATTGTGTTTATTTCAAAATAAATGTTACAATGATAACACTCAATAGTACCTACCAATTTTATCCAATACTGTATAACCTGAATGTAACAATCTAGTCGCCATAATCTAGTCGCCATTAACTGTCATGCTTAATTCACAGGACAGCTAGCTGAAATCAAGAGGACGAGTCTAGCCAGGATACTTTGTGACAACTCTGACGACATTCAGCTGATTCAACCTCTCGTATTCGTTCAACCATCGTTCTTGTAAGTCCATGGAGTTCTAAAAATGAGATACCTCGCTGTAAAAGGGCATCAGAAACACCTGGAAAGAATAAAATATTATTACTATATTAATTAAAGTAGTAATAATATTTGTCGTAAATTATTTGTAGGTGTATTGTCGTAAATTATTTGTAGGTGTATTGTCGTTTGACCTCCAGTGTGAAATCCATAATCGTGTTACTAAACTTCTTCACAAATGTAATCAGTAACACGTTTGTGAATCTCCGACTTTTGGTTGGTCATACACAAACCATCTTCCCTGATTTAAGACTTTTGATAAACATTTTGATTATTTGGTTCAATAATGCTTCATCCAACACTCCAACATAGAAAATCTTATTTTTTTTAAACAATTACTGCCCTTCTTCTGTACAACTGGTTCAATTACCTAGGTACTGTAATTATTCAGTTTAGCGAAATTCATAAGTATGTTTCAATTCTTATTTCGCAGAAATCAACGTGTGACGTGTGCAAGCTCTGCCATTCCTTTCGTCGATCTCCGGGCCTGGGCCAATGAGAGACCTGCCGTCTGAAGAAAATTCGCCCACCTGCTTCGCTTACATCCGTATTTTCAAAAAATCGTGATTTCCAAACTGTGTGATACTTTTGCCTTGCGGTTAAACCCTGCTTTGGTTGTAACATTTTTTTTTTTTTTTTCAAGTTTAGGAAAGTAATCGTACTGTTTTGTGGTTTATTCAAGTCAATTCTATTTATGGTGTGATTATCTATACATTATAAATACGTGAGAGTTTTTCAAGTAACAGCAACTGAATTAGGTCACGAAAACCAAAAGAAATTGAACTAAGTGCCACCACCACGAGATAAATAAGCTCTTGCACCTCAATCGAGGTATGAGCACTTGACCTAGGAGCAAATATAAATTCAATACATCAGTATTACTCACAATAGAAGTTTCATTATTTGCAATTATTATTTATTAATTTCGATGTAACTTTAGAGTGCCATTGGTGTTTGAAGGTGAATAAGGAGTTGAAATCTCTGAATAAAGATTTGTCTTAATTTATTTTGTACGTTGTGCTTGTATCTATTACCCTAATAATGAGAGCAATCACCATACCTAATTCGTACTCCAAATCGAATTTGATGCCTTGATTGGTTTTGATCCCTGGATGCGTCGACGCTTTGGTTTTGATGGACTAGTTGAAATTTGATTGCATTGGCCCAATAAGAATCTCATTGAGATCCCTGGTAGGACTTCACTCTCCCAAACGCTTGATGAGGAGGCAACTACAACCACACACTTATATTCACCGGGTATGATCTTGTCACTATCCAAATCATAAAGCATCTGCCACGTAAAGTCATTGCAAAGATAACAATAACCATCAGTGCGCTCTTCAAACCTGGTTCTGTCCCTCAGATATGGAACATTGCGGATGTCTTAATGATCCCCAAACCAGGCATGCCAGCAGAGCAACCAAGTTCGTACAGACCAATCTTAATTCTCACTGTATTTTCTAAACTTGTTGAAAAAGTGATCCACAAAATATTAGTACCCATAATTGAAGAACGCTGTTGTCATGTAATTAGTTTGCCTTTCGTCGGAAGCATTCAACCATCCACCAAGTCCATCAGATAACACATACCATAGAAGAATCGCTTGAGAAAAAGAATGTTTGCTCGGCCATTTTTCTCGACGTCACACAGACGTTTAAAAGTCTGGCATGAAGGGCTCAACTTCAAGCTAAGAAAATTGCTGCCAACAAAGTATGCTGAATTGCTTCAATCACACCTCGCCAACCGCTATTTCAGAATAAAGCGTGAAGATGCATTCTGCTTTTCCACTAGGAAGCATACTTGGCCCACTCCTGTACATCCTTTACACTTGTGATCTCCCAGAAATCGAGATGAAAACCACTGCCACGTTTGCAGATGACACGGTGGTACTCCAAAACTAGCTTACTTTGTACAACCAAGTCCTTAAACCAGTCTGGACTTATGGAGCGCAGTTGTGGGGCTGTACTGCTCAATCAAACCGAGAAATCATCCAAAGATATTGGTATTTTCAGAATTAGCGACTTCACCATGAGCGTCTGTTCAGACTCCTACGTTTTTTGGGTCTGTTGGGTTTTGTTTGTTGCATTTGCTACCGAGTGTATGGGAGATTTGCTATTCGAGAATAATCCCATCAGATGATCTCGTACTGGATTGCATAGTGGTTTATCTTTAAAGCATCAGTCACGACGCCCAATCTGACTAACTGAGGCATAGATACGTCGCTCGTCAATTTGTTAAATTCGCTTTGTAAAGCCAGTCGCTAGGTAAAGGCACCCTGACAGGCGCTCTATACCTTGGTCTTCCTGAGGTTTATGTCCCCGAAAAGGACATACCTTCGGTAGATTCCATTCACAAACAAAACCCTGAGGCTTTCTGATTTTTTGAAGTTATGAATGATAGAAGGAAATGTGTGGTTTGAACTCATACCATGGAGAGAGAGGGTTCCAAACTGTTCGAGAGTTGAGAATATTGTGTGGTTTTTCCTGAGGAATCGGGTTTTTTATTGCCCTCTCCTCTGCTTCCCGTTCTCCCGGTTAGGGTAGGGAGAGCGGTTTGAAGGGCCGCACTATTTGCGGAGTGGGAACTATCCCCACTTCCCCTGAATCCTCTCCCTGTCAAGTCTTATTTTATTACATTTTAGTTTATTATTATTTGCGTTGATTTACCAGGCGACTTAAACGGACCAAACCACACGAGCTTGCTTACCTGTGTAGCAGTGTCAAGCAAAAGCAGTTATCATAGTGAACGAAACTCAGTAATGTATTTAAGTTTTGACCTACTCAAAATTTCAAAATAATATTATTAATAATTTGTTAACTTGTTAAGATTTAAAAAAAAACTTATATTCACTCTCTATTCTATTACACCTCTCTAGATTGCTCAGGAAATCCTATGTATAGAATTGTATACAATTACAAATCCTATTGTATACAATTAATTTTTTTATTTGGAGTCGCATTTCGCTACTGAAAACTTCTTATTAACCACGACCAATTTGAATATGTATACACTTTTTACGAATCCTGAACTAATTCATAAAACGCCACTAACTATTTCAGTAGCAGGTCAATACTCGATGTGACTGCGAACATCTATGAAATGGAGGACTTCCTGCCATCTAGCGAACCGTCTTGGAACAACCCAACGGTTTGTTGAGTTACCATCATCGACGTAGCCAAGCCCTCCCGCTAATGTCCCTGCCCTCAGTATAATCTGCACATTTTTCTGTCTGCAGTATCTCTGTTCAGTAAATAATTGTACTTGTAAGTCCCCACCAGTGGGAAATAATTAGATCACGACTGCACCTTTAAATATTTACTAAGAATCAGCTTAGTTTATCAGAAGGGAAGAACAACTTGTAGAGTAGAAATCATTTCTCCCCATGAAAATACCTAATTCAGTCAATTTTCTGATGAATGATGACGCCCATAATAAAAATAAGTAAATTAAGCTTAGGATCACTACTATAGCTGGTAAATTTATATAATTCTAGAATACCTTCAGTAAGAGTAGGCAGATTGTAGCACTGAAACATGGGCTTAGGGGTAAGTAGATAGGTACTTCTGGTAGTAGGAGGAGGTACGAGAACTTGATAATATTGTCACCTTTCAACACATACTCCAATTTTCTCACGCTTTCTATTTCTGAATATGATTGAACGAAATAAGTATTCATTGCGGTAAGATTCATAATATGAGTATAATAATACGAGTATTATACAGTTGAATATACAAATGTATTGAAACGTTCAACCCTAGACTACACGGGTGTTTTTTGCACCATGTGATACACGGGTGGGGTGTCCAACACCCCACTACCCGGTTCTCCTCATGACATTTTTTTTTAGCTCAACCACAATCCGAAAAACGGATTTTCCTCTTATTTGAGAGGGTCAAAAAAAAAAAAAGAATGAACGATTTCTTGATTTACTACAACATTTGAAAACATCTAACTTTGGCTGAAAGAAATCATTATTTCCTGTTTATCAAAATTAGTCACAACTCCCGTTAGAAAAAATCTTCTAAAACGCTAACTAGACGTTAGGAACTAACGTTAGAAAAAGAGAGAACACCGAAAAGTACATTAGTGTCCTCACAGGCTAATTTTTCTCAAACAACGAATATTTTTCGTGCAATATTCAATGGCTATTGATGACTGCCTAGAATGGACTAGTATTATAATGTTTAAAATTGAAAAAAAAAATCGGAGGTGGCCCTAGCATCGAAGAATTTTTGTAGTCGATGTTCATTGCACATAGGACGGATGCACTTCGTGCAAACAGTTTTGGTTTTGCAGTCATTTCCCCTTGGACAAAAGTTGCATCAGATGCATAAGAAAATGCATATGAAAGTTGCATAAGATTCTTCTGTAAGAACTCAGGGGCGGAAGGGATTCAGGAGCATCGGGGTTGTCTTCACTCTAGTCTCTGTTTCAACCACATCTCTGTAACCACCTAAATTCTCATTGGTGCCTTAACTTTCCAACTCCAGCGACACTTGTCCGATCTCCTCTGGGTTAGAAAACCTTTTCTCAGCCACCATAACGACAAAAACCAAAGGGAAATATCACAAAAAAGGTCACGGGGCACTCACGAAAGTGGCAAAGAAAACGTATGCACATACACACGGATGGGGTGTTCGGCACCCCAGAGTGACTTTGCACACTTCCTGCTTGAGAACTGATGAAATACTGAACATGAAAATTCACTTGTTGGGTAGGGCATGAACCGAAGTGCCACTAGGGGCACCACAAGGTGAGCTTTTCCAAATGACAGCGTTTCGAACGAGCGTTGGGGTGTCCGACACCCCGCCCGTGTAGTCAACCAGGTTGAAACATTGAAGAATCCCTCACACGCTGAGGGGATCTAAACGAATGTCCTTAGGATTCTCGTTAAAACATACACTGGATAATAAAGCTTCCAAGGTCTTTCTAGACTCCCATTAGCAATTGTGAAATACAAACATGGCTAATCTACCCTCAATCTGGATTTTAAAAAACCGGATAGAGTTAGCTGAAAACAAAATTAGTGGTGCTCGTGATTTACGACAGTACCTACATTTTACATTTTATTTCACCTCAGAAACCGTTAATAAATTCCAAAAGGTGTAGTATCAAAAGTCTGTACAGGAGCGTAAGGTGAAATCTATGACATGTGTAAACGATTCGACTTGATTTACGAGTGGGTTTGTTCACTCAACGACTGTTTTCTTTGTCGTGTTGAAATTGCAACACTGAAAAAACTCCTTGCAAACATCGTAAATCAGTTTTATTCGAAAACACACGACGACAGGTAGGTTCATCACCGTGTACGTCGGTAACATACTAATAAGTCGTAAACTTTTGGGAAACTGAGAAGGGTATTAGGCAAGTACGTCATAGCAAGTAAGCATCGTGTTTTCACACGATTTTCTTCACTATAGCGCATATGGGGTCATTCTCCCAGTTCATACAAATTTTATGGTTCTGATTTCACTTCGAAAAAATTACGCTTTCCAATAATTGGAATAATTATTATTTTAGTCCATGAATTGCTCCAAGGTAGGCTGGCGGGAATCTGCTTCAGTGATGCCAATCATGAATGATTATCAAATGAAGACTTCCAAAGTGTGGGTGCCAATTTTAAATAATCAGTAATGCGGCTTAATCCGCGAATTCGCAGAAGTAACTGGTTTTATGTAAAATATGATGTTTGGAACATCTCATTTTTGCCGAGTAACACTTTAACGATGAACACGATGGTGAATCAGAATTGCGATATCTCATTCCAGCAAATGAACACTGAAGAACATTTAAAAAATTAAATTAAAAAAATTTTGGATCGGGAATAACAGTTTCCTTTTTTTCAAAAATTCGCTACAAAAGACATAATACACAGAACTGAACTGAATTGATAAGTGCATGTACAGCTCTGTAGTCTACCAAGTTTCTTGTCCTAAATAATCAACATTTCAATGTACCTATATTATATTCTAAATCTTTCTGAGCAAAAGCTTTCCACACGCGTAACTCTGGCCGTATGTTCAATTTAACTGATTTAAAGTAAGTTTACAGAAGTTTTGCAAGTTAGCCCTTCTGGTAGTTCTCAATCATAGTCCTTCTTTTAGCCGGTTTCTTCAGAAAACTACTGACAAGTTGAGGGCAACTCGTATAACTCTCAAAATTTGGGTTTTGGCACGAGGTGCTGTTATTTTGGAGTCAATGATTCAATTATTGATATTTAAACTCAAAGCTCATGATGATGATGGTGCAGGGGGCGGAAAAGTAATTGCTTATTTGTTTATTTAATAGAATACGGGGGGGCTGATGCCCAATACAAACGTTTATTAGGTACATCATGATACGTTGTGTTAATGTGATAAAATAGCGAGACAATAGTACATCAAATAGAGTTTATGATAAAGTAAGAATAAAAGAGAACTAGAAGGGGATGAGTTTAGTGGCTGACCCTGCTTGGGACCTGAAGGACTGGAGGGAGCTATGGAAAAAGTCCACATTGGGTGACGAGGCAAGTAGGAGGTTCGCCAGCCGTGGGAGCCTGTTGAGAGGCTGGTGGTACAAGTAGTTGGTAGAGGCGAACTGAATGTGGAATAATGGGGAATGGCGGGAGTAGTAGGGGGGTGTGTTGAAGGAGATGCGAGAAATGAGCAATGGACAGACGATCAAATTGTTTAGCAGCTTTAACAGGAAGATGATGTCTGCTCTGACCCTACGCTCCTCCAAGCTCTCAAGGTCATAGGTGGTCGTCAGTGAACCCAGAAAGGGCCTCTCCCTTCCACGGCTCTTGAAGGTGGCGTACCGAAAGAAGCACCTTTGTACTCTCTCGAGTTCGAGTTTGTGGACTGAGTAGAATGGGGACCATAATATGTTAAGGTGACGAGGCAAGTAGGAGGTTCGCCAGCCGTGGGGGCCTGTTGAGAGGCTAGAGGTACAAGTAGTTGGTAGATAATAATATATTATAGAGGAGGAATACTCGAGGATAGGGCGGACAATAGATTAGTACAGTAGGGAGATGGCATTTATATTGGTGAACTCCCTGGTGGTACGCTTGAGGAAGCCAAGGGCCCTCATAGCACAGCATGTGATGTTGCTTATGTGATGCTCGAAGGTAAGCTTCTGGTCGAAAGTATTTCCCAGATCACGGGCTCTGGTTAACCTCGGTGTGTGTGTGCCGGCAATGTAATAGTTGTGGTGAGAGGGGTTGACGTAGCACTTCGCAGGGTTTAGGGCCAGGCTGTTGTGACTGCACCAAGCATACAGGGCGACCAGGTTGCTTTGGATGGTGGCAGAATCAGTATCCGAGTTAACGACCGAGAAGATTTTCAGGTCGTCTGCAAAAAGTAGAAATCTGACGTTTGAGAAAACAGTTCCAAGGCTGTTAAGAAGCAGGAGGAAAAGCAGAGGCGCTATGTGGGACCCCTGGGGTACCCCGGAGCTGGCAATGAAGGGGGCAGATACTAAGCCCTTGATACGGACCATCATCAATCTTTGAGATAAGCAGCTTTGAAGCCATGCCAGAAGTGAGCCGTGCACGCCCACCGACTCAAATTTGGCTAGGTATGTTTGTGAGAGAGGCAGTCGAAACATTTAGCGAAGTCGGTCGAGATAGAGTCCACCTGACAACCATCCCCCAGCGCATTGATGACGTAGTCGAGGAAAGTAAGCAGGTTGGTGGTAATAGATCTACCCGGTACAAAGCCACGCTGTTCGGGAATGATGAAGGGGTAAATAGGTGGCCTATCAGTTCCAAGACAAGTTTCTCCAATACTGTGGGTTTGGTAAATAGCGAGCAGATAGGCCTGTAATGAGTGATGAGGGACTTGGTACCAGATTAGTGGATGGGTGTTACAAACGAAGTTTTCCAGATTGATGGGAGTACGCCATAGCCAAGGGAGGAGTTAAAAAGAAGGGTTAGGGGGGGTGGTGAGCGAGGGGTAGTTGTTGAGCAGTAGGGGTGGGATTTGGTTGGGGCCCGGGTAAATTGGTACATAATTAGTAAGTACTAGGTTGAGCGATATATATTACCTTCCGATATATATAGCCATATACGAAATAATTGTTAGTCTTAATATTGACCATTCCACTGATAATTTTCTTGCTATTGGAATCGACCAAAGAAAATTTTTGACATTTTCATGTCTTTCATATTATGGCACATAAAAAAAAAAATCGTCATGAAATTTGCTCACGAAATTTGTCCCGTCGCCACAATGATGATTATGACCATCAGAAGTGAAGTTGTTCGTTATTGGAATTAGGTAGGTACTTTACAGTTTGATATTACTTCCCAGTTTCGGCCGTGATCGTCCTAGAAAGCTGATACTCGGTATTCAAACTGTTGAGGGAACACTACATTCGAATTTTGACACGCCAATCAGCTGAATGGCTACCTTTATGGAATGGACGCTTCACGTGTTTAATTTTTATAACATCTGACTACTAATACACGTGGTGTATTTACGTGGGTCGGTCCTCTGTGTGAGTTATCAAGGGCACTTAGTCACATGTCGCGGTGCACTAATCATAATTCAGGTGATTTGCGTATCATAATTCGAATTTAGAGCATGAAAATGTTTCAATGTGTTGCAGACTCGTATGCAAGCGTTTACTTTGATTTCTGATGATTTTCGCTTACAACCGATTCGTTGCTACGGAACTTTATCTTCGCCAGTTATCATCGTACAAAAATCGTTCACCACTCGTTGGATAGCTCTCGATTTACCTATTTTTTAACCCCCCCTCCAAATTGTTGAATTACGTTTCAAGATACTCAGCGTTGTGTTAATATTACGAAATGTTTGACCAACCCCACAATGATCCTCGAAACTTAGGTCAAGGGGAAGAGGTTCAAAACAAATTTTGAAATAATTTGGGTTAAAAAATTCTTTTCTTTGGTCGATTCCAAAGATATCGAAGATAATAAACCAAAATTATTAAATACCTACTAACAGTAATTTAAGGTACTCTATCTGTTAGTGATCTAGACAGAAGGGTTATCTGTCCAAAGAAGAAATAAACCGGTGTGTCAAGAATTTGCAGAGTTTTTGTATGGACTTAATCACATTTAACATTAAAATTTGTTTGATAAAATCAGGTTTGATTTTTTCCCACACTATCTTCAAGTGTCTCGGATTACTTCCATTAGTTCTTCTTTCATGTGGTCGCCACAGTGCAATGAAGCCATAAATCTCCTTACAAGCCATAAATGTATTAATAAATTAGTCCTGAAAACTTTGTACAGTGGATGCTCTCTTAACCGGTGTCGCTTTAAACGTCCCACCGCTTCTTCTGGGAATTCATTGTTATTGTTTGTATCGCCAAAAGCTGAGAAGGGTTTGGGGAGGGGGCGGGGGGGTCAACCAAAAATGAAAGTCTGACAAGTGACACCTCATTTTAAAGGTTTTTACACGGTGAATAAGATGGGGAAGTCGGAATTGCTGTATCTAATTTCGCTCTCAAACTGGAGCACTTGGAAGATGAAGTATTGTGGTCGATACTTGAGATGTTCTTCATGGACATCATGTTCTTTAATAGAGACATTTGACATAAAACCAGCAATTTCTTCAAAAATTCGCTCTTATAGCCATGCTGCATGACTGTGGGTTTTTTTCTATCTTCACGGCCCGCAATATCCCAACTTTTCCAAGTCGAAAAAGCAGCGAAAAGTTGGGAATTTTGAAAAATGTTCACTTCTAAATTTTGATTAATCCAAGTTGGGATACCTAATACAAGCAGGACTGTTCCTTACTCGGGAGAAATCAAACTTTTTTGAACTCTACTTGGGAGAAATCTCCTTTGAACTTTTCAAAAAACCCAGGATTACCCAGGCAATCGACAAGCTAAGTTCGTAGATGGGCAGAATCGGACCACTCTAACGGGGGGTTTTGGGGAGTTTTAGGGGGGTAAAATTCCTCATAAATTCCCAAATGTAACATTTTGACAAGTGACACCTCATTTAATAGGTTTGTTTATGTTGGACACGATGGTGAAATCGGAATTGCGATACCTACCTCATTCCGTTCTTAAACTGGAGCACTTTGAAGATGAAGAAACCTGGTTGTTCTTTGATATGCTCTTCATGTTAAGTCTGCTCTAATCTGATGACGGAATGCGATATCGCAATTCTGATTTCACCGTCGTGTTTAGAGTTGAAATATCGAAAAGCTGAGGTGAATTGGGGTGTATGGGGGGGGGGGGGGACCAAAAATGAAAGTCTGACAAGTGACACCTAATTATAAGGTTTTTACACTCTGAATACGATCGTGAAGTCGGAATAATTCCAATTATTGCGATAAGTATCTGATTTCGTTCTCAAACTTCAGTACTTTGAAGATGAAGAATACGTTCTTCATGGTTAGTCTGCTCTAATCTGATGACGGAATGCGATGCCGCAATTCTGACTTCACCATCGTGTTCAGCGTGGAAATGTCCAAAAGCTGAGGGGGGTTTTGGTGATGTTGGGGGGGGGGGGAGTAGCACCCATATATTTTAAAAATGAAACGGTCTGTCGAGTGGCACCTCATTTTTGAGGTTTTTACACGCTGAATAAGATGGGGAAGTCAGAATCGCTATATCATATTCCGCTCTCAAACTGGAGCACTTTGAAGATGAAGAAACGTGGTTGTTACTTGAGATGTTCTCCAAGGACCATTTATTTCTTCGAAAATTCGCTCTTATAGTCATGCTGCATGAACATTTTTTATCTTCAAGGCCGGAAATTTCCCAACTTTTCCAAAGCGGGGGGGGGGGCTTGACTACGGCCCTGTTATTAAATGATATGTATCGATATACCTCCATATATCACCCATCGCTAATTAGTACCACTCACAGCCACTGGACCTGCTGAGCGCTCTCTTCGCGCGTGGAGGGGAAGTGAGCGGATGACTCACGCGACTCCCCTCCGCCACCGGTTCGATTCAAACTCGCCAACTCTCCCCCCCCCCCCACCACACGCTATAGTGATGGTTAGCGCGGGGGGCGAGGGTGGGGGGCTTGTCCGCCGAAGTGGGGGAAAACGGGACACCTCCACCGCTCCGCGTGCGATCATCTAAAAAACACGGCAGGTCTGTCTTCAGTGTTGTTAGCAGTAACATGGCGGAAGGTTGGTCCGGCAGAACTCGAGTTTTCCTCATCGCACTGATAACGCTCGCGGCCGGCTCCTCAGTCCGAATCCCCGAGCGACCTTTATCAATATCCGTCGTGTCAACCCACGGCCCGTCCGCATCTTTAATCGCAGTCAACGGTCGAATTCAACCCGAAAACCTCAAATTCACGGGGTCTTCGGCCCAACCAGGGTCTCCGTGCGTTTTCGACCGCTTCAACCGGACTATTGAGTTTGTCTCCTCAAATGGAACTCACTTAGTTTTAAAACTTAAAATCGTGTCCGGGCCAAGGATATTACACACGTGTGTGAAATCAGTGCACTCTGAAAACCTCAGTGGTACGAGTGAAAAATGGATACAACTCGGCGACGAAGGCACATTTACAATCGACCCCTCAACAATCACGAGGTAAATCACTCACAATCACTCAATCTAAATTCAGGACTCAAAAATCCGCTGTCATGCAGCATGGCTGTAAGAGCAAATTTTCGAAGAAATAACTGGGCTTATAACAAATCTTCTTACGCTGTAAACGATGGTGAAGTCAGAATGCAGGTTGCGATATCTCATCATTCCGTTATCAGATTAGAACAGATGAACCTTGAAGAACCTCACAAGTAACAACACGTTTCTTCATCTTCAAAGTGCTCCAGTTTGAGAACGGAATAAGATATCGCAATTCGTCACCATCGTGTTCAGGGTTAAGAAATCTTTAAAATGAGGTGTCACTTGTCACTGTTTCATTTTGGAATGTCTGGGCAATCCCCCACCCCCTCCTCCTAGAGTAGCCCGATTCTGCTACCTACGAATTTAGCCTTTCAATTGCCATGACAGATTTTTTGTGCAAATGTGTACTTTTTATCTAAATTATATCGAGAGTTATCGTCTGTAATATATAATATATGGGCAATTTTTAAATAATATATAAAACTAGTCTACAAGTAGTAAGTATACTAGTCTGACAAGTGAAACCTAATTTTAAAGATTTTTTAACGCTGAACACGAGGGTGAAGTCAGAATTGCGATATCTTATTCCTTTCTACATAATATGTACCAACAACGAATATGTAGAAAAATCATATTATGATTTTTGGTGTCTTCTGGCACTGAATTCAAAATGGTCTAAAATGGATTTTGGCCTACAAATTTTTCGGAAATTCGAGTTTTAAAATTTTTAGACCTAAAACAATTGCTTCCTTTTTGAAATTTCACTTAAAAAAAACATTTTTCTCAATAACCGGACCAATCTGGTTTCACACGGTCTCCCGCTCATATTATACAACTATCCTTTCTCGGACTATTTTCGATTTGGCTGCCATCCAGCCGGCAGGACCCGCCTATCTGTTTACCTACAGTGGAACTTGGATAATTCGAACCTCAAAGTACCAGTAAAAAAAATTCGAATTATCCAAAAATTCAAATTCGCAAATTTTTTTAAAAAGGGTAAAAAAATACTCGAAGTTTTCAGCAAAAGATCGTTATTAAAAACCAGTTATTTCTACAAAACCTCGCTCTTATAGCCATGCTGCATGACTGTGGTTTTTAATTTTTTGAAATCGATATTCCTTGATATGATAACACGAGGTAAAACTGTTGTAAAGCAGCCGGCAGTTCGATCCCTTGACCCTGTCTACATTGTTTAGGACATCTGCGAACATTGCCTTTCCCGAGTGACAAGGATTGAATGAATCTGTTAAATAGGGATCAATATTCCGTGGGGTTGACTGGTTGTAACACGAGGGGAACACCTACCGCAAACGATTTCTTCCCGGGATATTTATAACCTGACTCGAGGGAGGTCACGTGCTACGAATCCTTCCTCACTGTTTACTTTTAGCAAATCTTACCATGTAAGATACCGGTTGCGTGAACTGTACGAGTAGACCGCATGAGATAAACGGATTTATTGATGTGCCAAGTACGTTCTAACTGGAATCAATTCCAAAGTTAATGAACAATTTAGGATTGTTTGGGGATGATAGAGGGTATGTTCCCTGAGTTTTCGACATTTTTGACCAGTGGATTATAGAGGAAATTTAATGCCTTTTCACGTGGTTTACACTGTTATTTTTGTCCAATCACATGGTTTAGGAGATGTGAGCAAAATACTCTACCATCCATAAACAATCCCTCAAATTTTCGTTAACTTTAGAATTGAATCCAGCTCACCCCGACTTTTTTTGCAAGGCTTCTAAACTAATGCGGAAATTTGGCCCTCCGACCTTTTCTGGTTATAATCCATATCTCAGCACTAAAGTGAGCGAATGTTACATTTCGAAACGCATCTGATAGAGAATCAGATTTCCTACAACTTTGTTCCTATGGCATTTTTCAATCGGAGCAGTCATTCTCGACCTACAGGCGTTAGAAGTTAAGGGTTGTAAACATTTTTGCGAAGTTGGATCAAATCGCCTATTCTTCACGGGCGATTACGGCTCAACGGCTGGACTGATTTCAACGTTCCATTCGACGAGGAATTTGATCGACTGACATTTTCTGTATAACTGAAAAAAGTGCAAAAATCTCGAGTGTTTCAGTCTCAAAAGGGATATAGAATCATCACAAATGGATAGGGAGCAAAGGGTTTTTCATAAATCAACAAATCTGGACGGTATCTATTTGGTAACTTCAGGAGTGAGGGTCTCACTCCAAGTCCCTGGGTATTATATTATATTTATAGAAGAAAAATCAACGTAAATTGGGGTAAACATTGTAAATCAAATCAAAATGACGGTAAGAAACAAGACTGAGAACAATTTGAACGACTTGGAAAAATGTCGAGGAACTTAAAATTACATCAATAAAATTACAGTAAAACTGACGAAATCACAAAATTATTAGTTATTAACAATAATTAGAATGAATAATAATTAATAATATCTAACAATAATTATTAATCGTAAACAATTAATAATAATAATTTACACAACCTTCTTGGTAATAATCATTGATAAATGCCAATTCTTAATGATAATTGATCACATTTAGTGATTTAGATAGAAGAGTGATCTGTACGAAGAAGATAATAATCCGTGTCAAGAACTTTTTGGGAGTAACATCCACATTTGGGGTTTTCGGGTGCGCTGAATCCAAATCTGACATCAGTTTTTCTCTCACACGTCTAGTTTTCAAGATATAGGGCTTGACACTTTCGGTTTATAATGCTGAATCTATCATTTTGAATTCAGAAAGCATTTCGAAAAAATTTCTTTTGGCGCTCCCGAAAACCCCTACTTCACTTCCATGTTACGGAATAGGTATTGACTTGTGCTATGTGTTACAATCCCCATTGTAGGCGAGGGCTGCGTTGTACTGTAACTGCTTTTCGCTTTGAGAAACCAACAACCCCGTGGAACTGGAAAACTGTAAAAAGCGCCATCCTTTGTCTTACACGTAAACAGTAGCGGTGCGTGGGCTCTGAAAATGGTGGGCCACCAAATTCGGAACACAAATTAAGAGCTTTTTCTACAAAATACCTGTAAATGTTTCCCAACAGGAGTCTTCTTATGAGAAATGGGTGTATTTTAATCAACCGCAGCTCTTAGCAAGTCAGAATGTGAGCTCTGTGTTCACAGCAGTTCTGACCAGTACCTACCCGGGATTACCAGAAGCTATAGCTTCATACGAGGAGGTGGCGGCGGGGCAATTGAAATCAGAAAAATTAGCAATCATTTCCTTCTCTATTGACAACATCGTCAAAGCATTAAGTCTCTCTTGGGTAATAGTTGATCGAATAAACGTTTTTATTCTTTTAAGCGTAGAAAAACAAAGCTCAGCTTTTGCAGAAGTCATTGGAATTGTAATCAATAATGTTAGTAGTTTCTCATTTTCAGAATAAGTATCAACTAAGTTATTGTTGTGCAAAAACAACAGAAATCCCTGTGAAATGAGTAAAATCGGTTCTCTGATAAATTGTCACCAATTCAGTTTTAAGTTTCCGAGATTCTAGGATAGCGTAAGCAGTGACCGTGTTTTCAAAATCTTCAGTTGGAAAACATTTTGAAAAATTCGGAAAACTTGCAGTATCAAGCAGTTTGGAAGCTGCCAAATGCCCCCTGAACGAATAGCTGCCTCTAGCTTGAGCTAGGTATGATAATATCACAAACCTCCACTGCAGTACTTATCTGTGAATGTTGACGTTGATCAATCCACAAGACCACAGACAGGACACAACGCACTTAATTACCACAAAAAATCCAAATCTGTCACGGGAGCTCGAATTCAAATGGGAACATACAAAATTATAACCTAAGCAGCATGGAAGAAGCAGCTTCTTCCATGCCTAAGCAGAAAACTGAATACTCAACAGAAAGTTTTACTATCGAGATGACAAGATGAATTGAAACGATCGAATCGATTGTGAACACAAACGATTTTTTTATGGAAACGTGGCCCGGGCCGGAACGAGGCGTGGCTTACCGAATTTTTACTCTACTGAGCATGCGCAGGCAGGCCACTTCGTAAAGCGTCGTGTCCGTTTCCATGCCAATACCCGGTCCCCGGCCCCTGGAGCGTAGGTTTCGATTTCGATTGCAAAACATCGATTACTGTCGATATATTCTGATAGAATGATCGAATATCGTTCTTCTTCTTCTTCTTCCCAGTTACTTGTCTTGGCCGCAGCCATGCTGGACATAGGTTGGGACAGAGAGAGAGAGAACTCTTTGACTTCGTGAAAATGCTAGGTGCAGTATACGGAACGATATTCGAATGCCAACTGGGTGGCATATTTTTTTGTCGAGTTTTTTGTGTTTCTGGATGCCGGGGCAGTGGCCCAAGTGGCCTTATGGACGCAACGCCCCTGCACGTAAATGACGACTGGTCGCAAATTGCTGACTAAACTCTGATGAGTCAATAGACTTTTTACCGCCTGCCCTGGTTTTTACCAGTGGTTAGTGAGTTTGTGGACTCGGCTATTCACCTTGAGAGTTCAACTGTAAAAGTTCCCAAAATTTCAGTTTATCTAAACTTACTAGGTTAGGTATCTGTTGTGGAAATTCTCAGGAAATTTTCCTTCTAGCAATGCGTAGAACTGGGTGAATGTAGAATTTTCAAGGCGACTCCAACCATAATATATTCAATATTCGGTGGTATCATAGCCACTAAACTATCGTCGCTAAACTTCCCTAATTAAGTTTTTGCTCATGGGAGTATCGACATCCATGTTTCGCCCAGGAAAGTTGGCGAAGAAGTTAGGAAATTCAGTTTTATAGCGAAGGCTGAACCGATTTATAACTAATGAAATGAGGGTGTTATTACATGAGTCATTTCAATTGAGAGGGAATTATGACAGCCGTCATGTCTGGCTCTTCGTTCGCAAGCAGACGATTACTTTTGTATTAAAACTGATTATCAGAAATGGCTGTACTCCTGGGGCCTCTGGAACATGTTTCAGCATGTTGAAAACGGCATTAGTAGATTCTCATTTTCACTTGACACTTTTTACCTTGAACAAACATGACGTCAGAGGTGCTCATTTGCACACCCTCTACATCCCCTACATCAGCTAAAATTTGGCGCTACGACCTTTTTTGGTTTAAAATTCATATCTCAGCACTCGGTAGAGCGAATTTCCAATTTCAAAAGCACTTGATTTAGAATTAGTTTTCCTAGAACTTTGATCCTACGACAATTTTCAATCGGAACAGTAATGTTCAATGTAGAGGATTTAGACAACTTTTTAGCGAAATTGAAATCTTTGACGGGCAATTATGGTTGAACGGCTCGAACGATTTCGTCGTTTTAAATTCCATTTGACGCGGAATTTAATGGTCTTTAAGAAAAAAGAGAGTGACATTATCTGTACGATGCGCACGTTTCGAGTTATACGCGAATAAGTGAGAAAATGTCGCTGATTTTAGGCTCTCAAATCTGAAGCATATCCTAGAAACTGTCGCAAACTCATATAACCGTTATTCAGGACCCCCAAGATTAAAACGATTTCCAGCTCTCGATTAGTTTTTGTTGTTTCTTTGAAAGTTTGCTATTATAGCCATGCTGCATGCCTATATATGTGGATTTTATGCTTTAAAATGATAGAAACTTAACAGAAACCTTGAAAATTTACTTAAATATGTAGGTATGTAAACAAGTAAAGTAGTTACTTAGTACTGCACTTTAATGAAACTAAAAACGTGCACAAAAAGTACAGTACAGTAAAAAAAAAAAAAACTGTACAGTACGAAGTTGAAGGACATTACACTCTCTGTACATTGTCAGGGCTCTTAAAAAAGTCTTTAATTCATATGCATTTGGCATTAAATTAATACAAATTTTGTATTCTTTTCCGGACCTGAATCCGGATTTTTGACGTCCGGGTTATTGACGTTCGTCCGGGATTATTAGATCTTGGACTTCGCAGTGGATTTTGTGTCTCGCACTTCTCGAGCACCAGGGTTCTAAGACAGGCATCCTTTGTACGTCACGGTGGTTTCATGGTGAATTTTTCACGGGCGTTTTGTTTTCACGGTCAAAGATTTGTGCTTCACCTCCTTGAAGCGCTGGAGGTTCACCACCTTGAATAATCAACTTAGAAAATATAGTGGTGACAAAATATTTATTATAACTGCTAGGTTATAAACGTTTGACTCCCAGTCCCGATCAGTAAACCTTGAAAAACGATTTGTTAATAAATCGAACCGAAACCGGATTGGACAATCCTTGAATCAAGATTTTTCTTCCTCAGAGGAAGTTGCGATCAGGAATGATTGGCATCCAGGCGTTGGGTGACGGTTATATCGGCGCGACCTTGCATAGCGATGCACTCTCAGGTGTAATGATCCGATCGACAAAAGGACGACGAGACATTGTCGACAAAAGCGACAAGGAAGAAAATATTCTTCTGTTTCTAGGAGCCTGAGCAGGGGTGTGGAAGATTTTTACAGTATCCATTTGAAGGCCTTGAACTTGAGGATGATAAAGTGGGCGTGGCTTGTCTTCAGGAATCCGCGGCCCCGAGTCGCGAAGACCTGCCCGACACAGGCCATGAAATGACATTTCGATCATTCTGAACTCAGAGCTGATTACAGTGTAGTAAATAACTAGAATATGATTTTAAAAATCCACATTCATGCAGCATGGCTATAAGATCGAATTTTCGAAGAAATAACTGGTTGTTAACATGTCTCCACTTCACTGGTTTTCTAACAAACTTTGTCACAGTTTTTTTGCCGAGTAACACCTCAAATTACAGATTTTCCAACACTGAACACGGTGGTGGAGTCAGAATTGCGACATCTCATCCCGTTATCAGATTAGAGCAGATGAACTCTGAAAAACATATCAAGTAACAACCACGTTTCTTCATCTTCAAAGTGCTCCAGTTTGAGAACGGAATAAGATATCGCAATTCTGACTTCACCGTCGTTTTTAGCGTAAAAAAACCTTTAAAATGATGTGTCACGTATCAGACTGTTTTATTTTTGGAATTTATGGGTAATTTTCCCCCCTTAGAACTCCCCGAAATGTTGTGTTCTTTCCAACGGTGTAATCAGATTTGAATTTACATGTAAATTAAAAGAGTTGTGGCCATTTTAGTGTGATAACACTAAAAGTTTTAGTCGAAAACACGAAAAAAATCCATTTTTTAACTGAGTAAAATAATACGGCTACAAGACATTTTTGATCAGAAATTAGCTCTAGAATCAATTCATGGCCTGTGACCGTCACAAAATGAAACACCCTGTATAAGTAGGTATAAAGCATAAAATATTTATATAAATATCAGTGGGTTCTATGCAAAAGAATTTCGACGTAAATAAATCACTAGCAAAATTGGTATTACTGAATTTTCTGCGTTATCAACAGATTTTGTCAAGTATTTGCTTCCTTTTCACTGTTTTTGAGTTTTTATCGCACTCATGAAGCTCATTAGCCCATTAGCTGATTCTCAACTACTTACCGTTTGACGGTATCATAATATGAGGACATTATTTTAAACAACATATTATGTTGTTTGAAAATAATGTCCTTGGATGATTCAACGTTATTTCCAGTGGCGAGAAAAAAGAGGGTTCGTTAGAGATAACCGTGTACCTTTATCTGAGTGTAAAACGGGTCCATAGTTAACAATGCTTGAAAATCGTCTTCTTCGGGTCAACAAATCGTTATGATAGCAAACAACCGGAATCTTGGTTGGTCGAAATATCCGATGGGAAGCAAACATCTCGCGAAGTCCGGCGGCTTTTACATGACGCGGAGCGACCTGCGGTTACGGCAAGCTCTTTTATTTCCGTGTGCCGAAACCAGATATAACTGGTTTATGTGTAGACCCGGATTGTTGGCGGGTTTAACAACGGAAACTAGGTACTTATCCACAATGTTTCCAGAGGACCTGAACCTTCAGGATCAGCAAAAAAGTCTCCATTGAGTAGCCAAAAAGTTTTTATCAACTACGGTTTCTTACCTTAGCCGTAATTGCCCGTGATTTTTTTTTTCTTCAATTTTTAGAGCCATTTATCAACATAATACGCATAATACAGAAAGAAAAGTATTGGATACATGACGTAAAGTTATTTACGAGTATACATTTATGAAAAGAACAAATACATTTGGCAATTTCTGATCTCCACCTTGGTAATAATTTTCCGGTAAGAAGAAAATATATATCGGACCCAATAGTGCCATTTTGGTATCGATATTCCGATATATCGGGAGAAAAAAATATCGATAATCTAATTTTTGCCTATTATAAACCCGATGTTACAAACCCTTCTCAAATTTAAGCCCCATACACTATCCAACCCGGTTCGACGAACCAGGCCGACCAAGGTTTGGTCAAAAACAAAACACAATATGTTTTTGAGTAGGTACCTGTAAGGATATTATTATGTTCGTTAGTATTTGACTGTTTGAGAATTAAATGATAGATGAAACTCTAGCTCATCATCCAAATTTTATTAAACAAATGTTTTAACAATTTTACAGACAAGAAACGAGTGAATATTGCATTGTCATCCATCCTCGACCCATGTTTGAAATTTCAAGTCATCGGAAAGTTCATTTCAAGCAATTCAAATTCAAGAAATTTCAAGCTCGTCGGAAAGTTAAAGAAAAGAAAATTCACGAAATTTTCGTGAATACGACAGATGTGTTATCTGCTCAGAGAAGATAATAAATCGTTGTGTCAAAGATTTGGAGAGTTTTTTTTAGCTCTTCTCTAAATCTCAAATAATCCTGTAGGTAGTATGAGTTTGAATGTTTCAATTCAGTCATTCCGACCCACAACAGGACAGGTATTTTGTAACATTGTATATCGAGGGAGTTGTGGTAGATTCATTCAATGCACACGCACATCGTCCAAATCTATCTTTACGTCGCCGCAGAAACTCCAGTAGGCGGTGATTATCGTCGGATGACCTCGTCGATTGGATAATGAGGTGAGAGGGCTCCATTTTAGTCCTTCGCACTCGGGCAATCCGTGTAATTGGCTACTTGATTCATACAGTTCCAGAAATTATGAGTCATCTCTCGTGTAGACAAAAGGTATGAGACTGTGTGTAGTCATCCAGAGTTTGAATGAGATCGTGTAGCCGCAAGTGCGTTTCAGGCATGGAGGAACAGTTTGGGAACTGTTGGTTATAGTAATACATTTTTTTCTTAACACTATGTTTTAGCCTTCCCATTTTTTGGTAAAAAACGAGCGTCCGTCCGTCCGTTACGCTAATTTATTTCCGATTTTATAATGATTTACGCTTACAACCAAACCGTACAAAAATCGTTCACCACTCGGTGGAATGCTCTCGATTTAACGAACAATTTTCGGTTCTCCATAACTCTGTGACTGTACGAATAGTAGAGCTATGGGCGCAACACTTTTCATATTTTATTTACAAACTACGAAGTAATTTGTCATGTAGCCTCCTTAGGACTACTGAAAAGCATTGGGATCAGCTGAGTGGAGGTACCAATACACTGCCTTGTGGCACTCCAGCTCTGACCTCTTTTTCCTCTGAGTAGGCGTTTTCTTGTTTGATTCTGAAAAACCTATTTGAAAGATATGAGTCAAGTATTTCTGCGAACTGTTTTGGCAGGTCTTGGTAAAGTTTATATTTCAGCCCTTCGTGCCATACTTAGTCGAAGGCCTGAGTTACATCGAGAAAAATAGCCGAATAAACTTTCTTCTCCTCTAGAATATGATTTGGCCCAATGAAACATGTTTTTTTGTTTTTTTTTTTTAAATCATAACCTTGGCGTTCAGTAATTCTCGTTGAACTGAATTGATGTTCACTAGTGACTAAATCCCAACTCTACACTAAAAAACATTAGAAAGTAGAAATGGTGGAGGCTCTATAGCTCCTTCGCCAAACATCGTCATACGGACTTAATCCAACCTACGTAATCTCTTGTGTAGTCTTACTTAAATTACGCATACTGTGCACGTAGAGAACCCATCAAACACTACAGAGATTGGGCGAAGTGTTGAAGATAATGTGCACGGAACACGCTACCAACATGTTTTGTTAGGAGAACGAAAAATTCCCACCAGATGACTCAAGAGATGCAGTCGCTTATTAGACGATTTCTAGCAGGATATGGCTCGTTTTCTGAAACATCTTGTGGTATTTTAGTTTTTTGAGACGGCGAGACTGTCCAGCCCCTAGTTAGTGAGCATCCGGGCCTCCAGTTTACTTGCATAGTGACAGTCAAGAGTTGTACACGCCCAAAGGCTGGTCGGATGTAACCTTTGTAAAGCAATTGTGGAATTATTAGTCCAATTTCAGCAATCAGCAATAATTAAGCTGCGTTCTCGAAAAAAAAATCCACAGTCATGCAGCATGGCTGTAAGAGCGAATTTTCGAAGGAATAACTGGTTATATGTCAAATGTCTCCATTTAACTGGTTTTATTACAAATTTTGTCTCTTTGTTTTGCCGAGTAACACCTCAGTTCATAGATTTGACAACGTTGAACACGATGATGAAGTCAGAATTGCGATATCCCATTCCGTTATCAGATTAGAGCAGATGAAGCTCGAAGAACATCTCAAGTAACAACCACGTTTTTTCACATTCAAAGTGCTCCAGTTTGAGAACGGAATAAGATATCGCAATTTTGACTTCACCGTCGTTTACAGCGGTAAAAAACCCTTTAAAATGAGGTATCACTTGTCAGACTGTATCACAATGCTGCAAATTGGTTTATGATTATCTCCCTCCCAAATGACTCTTTGATGTTTTGAAATCCATGATTTTTTAATATTTATTAATATCTCGAAATTGGACGGTTCCCTGGAACTCCCTCCCCCTCCCCCTGGCTACACCACTTTTGTACATGGCCAAATTAATGTTTTTGCATTTTTTCGCACGTCAAAGCGTCCATGTTCCAACCCAGCCTTAATATGTACCTATTGAGTAAACCCTTGAAATTTGGGAGATATCCTGCCGAAAATTTAGTGGCCTTTGGGCAATAAGGCTGGGCTTGGCACAGACCACAGCGATTTTTGGTTCTCAAAGGGGGCCATGGACCTCCCTCAATTCGCCATTGTCCGTAGACATGAAACAATTTTGGACCGAGAACAATTATTGTTATTATAGCTACATTTTCTTCTAAAATTCGCTAATATCCCGTCACAGGCAGAGTTGAACACACATGGGACCAATGCGCATGCGTCGTCCATCTCATCTCTAACGACTCAGACAGTGGCAGAAGAACGCGCTGAAGTGGTTCCTCTCTACAACCTTCCAGCTAATTCAATAAACGTCACTCCGTCGGGTGAAATTGAATCGTCCCTCGCCCCAACTATTGACTTGAATCATTTCAATGAGTCTGCGGAGCATCGTTTTAATCGTCGGCTCCCGGCGACGGCTCGTGCCTTCAATTCAAATGGGGTTTACGACCTGCTGGACATTCGTGATTCGATTGAATTGAACGTCCCTCCAGGCCCCATTTACATTATTTTGTGTTTAGAAGTGCGTTGTGATGTAATTAGAGCGTAAATAACAGTCACAATCCCAATGAGTCCAATATTTTCCACAACAAGGTAGGGTAGGTACTAGGGATGCTCAAAAAGAATCGATTCTTGAAATAATCGATTGTTTTTCAAAAAATAATCGATATTTTTTGATTTTTTGTTTTGTTTTAAGAATCAGTTTATAAGATTCTGATTTTCGAAAATCGGAAACCGATAATTTTCTGCTCTTGACAAGTATTTTTGTGTTCCATTGCTCTATAGACCAGATCCATCTATATAACTAAATTTAGAGACGATTTTCGTGTTCCTTGGGTATTTTCGAAAATTTTCACTTCAGTTGTTCGTATCGCGTAAAATGGAGTCGAACCATGCCGATTTTGAATTTGTCTGTCCTTCAATCACGCAAAAACGGCTCACGGTTCGATGGTCTCACGGCAACACCTCACATCGTCACTTTTTGCCAAAATGAGTTATGCATACCATTCGAAGCGTCTTCCCCCGGCGGATCGATCTAACTAAGTACCTATAAGTTAGGTAACACTAAATCTCACGATTTATTTTACTGAATTACTCAGTAAACGTACCAGATTTCTGGGAGTTTCCCTTGAGCGTCAGTAAAGGCAGCCTGGCTCTCTAGTATCTGTAGGGCAGTTGGCCAAAGGCTTTCCGCCAATACGACAATTTAGAAGCGAAAAATAAAGGTGCTCCCAAAAATACTCGTATTAGAGTCCCTTTCTTTTCACTTCAATGAAACGACTAAACAAGGCCTGAAAATCAGACGACTTCAGTGACTCCCAATGTTTAGCAAGCAACTGTTACAAATTTGGGTTTTCGGAATTCGACCTGAAAATCGGGTAAAATTACCAGATTTTATTGTTGCCACTTTTTCAAAGGCTGAAGATCGCTGAAAATCGCCTAAATTGGTAAATATCAACGACGGTGTAATAGTTCAGTATATATGCACAATGTACCTTGAAAAAATTCCGAAGTTAATTGAACTTGTACAGGTTGTTGGGGAATGTCAGATGACTGTCAAATTTTCCACCTCGAGGACCCTGTGCTAACTTGGAGAGGGCCGACAAACCTCAAAATATTCGGAATTTTTTCGGTTTATCGCTCATAATTTCTAAACTAAGCCATTTTCGGCCAAAGCGATTATTTTTAAAATTGTAGAGCATTAAATTTCCCTACAATCCTTTTTTTTCCTAAACCTAATGCAGTAGAAATTGTTTTTATAAACTGGGATGAGAGGATACATTTTTGAAAACTGGTTCTTATTATACAAAAGAAGGAAATCGCCCTTGTTCTGGATAATTGCCCAGCTCACCCTGCAGTTGAGGGGTTTCTTGCCAATAAATTAACTTTTCTTCCCCCCATTACAACCTCTTTTCTACGGCCCATGGACCAATGAGTCATAAAGTCCTTATAAGTTCACTTCAGGAAGAACTTGATTCTGCAAATCATCGACGGGCGATATTGAAAAACTTTTCGCGTTAACTGAGAATTCTTTTTATTTACAAAACATCCAAAACCAACAAGATATTCTATTGTATGTACACTCCTAACTTCACAATTTTAGAAAATATTTGGAAAAGTTTTCATAATATGTATATAAAGTTTTCATAATATGTATAATATGTATATTAAACACATCATGTATAAGAAAAATAACAGTGTTTTTTTAATTACTTGAACCCATTAACCTTTTTCTTTTAATCTTTCAGGCAAAAATAGAAATTATATTACCATAAATTTGATATTTCCTGCAGTTTTAATTCATCTATCGGAGGCAAAAGTATCGATTATAAGAACCAACTTTTCAAGTGCCCTGGACCTTCTTACAGCCGAATTTTACTGTACTAATCGAGATAAAGCCGATCAAAGGAAGATGAATGTCCTCAAATTGTCAAAAATTGGCAGTTAACGAAGATATTAATTTACTATCAATTAATATTAGGTTTAGGATAAAAGTTGGTGCATACAAAATTTTAGAAAATTTAATGCTCTACAACTTTAAAAATGTACGATTTGGTCGAAAACCGCGTAGTTCAGAAGGTATGAGCAAAAAACCGAAAAAATCCGAACATTTTGCGGTTTGTCGGCCCTCCCCAAGTTAGGGCAAGGTCCTCGAGCTGGAAAACTTGACTGAGTCATCCCACAGCACCTCCAATCAACCTGTAAAAGTTCCAATAACTTAAGAATGTTTTCCTGCAGACATAAGTTTTTTTACTCTGCGGGACTAATGACCTTGGCCAATTTTATAGTTTACAGGGCTTTCAACGATCCAAGACCTGTTTTCGGATTTCCGAACTGGAATTAACCGAACGCTACTGGGAATTCGGTCATCACAACACTCGAAGCTCATTGACGTATTTGTCGGGTGATTGTTTTCGGAAACCACTTGTAATTGTATTTGAAAAAAAAAAAAAATCGATTCGATACGGATTTAATTACATATAAACCATTGTGACAATAGGAGAAACAATACAAGGGACTCGTTCAACAGACCCGTTTGTTGGGTTGATGTATTTGGTGTATGTTTAGACTTAAATGGATTTAATAAGGGCCGATTAACAAGATATATTATGTACCCGTGCATGGTACACTTGACATAGAACGCTAATACTCGTTGAACTGGAAAACCCATCTTGAGAGACAAAAATACCAGATATCAAAATCTTGTAGATTGCGCCAGTTAGTTGGATCAACTCGTGATTTCTTTGTATTACTTAACAATAATTGTAACAACAATAATTAACAATAATTGTAACCAATTAATTAGTATGATGCGCAAGAATCGATGTACCTACCGTTGGCCTCTTCATTGTGGCCCTCGAGGTTATGGACGAAATTTTAATCAATGTCAAACTTCTTGGTACGACGAGTGTCATTCGAATATGATCAACCTTTTTGCTACTCAGGGCTTAGCAAGCCATCTGGTTGAGAATTTGAGATTTGCGATGTCGAATCACCAATTTGAACGAATAATATGAATTATTATTTACTTTGAACAACTAGTAGGTACGAGAATGTAAATTGAGAACTACTAATTTGAAAATACCTACTCACCTAACTCTTGTATATATTTATTTCATCGAGTCGATCCTTGGAAGCCTTCTCACATCCGTCATTGAGATATGACGCCATCCTCTATTTTTGATTACTCACACTATTTCTAGACAACGGCTTCCTTGTGTGTAATCAAGACATACGGACCGCATAAACGTTCGTTAATGGAGCCCTCACACGAGCAAAACAATTCGTTCAATAATTTAAACAAATTTAACAAACAATATTTCAGTGCCGATTCAACTCCCCCCACTCCAAGGGAGACGAGTTATATAACTTCCAAAACCTGGTTCTTTATCCTTACCATGTTTTTCTTTTTATTCAGTTAGGCATGACAACAGCCTCTCCTTTATTCTTGCTTAATTTAATTATTTTATCAAGCAAGAAATAACTAATTCATAAATTATTAATAACTAATTAATTTATAATTTTGTTAATTTGCCCAATTTATTCTTGCATATTGCCTCTACATGTTTTTTCAACTTCAACAACATTTTGATGTCATTAACTGGTTCAGTTACGTGATAGGTTTGTTCATGTCTCGCCAGCAGCTTTTTTCACTCCAACTGTAAATCAAAGCCACATATCTACGTTTCCGCATATACAAGCCCATATCACAAGGCAAATATTGTCGGTTATGAGGTACAAAGCATAGTACAATACAGCGTAAATAGAATCAAAATGTTATTCTTAGTAAATCGTACTTGTTAATCGCGTACAGCGTTACGATACGTGATGCCAAGTTGGTCGTATAAATATAACAGATTATTGAAAACAAAGCATGGTTTAAACAAAGCGGTTCAATACAATAAAAGTCCCTATTCTACATTGAAAATTACACTTTACGATTGACCTAATCCAGAGGAAAAGCAATGGACTGAACATGAGAAATGATAGAGCAGCTGGGGGCGGTGCCAGTAGGAAGATACGATGAACTGGGCCGCCGTTATTTTTAAAGAATGCCATTAGTAGTTTCATCTCTCATCGCTTTTAGCTGAGTTTTGTCAGACTAACGGGTTTTCAAACTGATGATTAAAAAAACAATTTCGAGGTAAAATATACAATGAGAAATGACCGGTAGGATGTTGAAGAACAGAAAGCAGCGAAATTCAGTTAAGTACTTAACAGTTGTTATCACGTCAAATTCTTAATAGGGTCCCGATAAATTATGAAATAGTGCAATAGGAAGAATATTTAAAATTGAATCAAATCAAGTCTAGTTTCATAATCAGTTCATTTGTCCGTTGAGCACCATTTTCACTGTGCTGCCTACTTACATTATACCCATTGCAACAGCATATCGTCGCTGCACAGCCTAACCCATTTTTCCAAACCTTTCACGAAAGACAAAAACTGTTCTATTCCAGAACTACCTATAATTTCACACTAAAACTACTACTTTAGCTTAATCTAGGCTCCCCCGAAAAACATATCATGGATATATTTAATTTTTACACGGAGTGTTTTCTGGAGGGATATAACATCTTTTTGTTGTTGAAGTAAAAAATACCTGTAGAGGGAATATGCAAGAATAAATTGAGCAAATTAATGATATCAGAAATAAATCATTTATTGTTGTTTGTTAAATGCATTTATTAATCATAATATCACATGAAGCCAATTTTCATAATTACAATAAATGATAACTTGTACAAAATAAAACATCTTCTCTTGAATTAAATGCTTCTCCCCTCTTTGAGGGGATAGACCTCGTGCTGAGGGGAGGAGTATCTCCATCCTGTATTCCGGCTTTGATGGTATTATTACGTTATTAATAATTTATTTTTGCATTTAAAATATTATTTATTAAATGTTGTAGACAATTTGTAGGGTTAATTCTTCATAATGTCATGAATTGCTTCCATAATAGCTTCTTTAGGTGTAACTTAAATTTACTGACAGTTTCCATATTTTTAATTTCGTTTGGCAGTGCATTGAACATTTTAACTCCTTTGTATACATATTGGTTCTGACCTACCGTAGTTAATTTGAGTGGAAGTTTTAAGTTTATATCGTTACTAAATCTTGTTCTTCCGTGTTCAACTCTGTCTATTTCTTCATTGATAAGGTTATAACTTGATAAAATAAAGCAAGAATAATGGAGATTGCCTTGCCTAACTGAAAAAGAAGAAAAATCATGATAAGTGGTTTTTGAAGTTATGTAACTCGGCTCCTACCGACTTGAAAAATTCAGGCCTTTTTTCTTCACCAAAAAATCCACATCAACTTTCATGTTGATCAGCTGTGGACACGTCAAAGTGACCAAAATTAGCCTAAATATCAGTTTGTTTTGTTTCTAAAATTGTCTTGGGTTGAGATAATGGGTTAAATCTTTGAAATGGTACTGGTTCATGTTATAAAGAAGGTCCATGCAAAATTTCAAGTCGATTGGTCCTGTTACTCAGGCTGTAGACTGGTCATAGTGGACAATATTAGCCTAAAATGTCTGTTTTTTGTTTCAAACATTTTTGTGAGTTGGGATTGTGGGTTACATCTTTTAAAAGGTTCTGTCTGAAGCTGAAACGAAGATCTGTGCAAAATTTCAAGTCAATGGGAGGAGAGGCCGTAGCCTTGCCCGTGTGGACAAGAAGGAGAAGAAGAACAAGGTAAAGGCGAAAAACGGGGGTTTTGAAGTTATATAAGTCGACTACTTTTAGGCCTACCGACTTGAAACTTTCAGGGCTTTCTATTATCCACACCAAAAAAGTCCACCCCAAATTTCAAGTTGATCGATCAAAAAGGAGTCGTGATATAGACGCATGAAAACTGAGTTCATTCTCAACTTGTTTGCTTGGCGGGGCGGAACTCTACCTCGTCCCTAGATAACTTCAATTATTTCGTTGAACTCACGTTCCATTTTTGGCGTGGACACAAAATTTTCCAGCCAGAGCTCGAGACGGTTTTCCTCGACAGTTCAGTGGCCTCCGGCTTGCCAAATGACGTGGGAGAGATGACGGAGCGGTGCGACACGTCAGATTATTTTTAGAGAGAACTTGTACATCGAATTGGAGCCAGCCCTTGAGGATATTTAAACTTATTTTATCGCAGATTGTGGTTTTTAAGAAGGTTTTCAAAATCAGTCCGCAAACAGTTCGATGAGAACTTACAGAACTGGGGAAGGTTTATTGGATTCTACAATGCTGCATGATTTTTTATGTTTAGTTTAGTTTTTTTTTGGTCTGTAGAGATCAAAGGGCGCTCTACGATAAACAAAAGCCCTCATTTTTAAAACACCACTCTCGTTTTCATTTGATGAATTCTTCTCGTCGATCCAGTGTGAACAGTCCAAACGTATTTTGTTACATTTGTGGGTGTTTCTTGGCTTCATGGCAGCGCCAAAACATAACGGTACTTGTGGACAATGTGTACTTTGCGTATTTTAGTGTAAAACTTGGGGACCAGGACAAACCTAGAGCTCCCCATAGTGTGTCGCGCGTGTGTTGAGGGTTTGCGACTGAGGACGTCAGGTAAGAAAGAACCTTCGCCTTTTGGCGTCCCGATGGTCTGGAGGTAGCCCAGCAATCATGTTAATGGTTTCTATTTTGCTATATTGCTATAAGTTCGCATGGTATTTCCACCGTGAACAGGAACTCTTTCCATTCTACAAAGAGAAAGATTCCATGGTTTTCTGCTGCAATATTGAGTCTGTGATGGGGTTTAATGGAATCGACTTCGTGGCCATCTGATTGGACGCTATTTATAGACTCGTCCAAGGCAAGTTTGCAAGGAGTCCTTCTCCATAACGGGAATAGATTCGCATCAATTCCTACTGCTCATTCTGTCCACATGATAGAGACCTATGGAAATTTGGTAACCCTCTTAGAAACCATCAGGTACAACGTTCACAAGAGGCTGGTCGGTGGCGATTTCAAGATCGGCTCACTGCTACGGCTTCAGGGTGGATTCACCAAATTCCCACGTTTTTGGTGTGAATGGAACAGTTGAGCTCGTCATAAACACTGATTGTAAAACATTGACCAGAAAGGGCTCAATCAACACCAGATTCTAAGAACGTCATAAGTCCTCCGTTGATGAACCCCATGAATGTGTTGCTCGGCCTTATGGAACAATTCGTTAAGAATGGAGAAAACCCTTGTTTTCAGTATTTGGGGAAGAAATTTCCTCAAATTACATCTGAACAAATTGAGGCAGGAATTTTTGTTGGGGCCCCGAATTTGCCAGCTAGTGAATGACCCCGAGTTTTAACCACCTTCAGTACCCCTGAAAAGAATGCTTCGGTAAGTTTTAACTCAGTTGTTACCGGGTTTTTCGGAAATACCAGGATGCAAACTGTACAGAAATAGTGGAAGACTTGCTGAAACACTTTCAGGATCTTGGGTGTCTCATGACCGTTACCACTTCCTTTGGTCACATTTAGGATATTTTCCTAAATATTTGGGGGATTTCAGTGAAGAAATGGGCGACCGTTTCCACCAGGATATTAAATTGATGAAACAACGGTATCAAGGAAGATGGAATGCATCAATTAAGGCAGACTACTGCTGGAATCTGAAGAGGGGCTGTGTTGGAGAAAACTCGACATGTAGACGACCGAGGAAGAGGAAATTCCAGATTAACTAGTATAATTGCTATTCAAAGGTATACTTGGGAAATCATACAAATGTTTTAAACACACACCCCAGTTCAAATCTAAGTTGTGACTGGCTTTATTTGTTCAAATTCGCTTAGGGCAGCTTGAACTTTTACTCTTTTTTCGAAGGGGGTTTGAAGATGATGAAGAATCTGAATGAAGATTTGAATTCAGCATGAAAAAATACGTAAGAAACACCAGTTCAGACATCGTTCAAACAAAATTAAAATGCAGCATTATGTTGTCTGCAGTCTCAGTCTGTAACCCATTCTGCTGTTGAAAACTGTAAAAAATGGACCGACGGATTGTTTTCAATTCTATTCTTAGAGGCTACCTTGACAAGTACCCTAATAAATAAAATGTTGAGTGGACGACGTTTCCCAGTTATGGGTTTCTAAATATTAGAGGCTGCTTGATGAACATACTAATTGAGCATAGTAATTAACACAACTCAATAGGGTCCCATGAAAACTCAACACGGCTCTACGAACCACGGCACAGATTATTCGGGTCAGGGTTTGATTTCTGTTTGTTTTCCTTTATCTACGTGATTGTTAGCCAGCCGTCGCCCCAGCTGATATCCGCACAAGTTATATAATTGAACAATGCTCGACATCCTATTGTGAGAATCACCGAGTCAAAACTATTTAAACGAAACGAAACATATTTGATCAAATTTGTACTCCAAATGGACCAACCGATGGATGGACTAATTAATTCGTTCAAACTTAGTTGTTTGCAATTTGAATTCGAATTTTTGATGTTACTATGTGACCACAATACTTAACTAATTCAGAAGTTCCCTGTTTTTGGGAGAAATTTAAAATTTTCTATCCGGTGCTCACGTTGACGGAACCACGGTGGATGTATCACATGGAAGAAATACGAACATTCTTTCTTGTTGGAAATTGAAACGTGAATATTACCTTTAGACCTTGATGCATGATTTACATAATTAGTGGTGTAATTTTTCGAAAATTTATTACACAATTATTAGCCCTTACGAACCGCAACGAAATTGGTACATGGTTTTTGATATCCGTGAATGGTCGCTGAGAAAGTTGTAATCAACATGGCCGTGTCACATCAGTAACTTATGTCATATTTTTTCCAGTCAAAACCACCCAAGTCCGAACGACCGGATTGAGGTCAGTCCCATCGATTTTCCCTACGCTATTTTTTTTTCTCCTTTTTGGTCTTGTGTAACGTTTCTCACCCTGGGAGAGCACTTACGTCTGAAGACGCTCTGAAAGTTAGGCACTTCATATTGATAAATTTATGAGACTTTACTTGTTTAATGTTATCTGAAATCGAGTTTTTACATCGGAAACTCTTCTTGTTCATCAAAACAAAGTAGTTAACGGGTGCTATAAAAACGACGGCCCTTCAACTCGTACTTTATGGTCCTGTTTTGGGCTTGTTGGTTAAAACTGACAATTTGCATGGTTGCAAATGGACATCGAAAAGTCTACTACTCTTCAATACGAAAGTACCAGCCTATTTAAAAAAATATCAAAGAACATTGAAAATATTGATACGTAAGGCAAAAGAAGATTGTTTAAGGAGAAATTAGATAAGGTAAAGGCAACTCTAAAAAAATCTTGGGGAGTCATTAATGAAATAATGGAAAAGCCCTGCGTGGAAAACATCACTGATTCAATAAAAATTCAGAGTACGCAATTAGATGTCATTTTAAAATGAACCCAGGAAAGTTTGCAGAATTTTTTCTCCTATGAAATGAGCTTTTCATTCAATACATATTTTGGATGTAAATAAAATCTAACTAAAAAACTGTGAGGCCTAAAAATTGGTAACTTCTCCTACTGGTACTTCAAAAATTTAACTTGTGTAAAGTTTAATCTGAATAATTATGGATATAAATATAACGTTTAATCTGAGTAACGTTGAAATAGTTATAGGACACTTTGTTTGCCTTCATCATCAATATTTTATCGAAGGATATTATCACGTTTGGAGAGGAAGAAGCCGCCTGTTGGCATTTTCAAAAGTGGCGGGAAGTCGTTAGACTTGAGAGCGGTGATGTGTTTTGTCAACATCCCCCAAGAATGTGCCGAAGGAAGCGAAATTCTTAAAAACATCCGTCTCCAGAGGCTCAGAGACATTTCTCACGGTTGGGTTGGTCGAGTGTTAGATGTGATATCGTACCCTGTATATATGCGTGTGTGTGAATCTCATCTACGTATCATCCTTATTCATAAACAACGTATCCAACGCGTCCGGTGAGCGGGTTTCATTCATGAAAGTGAATCGTTTTCGATATCGCCGGTCAGGTCGATACGGCGGAGCTTGTTCCGTGAAAAATGTTTGAAGGGCGGTGGGAGCGGAAGAGTGATGAGAGATGTGAATGTAAAACTGAGAGAGCAGATCTGTGTTGACGAGGCGTTCCCACATTGATTTCGGTTATTGCGTCTGATTGTGCGTACGACTTGAGATGGGCGTATTCTTATTAATAAATATGAATACGAATAAAATTCATAATTTGGAGAATACGAATACGGATATGGATATGAGGAGTTACACAACAAAAAATCGAGACAACATTTATTACAAAACCACTATAATGGAGACATTTTTACATAAAACACGTTGTCTCTTCGAAAATTTGCTCTTATAGCCATGCTGCATGACTGGATTCTCTTAAACATAATTTATTCTTTATAAAATGAATGTATTCTCCGTCTTCTGATTTGTTGGAGTAATAATAGAATTAATTTTTCAACTGCCCCTATTTCTTTTATTTTCATATAAGTATCCAACACTTGTTGGTATCGAATACTTGCTTCCGATACTTGGATGGTATTGCAATATAGTATATGCAGGATAGTATTAGTACCTACCTGGCAGAACCAATATGTAAACAATGATGTTTACTCATCCTGTTACTATTACACAAACATTGATTAAAACGATCTCAGGCTTTCCACAATTTATTGTGACGTACCCTACAGGCCTAATTTGACTGGACTTATAATTATTGTGTTGGAATCGTGTGTTGTTTGTAGCGGGGTTGCTCCAAAAAAGCTGGAGACTTTTCAGGGTAAAAAGTGGCTTTTCAGGACTTAACGGTTTGGGCCGAGCTAGGGATAAAAATTCTTATTATTTATTATTACTTAGGTAGGTACCTATTATTAAAAAAAAATAATTATTCATTTGAACTTTTTATGTCAACTCGATCGAGAGTTATAGAAGGACCCCTGCTTTTGGGGACCCCCCCCCCCCCCCCGACGGAAATTCCTGGCTACTTTACCGTTGTACAAGCAGCAGTTAAGTAGAAATTCAGTTATTGTCGGTGATTCCCTAAACGCTCTATAATATTTTGCATATTATGCAAAATATATAAATAAATCGTAAGCAACTCAGGTTGCTCCCCCACCCCTGAATCAGGAATATAATACAGAATTTAGTCGATATGTCGCTCGAGCAATCAGTGAAAGAGTTGACACGCTCTTAAGAGAAGACAACACTTTGATGGCTGTAGACGCTATTAAACTGCGGTCAAATGCAGTAGACGAGGGTTGGGCAGACGCTAAAGCGTGTGAAGAGTGAGCTAGAAGATACGAGGGAGTATGAAGATACGAGGCGTCAAAAAGGTCAGATTGAGTTAGGTCAGGGCCGTAAAAATCGATTTTTCAATAGTGTGATGGGGAAGGGCGAGAAAAAAAAGTTGAAGCTCAGATCACTTTTACAGCTGATAGCTTCAGGTTGATTACAGCAAATCGTGCAACGCTGTGGATATCTAAAACGCTGGAGTTGGGTCACGTGTGGTTCACAGAAAGATGAGTCACACGATTATGTATTTGCTTCATCCGTTTGTTGCATAAATGCTATACAGTAGATTTGTCGTACACCATGCTCAGCCAAACATTTGTAGAACTCTTCAAAAAAAAAAAAAAAAAAAAAAAAAACACTTCTTCATTCAATAAGCTTTTCAATGGTATGGTTAACTTGGAGATTAGTTTGTATCCTCAACCAAAATTCAAGTTGGAAGGCAAAAAAATTTAGGCGATGTAAAGTTTTTTTTTCGTCAGAGGGAGTAGTGACCCCTTCAAAATTAGCACATTACAAATTCGTGTATCTACCTGTTAGAACAACAACGTTACTTTTCGCATTAAAACGATTTTTACACTTTGTATATGTACCTATATCATTTATGAAGTTTTCTGTATTGTTCATTATCTCCTTTGGTTGAAAAACCTTTGTCTGTTAGGAGGGTTGTAGGAGGCGGTAAGAAAAGAAGAAGTTTTTCCGAATTGGAAGTTATTTATTGGATTTATGAAGTTGGAAAAATGGATTTCGGAATGTTTCGTAAAGTCTAGTAGATTCAAATTGATTTTTGCCATTTTTCATAACTTTCCTCTAAATTCGTTTTTTTCCAGCAGACTCCAGTTTTTTTTCTGCTGGTCATGAAAATTGTAAGTCACTTGCGAGATGAGGCAGCCCAATTTGATGGGAAATTTAATTAAAGGTGAAAATTATGCGAGTAGTGTTTCTCTAGTACGAACTATTGTAGTTGGTTTCTTGTTCGTACGTTTGATGCAAAGTACAAATCATATGGAGTAGATGGTGTAGTAAGGGGGGTACCAGCTGCCAGATATTCGTAAAAGGAGTTGTAGTTAGTTTGGGAAAGACTATCTGAATAATGGAAACCACGTGTTCCTTTCGCGTATTTCGGGAGGACTGACGTCACCCTCAGCTGTTCGCATAATCAGGTCTCGTCAGTGGCACACGACCAGTATGAGGAAAGGATGGATGCTAGCATATTTTAACGTTATCTTGTAGTATCCGTTCGGTTATTACTGCACCATTTTGTTGCGTGGTCTGTCACGTATCAGTGACTAGTTCGAGTTGGGGCAGGATGCTAAGACTGTGTTCAGTGTACGCGAATTCGCGCGAAGAAGGGAACAGGCGAAAACGAGCGAACAGGAGCGAATTGGTGGCGAACTGGTGGCGATGGATGTCGACACAAAATAATTCCTGAGGGGTTTCGTTAAAGACAACGTGGAGTGGTGGTACATGAACGTTGTCTTTAACGAAACCTCTCAGGATGAAGTCACAGGGTGTCAAATCCGGCCCATCTAAGATACCTATGCTAAGTCGCCAGCAGTCGGAGTCCCCATTTTAAACATATGACAGTTACCAAGCAAAACGGAATACATCTTAAACTACACTAGGTACACTATAAACTTTAACTACTACACTATTAACTACACTAACTACCCTATGTATTCGTTTCTCCAATAACCGACCTAGGGATGGGACATCGGACCCTCACAATCGATTATGCCATCGATTGTAACATCGGAAGCCCACAATCTATGTCACCGATTAATCGCGCCTCCACAATCGATCATCGACGATTTTAGTCGATTTTTTTATTCAGTCTCAACCCAATTTTGTTTTTAATGGAAAATGGGTCGAAATCGTTTGAAACCGCAGATACCCAAATGTGCAACAAACATTGAAAGATTCATGGTAAAAAGAAAAGAAATACTACAGAACATGAAAAACAAACTGAAACTCGGAGATCCTTTAGGAAATTTCACGGTGATCACGAAAGTAGTGAGGAAGAAATGGGGGTTTCAGATATCTGCCTCCCTCTGGCCCCTCTGACGTCATCACCACCTCCCTTCGCTACCACCCGATCACCTAGCCATCCAGCCCTCTGACGTCATAGGCTCTTACGGCATAGGCGTTGACGTACTGGTTGGCCTTTTGACAGCCGTCTGACGTCATACGCTCGTGCGTCATAGGCTCTGACGTACTAGTTGGCCTCCTGCCAGCCGTCTGACGTCATAGGCTCTTACGGCATACGCTTTGACGTTCTAGTTTGCCTCCTGCCAGCCGTCCGACGTCATACGCTCGTGCGTCATAGGCTCTGACGTAGTGGCCCGCCGGTTGCTTGTGTTCTGACGTGATCTAAAGGAAAGGGTGAATCAAGGGAACAAATTTTTCCCGTTTCAGTTTATGTGCCAAAGCAAAGACATGAAAATGTCAAAAACTAAATGCTTGCATACGAGTCTGCAACACATTGGGACATTTTATGTCTTTGCAGAAACTTATATGATGCTTGCATTCGTGTTGACAATATAAATTATTGAGAATGATCACCTGTGTGTAAACAATTATTTAAAAAATCACGCTCATACCGCAGCTTGTCGGCCACACACTCCGCAGTGGTTAACGTAATATGGTTAGGTAAATTGAGAGCTATCCAACGAGTGGTGAACGATTTTTGTACGATGATAACTGGCGAAGATGAAGTTCCGTAGCAACGAATCGGTTGTAAGCGGAAATCATCAGAAATTTTCGTGACGATTTCGTGTGACGCTTTTTTTGTGTAACGTTTTTCGAGTTATGTGCCAGAGTAAAGACATAAAATGTCAATAACGTAGGTAAGTATGTATTTAATTAAAGAACCTATTAATTAGGTTGGGGAAAACCATGCGACTGTCCCCGATGTTCAAAAAATAATAATGTTCGGGCGCACTCTGCAAAAAAGGAGTTTGGACAGAACGTCCCCCTTCAAACGATTTCTCTCCTGTGTGAGAATTAGCCCGGCTTTAGAAAATAATCGTTCGCACTAACAACAACACAACACCAAGTCAAAGACATCAACATCAGCTCCCTCTTCTCAGCATGTTGTTGATCTTTTGGTTTATTATCTTCGATAATGAACCAATGGAATCGCCCAAAGAAAAAAGAATTTTAACCCCCCCTCAAAATTTGTTGGTTTACGTTTCAAGATACGTAGATTCAGAAAATCGAATAAAAAAAAATCCGTCCGTCCGCCGTACGCTGTCCGCCGTACGCCGTCCACGGCACTTTGCCCAGTTAGCGTTGAGTTAAAATTTCGAAATTTTTTTTATGGGTTCCGGCCAACCCCACAATGGTCCTCGAAACTTTTCATAACCCTAGGTCAAGGGGAAGGGGTTCAAAACGAATTTTGAAATTTTTAAAATTCCAAAACTCGAAAAATTCATATATGTTTATTAGTAGGTATGTTTATTATTTCATATGTAGATAGAGTTTAATTCCTTAGAATTTTTTAAGACCATCCGCAGCTTTGAACGACCAGCCGTTCGTTCACAATGACGGCTCAAAGGTTGAGCCTGTCAACACGATCGTGAATCAAACGGTTGAAATACAGGTCAATTTTCATACTAACGAGCTCTTTGGAACATCATAATATGATGGTTTTAGTGATGTCGAGTTTTTTGTTCTGAGGTACGTTTCGTGCTACGAAAATGAAGATAATTTCGAATGTTTGTTGGTAGGTAGGTACTTCTTTTATATAGAAATTATTACCGACGTAGTAAACCCCAGAATTATATCGTATTATTACCGACGTAGTAAAACCCCAGAATTATATCGTATTAATTAATCATAATTAATAATTATTATTACTAATCATAACATCATTATTACTAATAATAAATACAACTTATTAATACCTAACCATAATTTATAATAATTTTCACTAGGTAGGTACTTGATAAAATTATTAATAATTGTGTGTGGTTTTGTTGACCGTCAGTAACAATGATGTTGAGGGATGCACGGCATCGGGTACCATTTTAAAACGTCACAAACATATCGCACTAGAAAATTCAACAAGGTTTTTCTATTTTTCGCATGTGTACCATTTTATGAAGTTAGTTGGAATAACACCGACCTTTTTAAAGTACCTGCTTTTTACGACTTTGTTTGTTCAATTTTCACACGTTTCTTGGCGCCACGATGTCCTGGCTTTTGTTACCCCACTCTTGGATATACTTTCATCCGTATATATATATAGGTAACTTTAAGCTAAGTTGTTAAGTTGTAACTCCGGTGCCCTGGAGGAAAGAACTTCCCACTGTAAGTCACAAATTATTGTACAGCCCACACACCATTTCAATTTATCTCTTTAGCTATCTGTTTTAACGTCATTCGTTTAACCAAATTGTTTATAAAAACTACCTACAACTAAATTATTACTGTAACTAAATATAACTAAATAACTACAACAACTTTCTCACAATAGAACTGTAATCAATATTATGAAACTGTTTTTAGGCCCTGAAGATGAAGAAATATATTCTTCGAAACGTTGGCACATAAATCAATTTTCATTTGACCGACCCTCGACATCCCTCAACATCATTGTTACTGACGGTCAACAAAACCACACACACTTATGGCAGAGGTAGCAACCACGGATCAATCTCAAATCCCCAGTTTCATCAGTTCCATCCGACAACACTATTGCACGGCATCGGGTACCATTTTAAAACGTCACAAACATATCGCACTAGAAAATTCAACAAGGTTTTTCTATTTTTCGCATGTGTACCATTTTATGAAGTTAGTTGGAATAACACCGACCTTTTTAAAGTACCTGCTTTTTACGACTTTGTTTGTTCAATTTTCACACGTTTCTTGGCGCCACGATGTCCTGGCTTTTGTTACCCCACTCTTGGATATACTTTCATCCGTATATATATATAGGTAACTTTAAGCTAAGTTGTTAAGTTGTAACTCCGGTGCCCTGGAGGAAAGAACTTCCCACTGTAAGTCACAAATTATTGTACAGCCCACACACCATTTCAATTTATCTCTTTAGCTATCTGTTTTAACGTCATTCGTTTAACCAAATTGTTTATAAAAACTACCTACAACTAAATTATTACTGTAACTAAATATAACTAAATAACTACAACAACTTTCTCACAATAGAACTGTAATCAATATTATGAAACTGTTTTTAGGCCCTGAAGATGAAGAAATATATTCTTCGAAACGTTGGCACATAAATCAATTTTCATTTGACCGACCCTCGACATCCCTCAACATCATTGTTACTGACGGTCAACAAAACCACACACACTTATGGCAGAGGTAGCAACCACGGATCAATCTCAAATCCCCAGTTTCATCAGTTCCATCCGACAACACTATTGCACGGCATCGGGTACCATTTTAAAACGTCACAAACATATCGCACTAGAAAATTCAACAAGGTTTTTCTATTTTTCGCATGTGTACCATTTTATGAAGTTAGTTGGAATAACACCGACCTTTTTAAAGTACCTGCTTTTTACGACTTTGTTTGTTCAATTTTCACACGTTTCTTGGCGCCACGATGTCCTGGCTTTTGTTACCCCACTCTTGGATATACTTTCATCCGTATATATATATAGGTAACTTTAAGCTAAGTTGTTAAGTTGTAACTCCGGTGCCCTGGAGGAAAGAACTTCCCACTGTAAGTCACAAATTATTGTACAGCCCACACACCATTTCAATTTATCTCTTTAGCTATCTGTTTTAACGTCATTCGTTTAACCAAATTGTTTATAAAAACTACCTACAACTAAATTATTACTGTAACTAAATATAACTAAATAACTACAACAACTTTCTCACAATAGAACTGTAATCAATATTATGAAACTGTTTTTAGGCCCTGAAGATGAAGAAATATATTCTTCGAAACGTTGGCACATAAATCAATTTTCATTTGACCGACCCTCGACATCCCTCAACATCATTGTTACTGACGGTCAACAAAACCACACACACTTATGGCAGAGGTAGCAACCACGGATCAATCTCAAATCCCCAGTTTCATCAGTTCCATCCGACAACACTATTGCACGGCATCGGGTACCATTTTAAAACGTCACAAACATATCGCACTAGAAAATTCAACAAGGTTTTTCTATTTTTCGCATGTGTACCATTTTATGAAGTTAGTTGGAATAACACCGACCTTTTTAAAGTACCTGCTTTTTACGACTTTGTTTGTTCAATTTTCACACGTTTCTTGGCGCCACGATGTCCTGGCTTTTGTTACCCCACTCTTGGATATACTTTCATCCGTATATATATATAGGTAACTTTAAGCTAAGTTGTTAAGTTGTAACTCCGGTGCCCTGGAGGAAAGAACTTCCCACTGTAAGTCACAAATTATTGTACAGCCCACACACCATTTCAATTTATCTCTTTAGCTATCTGTTTTAACGTCATTCGTTTAACCAAATTGTTTATAAAAACTACCTACAACTAAATTATTACTGTAACTAAATATAACTAAATAACTACAACAACTTTCTCACAATAGAACTGTAATCAATATTATGAAACTGTTTTTAGGCCCTGAAGATGAAGAAATATATTCTTCGAAACGTTGGCACATAAATCAATTTTCATTTGACCGACCCTCGACATCCCTCAACATCATTGTTACTGACGGTCAACAAAACCACACACACTTATGGCAGAGGTAGCAACCACGGATCAATCTCAAATCCCCAGTTTCATCAGTTCCATCCGACAACACTATTGCACGGCATCGGGTACCATTTTAAAACGTCACAAACATATCGCACTAGAAAATTCAACAAGGTTTTTCTATTTTTCGCATGTGTACCATTTTATGAAGTTAGTTGGAATAACACCGACCTTTTTAAAGTACCTGCTTTTTACGACTTTGTTTGTTCAATTTTCACACGTTTCTTGGCGCCACGATGTCCTGGCTTTTGTTACCCCACTCTTGGATATACTTTCATCCGTATATATATATAGGTAACTTTAAGCTAAGTTGTTAAGTTGTAACTCCGGTGCCCTGGAGGAAAGAACTTCCCACTGTAAGTCACAAATTATTGTACAGCCCACACACCATTTCAATTTATCTCTTTAGCTATCTGTTTTAACGTCATTCGTTTAACCAAATTGTTTATAAAAACTACCTACAACTAAATTATTACTGTAACTAAATATAACTAAATAACTACAACAACTTTCTCACAATAGAACTGTAATCAATATTATGAAACTGTTTTTAGGCCCTGAAGATGAAGAAATATATTCTTCGAAACGTTGGCACATAAATCAATTTTCATTTGACCGACCCTCGACATCCCTCAACATCATTGTTACTGACGGTCAACAAAACCACACACACTTATGGCAGAGGTAGCAACCACGGATCAATCTCAAATCCCCAGTTTCATCAGTTCCATCCGACAACACTATTGCACGGCATCGGGTACCATTTTAAAACGTCACAAACATATCGCACTAGAAAATTCAACAAGGTTTTTCTATTTTTCGCATGTGTACCATTTTATGAAGTTAGTTGGAATAACACCGACCTTTTTAAAGTACCTGCTTTTTACGACTTTGTTTGTTCAATTTTCACACGTTTCTTGGCGCCACGATGTCCTGGCTTTTGTTACCCCACTCTTGGATATACTTTCATCCGTATATATATATAGGTAACTTTAAGCTAAGTTGTTAAGTTGTAACTCCGGTGCCCTGGAGGAAAGAACTTCCCACTGTAAGTCACAAATTATTGTACAGCCCACACACCATTTCAATTTATCTCTTTAGCTATCTGTTTTAACGTCATTCGTTTAACCAAATTGTTTATAAAAACTACCTACAACTAAATTATTACTGTAACTAAATATAACTAAATAACTACAACAACTTTCTCACAATAGAACTGTAATCAATATTATGAAACTGTTTTTAGGCCCTGAAGATGAAGAAATATATTCTTCGAAACGTTGGCACATAAATCAATTTTCATTTGACCGACCCTCGACATCCCTCAACATCATTGTTACTGACGGTCAACAAAACCACACACACTTATGGCAGAGGTAGCAACCACGGATCAATCTCAAATCCCCAGTTTCATCAGTTCCATCCGACAACACTATTGCACGGCATCGGGTACCATTTTAAAACGTCACAAACATATCGCACTAGAAAATTCAACAAGGTTTTTCTATTTTTCGCATGTGTACCATTTTATGAAGTTAGTTGGAATAACACCGACCTTTTTAAAGTACCTGCTTTTTACGACTTTGTTTGTTCAATTTTCACACGTTTCTTGGCGCCACGATGTCCTGGCTTTTGTTACCCCACTCTTGGATATACTTTCATCCGTATATATATATAGGTAACTTTAAGCTAAGTTGTTAAGTTGTAACTCCGGTGCCCTGGAGGAAAGAACTTCCCACTGTAAGTCACAAATTATTGTACAGCCCACACACCATTTCAATTTATCTCTTTAGCTATCTGTTTTAACGTCATTCGTTTAACCAAATTGTTTATAAAAACTACCTACAACTAAATTATTACTGTAACTAAATATAACTAAATAACTACAACAACTTTCTCACAATAGAACTGTAATCAATATTATGAAACTGTTTTTAGGCCTGAAGATGAAGAAATATATTCTTCGAAACGTTGGCACATAAATCAATTTTCATTTGACCGACCCTCGACATCCCTCAACATCATTGTTACTGACGGTCAACAAAACCACACACACTTATGGCAGAGGTAGCAACCACGGATCAATCTCAAATCCCCAGTTTCATCAGTTCCATCCGACAACACTATTGCACGGCATCGGGTACCATTTTAAAACGTCACAAACATATCGCACTAGAAAATTCAACAAGGTTTTTCTATTTTTCGCATGTGTACCATTTTATGAAGTTAGTTGGAATAACACCGACCTTTTTAAAGTACCTGCTTTTTACGACTTTGTTTGTTCAATTTTCACACGTTTCTTGGCGCCACGATGTCCTGGCTTTTGTTACCCCACTCTTGGATATACTTTCATCCGTATATATATATAGGTAACTTTAAGCTAAGTTGTTAAGTTGTAACTCCGGTGCCCTGGAGGAAAGAACTTCCCACTGTAAGTCACAAATTATTGTACAGCCCACACACCATTTCAATTTATCTCTTTAGCTATCTGTTTTAACGTCATTCGTTTAACCAAATTGTTTATAAAAACTACCTACAACTAAATTATTACTGTAACTAAATATAACTAAATAACTACAACAACTTTCTCACAATAGAACTGTAATCAATATTATGAAACTGTTTTTAGGCC